>WNWU01000049.1:1169382-1179408 GCA_012654045.1 Ptyas mucosa
AATAGAATAGAATAGAATAGAATAGAATAGAATAGAATAGAATAGAATAGAAGAGGTGGAAGGGACCTTGGAGGTCTTCTAGTCCAACCCCCTGCTTAGGCAGGAAACCCTACACCACTTCAGACAAATGGTTATCCAACCTCTTCTTAAAAACTTCCAGTGTTGGAGCTTTCACAACTTCTGGAGGTAAGATGTCCCACTGGTTAATTGTCCCTACTATTAGGAAGTTTCTTCTTAATTCCAGGTTGCTTCTCTCCTTGCTTAGTTTCCACCCATTGCTTCTTGTCCTGCCCTCAGGTGCTTTGGAGAATAGCTTGACTCCCTCTTCTTTGGGGCAGCCCCTCAAATATTGGGAGGCTGTTATCATGTCTCCCCTGGTCCTCCTTTTCATCAAACTGTAGATATATGAACTTCAACTCCCAGAATTCTGGCTGGGGAACTTTGGGAGTTGAAGTCCACACATCTTCAAGTCACCAAGGTTGAGAAACACTGGGTGAGATTCATACAAAAATGTGTTTCCTAAATAAGTAAATAAATAACCCAGCATAGTGAAATCTGGGAGCCATGCATGAATAGTGAAGAAAGAAAGAAAGAAAGAAAGAAAGAAAGAAGGGAGGAAGGGAGGGAGGGAAGGAGGGAGGGAGGGAAGGGAAAGAAAGGGAGGGAGGGAGAGAGGGAAGGAAGGAGGGAAGGGAAGGGAAAGAAAGGAGGGAGAGAGGGAAGGAAGGAAGGAAGAAAGGAGGGAGGGAGGGAGGGAGAGAGGGAAGGAAGGAAGGAAAGAAGGAAAGAAGGAAGAAGGGAGGGAGGGGGGAAGGAGGGAAGGGAAGGGAAAGAAAGGAGGGAGGGAGGGAGGGAAGGAAGGAAGGAAGGAAGGAAGGAAGGAAGAAAAAGAAAGAAAGAAAGAAAGAAAGAAAGAAAGAAAGAAAGAAAGAAAGAAAGAAAGAAAGAAAGAAAGAGTCATCCCAATAACGTAAAACCTCAATTTGTTTTTGCCCAAATACTAATGCTCACCTTTTGTGTTTAAAAAATGGAGGAAATGGCTTCCCCAAATATCCGTGGGTGCTTTCCATAGGACCTTTAGGAGCTTCTGCACAGAATGCAGCTCCCCCCTAATTAAGCTTCCCTTTGGCCACCCTTGCTTTTGGGGGGGGGGGTCAGGGGACATGGGAATAGCAGCTCCCCGGGACTCCGAAGCAGCTACGGGCCCAGAGCAAGGCTGGACGTGAGATGACTGATGAATGGGCTCCCTCTCTCGAATCATTGTTCTTCTGCTAGATTCACAAATTGGAGGGACATTTGCACTATCCCGGAGCCTGCCAGCCTTAGCTTCCCGAAGCTTATTCTTCAGGCTTCCCAGCAGCAAAACAAGGGTGGGAATCGTAAAGCCCTTGAACATTTGGTCAGCAGCCTTTGCCAAAAAAAACCCCAAACCCCTTCCAAGCTCTACCCCTCGGCAGGCAAGGAAGATCTAAAATTAAGAACTAAATCCACCTTGCCAGTGGATTTATTTAGATCTGTTTTTGAAGGAAGCATTCTCCGATCGGCCGTGTGCTTCCAGAATACCGATCAGGAGAGCTCCCTTTGATGGAATAATGCATTAAGTAACCCCTGCTGACTTAAAATCCTCATGAAGAGGGTGGCACGGCTTTCTCTAGCCTTTCCATAAGCCCCTCCCCTCCTGAAAGGATCTCAAATTAATCGCACAATTTAACTCAACTCTGCACTCCCTGAGAGTTTGGGGGGGGGGGTTGGAGATTGTTTTAAACCCCAAGAGGAAGAAGTTACAAGGATGGGATGGGACGGCAAAGCATAGCATAGCATAGCATAGCATAGCAACTATGGAATGGAATGGAATTCTTTTATTGGCCAAGTGTGATTGGACAGACAAGAAATTTGTGCATAAGCTCTCAGTGTACATAGAAACAACAAAGTGATAGATCATGGATCATAAATCATTCATCGTAAGATACAAACAACAAGTGATCAATCACAAGGTACCAATGGGTAGTAGAGGAAAGTAGGATTGATGAGAAGTTGAGAAGAATAACAGGAATACAGGTGCACTGTCTTCTGCAACACGTTGTGGGGAGAGAGAAACATTAGCCTACAGTAGCAACAAGTCAGAAAGACGTAGTAGCATGTTTTGACTCATTGACTGTTATTCAGAGGAGAAGCTGATGCTCCCTTCAATAGATTCACAGAGTAGCTAAACTGGCAGAGGATTTAAATTAAGTGGGAAAGGCAAATGAGCTCAAGAAAAACTTCACAAAACGTACCAAGAATCTGACACAGATATAAACAAATCCTCACTCCACCTTATTTGTCATCAGACCGTAGCTTACTGCATTGATCTAAACCAGTTACTGTTCACCTAAATCCCTCCTCCGTCCCATTGTTCTCCATAAACACTCTCTATCTACAGTCAGAAATAATTGTGATTTATGACCGGGGTGAAATCCAGCAGGTTCTGACAGGTTCTGGAGAACCGGCAGTGGAAATTTTGAGTAGTTCGGAGAACCGGCAAATACCACCTCTGGCTGGCCCCAGAGTGGGGTGGGAATGGGGATTTTGCAGTATCCTTCCCCCAGGAGTGGGGAGGGAATGGGGATTTTGCAGTATCCTTCCCCACTGCCATGCCCATCAAGCCACGCCCACCAAGCCATTCCACGCCCACCAAGCCACGCCCACAGAACCAGTAGTAACAGTAATTTCACCACTGTTTACAACCAATATAACCATAGTTTCAGCTTGGATGGCTGGGGAATTCTAGGAGTTGAAGTCCACAAGTCTTAAAGTTGCCAAATTTTAAAGTTGCCAAGTCCCATCTGCAATGCACATCATTGCTGCCTTTGAATTCTTTCTCTTTTTAAGCAAAATAGCTTCAGGGCACTTGAAAATTAACAACCCACTAGAATCCGCCTGGTGATTCTCCTGAGAACCAGCCCTGGGAAGAAGCACGGATACAGGAAGGTTATACGGCATGCTAATAATTCACTAGGCCAGCCTAAGTCAGCTCAATGTGCTAATAATCAGTGGCTGTCGTCACAGCTACCTCTGGCCTTTCCTATACTGCACTTAAACAGGCCCTGTTGGTTAATTAAGTCCCATCCCTCTATTCTCAGATTCAATTCCGTAGAATTTCCTGAAGAAACAAAATAGTGAAAGCAAGCAATTCTCCAATTCCTAAAAAGCCTTCCATCAGATGGGACCAAAATGGGACCAAGGAGAAAAGTCTTTGTGTAGGTACTTATGCAACCATCATCCATGGCATCACATGATCCTTGAGGTGTCTGGAGGGTGATGTAGTTCTCGCAGAGATTTCTTTTCCTGGGTTCTGGGTCCTGCATGGATGTCAAGAAAGGACAAAGCGTTGGTGATGAACTTTCAACACGTTTTCCGTGTGACCAGAAGCCCCACTTTGGAGCAACGAATTCCTGTGTGTTAGTTTGGTGTTCAGACCAAGATGGAAGTTCCTTCATGAACCATCCACCATGTTGTCTTGTAGAATCCTTTTCTGACCTCTTGAGCTAGACTGGCATTGGAGTTTCCCAATTATTAGTGCTTCCATTTCCATGTCTTGGGGGTAAAATCTGACATTTTCAGATTGACATGGCTTCCATGTTCCTCTAGGGCCTGCCCCAGGTGTTCTCTGATGTGACTCAGGTTGCAGGTCACAGATTGGATCTGTTTATATTGAGCTGTGGTGGCCCAGTGGTTGGAATGCAGCATTGCAGGCTGACTCTCCTCGCTGCCAGGAGTTTGATTCCGACTGGTTCAAGGTTGACTCAGCCTTCCATCCTTTCCATCCTTCGGTAAAATAAGGAACCAGATTGTTGAGGACAATCGGCTGAATCTGTAAACCATTTAGAGAGGGCTAAAGCAGTTGTATGAAGTATGTTGTATGAAGTATGTATGAAATATGTTGCATGCAGTTGTATGAAGTATGAAATGGAACATAAGTCTAAGTGCTATTGATAGTGCCATTACATCACAGAATATGTGGTTGGTTTGAGCTCCGAGCTTGGCGATTTCGTTGCAAACATTTCGTCCCCATTGGAGGAGACATCTTCAGTGCACTTTGGATGGAAGTGAGACACTGAAGATGTCTCCTCAAATGGGGACCAAACATTTGCAACCAAATCGCCAAGCTCGGAGCTCAAACCAACAACGTAACTACCAACCCAAGCTCCTAATATTCAAAGACATTTCAACATCACAGAATGCTTGATGAATGGTCTGCAGATGGAGAACACATCCGTGGGTTTGTTCTTTGATCGGATCACTTCCTGGTCCAAATGAGACAATTGCCTCTCCGGCTGCTCACAGGGTAGGAGGACCAATTAGTAGATGTCCCGGGTGGTTTTTGAGTCCAGAAGGATTCCAGCAGATGCTTGGGGATTTACCCAATACTCTAATGGGCAATTTTGTAGACAAGAGACAACCAAAGTTCATAAGACATTTTCCCCAGTGGACTTTTTCCATCAGATCATGGGTGATGAAATAGAAACAAGATGCTTGGAGTACAGCTGCCAAAAAAACCAAAAGTGAATTGCAGTTCACATCTAGAAGTCCATGACTGAGCCGAAACTCCAGCTATAAGGAATGAAAACATCCCTACTTTGCCTTGTTCATGATCTCTATCATTAATTATATTCAGCAATATAATTTCTTTTCTTTGAAGATGCTTCGCTTCTCATCCAAGAAGCTTCTTCAGCTCTGACTGGATTCTATTCCCACCATCCCAGTCAGAGCTGAGGAAGCTTCTTGGATGAGAAGCAAAATGTCTTCAAAGAAAAACCAGAAAGTCCAGTTGCCTCTTGAAAAAGCACCTTTGGGACAACCATGACCTGGATGACAGAGAATCTCCGTAGACATTCAGCAGCCTGGTTTAAGATTAGTCATTCCCTGTAAGGCAGGGACAGGAACAGAGCATTTATGATGCCTTTATTGTCTTTATTAAATTAGGACATCAACATAATTTTCAAGAACTCCAGGTGGCTACCACAGTAAAAAAAAAAAAAGTCACGCATAATAATGGTTAAAACAGCCAACAGCAAATGATAAACATTGAATTAAACCAAACGAGGCAAAAACAGTCTAAACAACCCAACACAGATGGTGCCGTCCAATTAATTTCTCAACACCCTCCAGAAGACTTTCATGGTCACCCTCTTCCCAGAAGGCCAGCAAAGAGGGGCGACTGTAATTTGGGGGAGTCAGAGGAAAACTAGGATGTAGAACTGGTGTCCTTAATGAATAACAGACCTTCTCACTTCCTGTCCATGGGGAGCCACCAAAAGCTTTTTTCCCAGGAAGGATTTAATGGGTGGGTCAATTCTGGTTGGAGAAGACAATCCTTGGACCCAGGACCTAAGCTTTAGAGGGCTTTCTTGGTTTTTTCCTTGGAAACATTTACTTTCTCGTTTAAGAAGATTCTTTAGAACTTCAGAACTGAAGAAGCCTCTTGGATGAGAAGCAAAACATTTTCAAGGGGGAAAAACCAAGAAAGTCAAAGCAATACTTGTGAGAGGGACCTTGGAGACCTATCAATTAAACATGAGTCAGCCGTGTGCGGTGGCAGCCAAAAAAGCTGATACAATCCTGGGTACAAACAGATGCACAGAATCAAATCATGTGAAGTGTTAGTACCACTTTATAAAAGCCTTAGTAAGGCCACACTTGGAATGCTGCATCCAATTTTGGTCACCACATTACAAAACAGATGTTGAGACTTGGAAAAAATGCAGAGAAGAGCAACAAAGAGGATTAGGGGACTGGAGGCTGAAACGTAGGAAGAACGGTTGCAGAATTTGGGTGTGGCCATTCTAATGAAAAGAAGGACTAGGGGAGACATGATAGCAGTCTTCCAATAACTCAGGGGCTGCCCCAAAGAAGAGGGAGTCAAGCAATTCTCCAAAGCACCTGAAGACAAGACAAGAAGCAATGGATGGAAATTCATCAAGGAGAGAAGCAACCTAGAATTAAGGAGAAATTTCCTCACAGTGAGGACAATTAACTAGTGGAACAGAAGTTGCCTTCAGAAGTTGTGGGTGCTCCATCACTGGTGAGGATTAAGAAGAGACTGGATAGCCATTTGTCTGAAATGGTATAGGATGTCCTGCTTGAGCAAGGGCCTGGACTAGAAGACCTCCAAGGTCCTTTCCAGCTCTATTCTGATTGGTTTGCCCATTGAAAATAAACCTCTTTGAGATACGTCTAGAAACCTACTGGGAAGCAAGGCAGAACCTGTGATATAGTCTTGGTGACAAGTCTCAGCCAAAGAAAGAGATGGTACATTCTGAACTAACTGCTTTGTTTGTGAGTGGTCTTCAAAGGGATTCCTGCCCCCTCCCCTCCTTACCCCAGTGATGCCTTTGACATCATTTTGTTGACGAAGACTACTAGCATAAAAACAGTTGTAAAATTGAGTCGGGTCATGTGGTGACCCACTTAACAACTGCAATAATATGACCAAAATTCCAGGTTCAGTTGTGGACATTAAATAAGGAGTACCTGCACCCACTTTTCTCATTTACCTTAGACTAGTGTTTTTAACAAATTTGACAAATTTTTAAATATGTGGACGTCGACTTCTGCTGGCTTGGGAATTCTGAACGTTGACGTCCACCCATCCCAAAGTTGCCAGATTTGAAAAGAAAAAAATGCCGGAGGCCATCAGCATCCACTAATACTAGAAAGTTCCATGCCTGGGGTCCTTGTTTACTTCCTAAAAGCAGCTCATTCTCTCATGTCTCCTTAAATTAGGAGACCTCCAGGTTTTCCTCGTAAGTTTTCAATGCCTCTAAATGAAGCCCTGCTCTCCATCTTGGAACCTGGCCCAGTTCTTCTCCGTAGCGCTTTATGAAATCCCTCCTTTGTCAAAAGCCTTTTTAAGATGAATGGAGCTCATTCTGGAAGCCCATCCTGTTGGAGTCCCGTCCCACGTTCATTCAGAAAATGCCCTGGGGTGGTCCCTGTAATAACCGAGAGGAGAGGGAGAGGAAGGTCTTCCCAGGCTCCTGGATCAAGCCAAGAGGCTGATTTTGGATGAATTGTGTGTGGTTAATAAGAAGAAGATGGTTTCCAAAGGATGGCTCTTCAAAAGCCACAGAGCACCTGGAGATCATGATGAGCTACAGAGGTGGGAATGCCAACCAGAGGTAATATTCATCAGGTTCTGACCAGTTCTGGAGAACCGGCAGCGGAAATTTTGAGTAGTTTGGAGAACCGGTAAATATCACCTCTGGCTGACCCCGCCCCCCATCTATTCTCTGCCTCCCGAGTCCCAGCTGATTGGGAGGAAATGGGGATTTTGCAGTATCCTTCCCCTGCCACGCCCACCCACCAAGCCACACCCACAGAACCAGTAGTAAAAACATTTGAATCCCACCATTGATGCCAACCTTCTTAAAACATGTGAGGCTGAGATCACGAGTGGTTTGGTGCTGGCTTTCCTGACTCGCTCCAACAAACAGCACTCCCAGGAACCCTCCCTCTCTTAGAAAGCCCTAGAAAGTACCACAGGATCCCATTCAAGCACAACAGCTTCAACGTCTTGGCTTCTCCAGGGAGGAGCTCCTAAGGATGGGTCATCAGCAGGCACTCAGCACATTTAAATCAGGTTATCAAAGACTGGAAGCCCATCAGAACGTTTTTCTGAGCAGTCGAGCTGACTAGCAATTGTGGCCAGTAACCGTAATAAAATTCACTCATTCATTCATTCATTCATTCACAGGTTGTATCTCGTGCTGGGCATCTGAAGAGGCCTGTGCGCTTTGGCCTGAACTTCTTTTAGCAAGTATGAAGATTGTCCCGATAGGCATTTTGCTGTGGTTGTGTATGGCTCACTATTCCATCAATCAGCGTTTTATATTACACCTGTTTCAATGCCCATTTACAATATCTTGATCTGCAGAAATTCATAAGTGTGCACTGCGATTTCATTCACTCATTCACTCATTCACTCATTCACTCATTCACTCATTCACTCATTCATTCATTCATTCATTCATATAGCTCCCCATCTAACCTGACTGGACAGCTCACTAGAACAACAAAAGTAATGTCCAATACTGAAATTCAAGTTAAATCACTCTATAACCCCATTCACTCTTCACCCCATTCAAGGCCTAGCAATGACCTTGCGCTTCATTCCAGAATGAAAGGGTGTGTGAGTATGTGCACATTATTAGTAATTTAATATTATAGACATCAAAAATCACTAGAAATGACTAAAATGGTGTTATGTATAATATTAATTACTAAAGTTTACCTCTCCCTCCTCCCTCCTCCCTCCTCCCTCCTCCCTCCCCTCTTTTCTCTCTCCCTCCCTTCCTTTTCTCCTTTCTTCCTTCCATTCTCCCTCCCTCCTTCCTCCGTCTCTCTTATCTCTTCCCTTCCCTCCCTTCCCTTCCCTTCCCTCCCTCCTTCCGTCCCTCCCTCCTTCCTTCTTTCCCTCTTTTCTCCCTCACTCCCTTTTCTCCTCCCTTCCTTCCCTCCCTCCTCCCTCTCTCTCATCTCTTCCCTTCCCTCCCTCCCTCCCTCTCTTTCTTCTTTCCTTCCCTCCGAGCTTTCTTTCCTTGAGCTGTTTCTGCAATTCACACATTTTTTTCCTGGGTTTTAAAAAGTCTTGTAGCACGCAAAGCAATTCAGTAATAGGTCTGAGAGAGTGAAGGATATTCTTTTAAAAAGGGTGTATCATGTGGCACCAGAGGAAATGTTTTATTCATATGAATGAGAAATAAACCAAATAACATGCATTGTCACTCTTCAATCCTGGGCTTCTCCAGTTTTCATAATTCATTGTGATTTGATTTCATTAGACACAATGGGAACTTTAGCAGAAAATATGAATATTGAATGGGGGAGAAGTGTCTGCTTTACAAAGCATGCGCCAGTCCAGTCCAGCTCAAAGACCTGAAATGGGTTTGTCATTCTGATGTCTGCTTAGAGCATGTCTCCCACCCCCCAAAGGTGACTTTTGATTGGTCATAGGTTGATGTCCACAAAATGACCATGAATGATAACCTCCTTCTCTCCATTCCAAGGAATATTGTTAATATTAGAATGATAATACCACTTTATAATTCCTTGTTAAGGCCACACTTGGAATCCTGCATCCAGTTTTGGTCACCATGATGTAAAAAAGATGTAGAGACTGTAGAAAGAGTGCAGAGAAGAGCAACAAAGATGATGAGGGGACTGGAGGCTAAAACATATGAAGAATGGTTGCAGGAAATGGGTATGTCTAGTTTAATGAAAAGAAGGACTAAGGATGACATGATAGCAGTCTTCCAATATCTCAGGGGCTGCCCCAAAGAAGAGGGAGTCAAGCCATTCTCCAAAGCACCTGAGGGCAGGAGAAGAAGCAATGGGTGGAAACTCATCAAGGAGAAGAGCAACCTAGAACTAAGAAGAATTTTCCTGACAGTGAGTGAGAACAATTAATCGGTGGAACAACTTGCCTCCAGAAGTTGTGAATGCTCCAACACTGGAAGTTTTTAAGAAGAGGTTGGATAACCATTTGTCTGAAGTGGTGTAGGATTTCCTGCCTAAGCAGAGGGTTGGACTAGAAGACCTCCAAGGTCCCTTCCAACTCTGTTATTCTGAATAACCCAAAATATCCATGGAGAAGAGCTGCCACGCAAACTAAAAAAAAATAACTTTAATTTAACCTTCCGCTACTTTATCAAATGCAGGGTTTTATTGCTGTTCTGCTCTGCCGTTTTCTTTTAAGTTAAGTCACACCAAAAGGGTTTTGTCCTTTGTTGAGGAAATGAGACAAAGAGGAGCCCTGAAGATGATACAAAAGACCATCAGGGCCATTTCGAGAACAAGTGATCATTCTCTCTCCAACCACCTTTTTATTGATAAAAGACAATTATTTGTAGCTCAGGGTTGACAGGAGGGCTCCTTGGTGCTCTCTGAGCTTGATGATTTTTTTGCAGATGGTTCATGACCCAACTAGGGAACATCATCAGTGCTAGAAGGGAATGAGTTTGCAAGGAGGAAGAGGAGGAGGAGGAG
>WNWU01000049.1:1185264-1206996 GCA_012654045.1 Ptyas mucosa
AAGGAAGGAAGGAAGGAAGGAAGGAAGGAAGGAAGGAAGGAAGGAAGGAAGGAAGGAAGGAAGGACGGACGATAGCAATAGCACTTGGACTTTATGATGCTTTCAGACCTCTCTAAAAGGGTTTATAGAGTCAGCCTATTGCCCCCAACAATCTGAGTCCCATTTTCACCGACCTGGGAAGGATGGAAGGCTGAGCCAGCCTTGAGCCAGTAAGACTCAAACTGCTGGCAGTGGGCAGAGTTAGCTGCAATACTGCATTCTCACCACTGTGCCACCCTGGCAGCATCACTTCTCTAGATGGTGAGATATGAATGGCCCCTTTCACTCAATGAATTGAAAACCTGAATGTGCTGGTCAGCTACAGGCTGATTGCCTGTAGATGCAGACTTTGCATAGACAAATATAATGAAATATGGGATTCATTTAAAGAAATACAATTGATTAAAAACCATGCAGCCCAGCCTGGGACTCCTACAGAGGGATCAAGGAAAGGCTTTGTAGATGGACTAATTCAACAGGTTAAGTTTGATTACTGTTAACCTGGTTAAGTTTGGGTGGCTTAGCACAAGGTAGGAAGGAACCCACTATTTGATTGGTTTATGATAATTCAGAGAAGAGGTTAACTTAGCAACCAAGCGAACTGCACTATACAGGGGTATCTGGGGAAAGGAAGGGGCTAAAAAATATCAGGCCTCCATTAGAGATCTGATAGTGTATCAATGCAGTCACAGATTGTGCTTAAAAAACAAGTTTTTATTTGTAAGGAAGCAGTCACACACAAAAAAGGACAATAATGTGGGTCGGGTCATAATCACCCCACTGCCTACAATAGGAAAGTTTGCAGGTGTCCCATCTTCCAAGCAGGGAAATATCTGGAACCATTATTCATGGAAACATTATGATCGGATTATTTAATATCTCGGTAGCGTCAGATTTCTTTCCCCCAGAAGCTCTTCTTACTAAAAAAAAAGAAAAGAAAAAAGAAATAATAATAATAGAAGTTCATAATCATTCTGAAAATGTAACTCTGTGCCAAGTGGAACAGTGTGAGAGATGAAATGTACTGTATCTTCAAAGGCAATTCAAAATTGCAAATTGATAATTTCACAGTATTATCTTTGACATGCAGTCAGTCTAGGGCACAACGCATATGATTAGCGGAGTCAAATTAAGGCAAACTGTTGGGTTGACATTAGATTTCATGGCCAGTGCTGAGATCATAGGAACAGAAGCCCGTTTCAACATGGAAGGAGTGACAATCTCTCCATTGTTCAGACCCAGAATTTGAGAAAAGAGAGCAAAATAGTGGCTCCGTGCCCACGTGTCTGTTTGGATCAGTGGGAAGACCCAGCCAACTAATCTTCCAAGAGATTGATTTAGCCCTAAGAAAGCCTGACAGGCCTAAGATTAAGCGACCTTAGTCCCTCTCACGGCATTCACTAACCATCACAGGAAGATATTTGTAGCTCAGGGTTGACATGAGGAGCAGTGGTGAGTTGCTCACGGTTCTGACCGGTTCTACAGAACCAGTAGTAAAAGTGGTGGGAGGCTCTGCCCACCTGCCTGGATGTCATAATTGACAGTCTGTGTATGTGCAGAAGTGCACGCGCTCCTGTTGCAAACCAGTAGTAAAGGTAAGTAGTACCCACCCCTGATGAGGGGCCCTTGGTTCTCTCTGAGCTCGGTTACTTTCTTGCAAATATTTCTTCACCCAAGCTAGCTAACATCATCAATGCTAGTGATGACTAGCACAGACATCTTAGGAACTGATGATGTTACCTAGTTTGGGTCAGGAAACGTCTGCAAGAAACCAATCAAGCTCAGAGAGCACCAAGTACCCCTCACTAACCAAGATAGAGACATAGAATAGAATAACAGTTGGAAGGGACTTTGGAGGTCTTCTAGTCCAACCCCCTGATCAGGCAGGAAACCCTACACCACTTCAGACAAATGCTTATCCAACATCTTCTTAAAAACCTCCAGTGTTAGAGCATTCACAACTTCTGCAGGCAAGTTGTTCCATTTATTAATTGTTCTCACTGTCAGGAAATTTCTCCTTAGTTCTAAGTTGCTTCTCTCCTTGATGAGTTTCCACCCGTTGCTTCTCGTCCTGCCCTCAGAATGAGTGATTTTAGACAAGAGTAAACTCTCTTGTCTAGGCATCCCCATCTCTATGGCTTCCTTGATAGCTTGATAGTAGGATGATCACAAAAAAACATACCAGCTCAGCAGTGCTGAAATCCAATTTTTTTTAATACCGGTTCTGTGGGTGTGGCTTGGTGGGCATGGCAGGGGAAGGATACTGCAATATCTCCATTTCCACCCTACTCTGGGGCCAGCCAGAGGTGGTATTTGCGGGTTCTCTGAACTACTCAAAATTTCCGCTACCGGTTCTCCAGAACTTGTCAGAACCTGCTGGATTCCACCCCTGCAGCTCAGCCTTCCCCAGTGTATTGCTTTTTGATCTGCTGGCCTACCATTCTAAGAACATCGTTCCATTTGGATGGCATTGGGGAAGGCTTGGGTTTAAGCCAAAGAAAAAGCATAAATCTATCACAGGAGTTTCCAGTGGTCTTACGTTGGGAAAAGACTGACAAACTCGACGGGCTTCCTTGCCTCCTCAGGACTTCCGTCACAAGAACCAAAGTGATACCAGGCTGAGAGGCGCCGAAGCGAGAATAATTGGATCCTTCGCAGTTTCAGCCACTGCAAGGAACTCAACAGAGATCATTAAAACCGAAATGCAACTTTCTGAGCTCCTGGATGAAGTTTGACATTTCTAGAAGGAGACTGTGATTTCCGTCCTTGTATGCGTTTCTCACGGCTCCTGGGAATAAGCCCGCTAGCCACCACTATACACTCACTGCTCTCCTGTTGCCGAAATAAATTTCTCTACAGCCTCAGGATAAGGCCAGGCGAGATGCAGATGTGTGGAACGCTTTCTTTTCCTTCTCAGGCATTTCACCTGCAGGAGAAGAGGTTCAAAGGTAGGCAGGCGATACTGTACTTCCAGAGTTACTACCTTACTTCAACTTACTTCTCTTTGGCTGGCAGTGCATCCGTTCAGATAGCAGACCTTAAAACCACAAGGAGATTTTCAGTCAGGAAGGGTCAGATGGATAGAACATCAACCAAAATATGCCAAAATTTGCAAAATGTACCAAGAGGTGCTACAGGGTGGTGGAACAGATGGAATTATTTTATATTTATTAAGATTATACCTATCACTTCAGACTAACGATAGGAATTCTACCTTATTTTGGAAGCTAAGTGACTGGTGCTTTTAGAAAAGTTACGTTTGAAAACCCCAAGTGGTAGAACAATAGAGAAACAAAGTTATTCCAAGCCGCACATTCCTTCACTCTTCAGTTCTTCTGGACTAAGCATCATGACGGAAAACATCTGTCTGTCTAGCCTAACCCTTTGTTCCTGTAAGATATTTCTGGTGGGGCATTCATGAAACTCAGCAGGGGAGGCGATGAAAGCGAGGAGCACAAAGGAACCAGTGAGATTCCATCTCCATACCAAATAACTTCCCACAAGCTGTGTCAACTATCTCTAATCAAACAAACGCTCCCCAAAAATCAACATGGTTAACTTTGAAAGGAGAAAGCACATCCCGTCACCTATGGCTCTGCTGTCTTGGGAACTTCAGCAACGAGCCAGAAATAATTAGCCGTGATTGTACTGATTGCATCCACCAAAAATGTTCTCGAAAGGGAAAACCACCCCACTCATATTTGGACAGATATCCTGATACGAATTTCAAATATCTCAGCCTTCTGCATCCCAGCAATGGGTTGGAATCATAATTACTAGAATGTAGGCTTAGTAACCTCAGGAATTCTGAGATATCCTCCCCCCCCCCCAATCTATGCTCATCTGGAAGGGACCGAGCTGAAGAAGGACAAGCTACGGTTGGTTCAAAGATGTCAATCGTTGTTTGCCTCTTTGCAACTAACCTATAAAATTTAGGAGGGACTCAAACTCATGATCTGGGTTCCGAATAACAGAGTTGGAAAGGACCTTAGAGATCTTCTAGTCCAATCCCCTATTCAATCAGGGGACCCTAAACCATTCTGGATAAGTGGTTCTTGAAAACCTCCAAGGTTGGAGCACCCATGACGTCTGGAGGCAGCCCTTCCCCTGATTGATTGTTCTTCCTGTACAGAAATTTCTCCTTAGTTCTAGGTTGGACTTCTCCTTGATTAGTTTCCATCCGTTGCTTCTTGTCCTCTTCAACTGTACACAGAGCCTTCTGAATGGCAGGATATTGCCCGCAAGGACTCCTGAGAGGTAGGATCCTTAAGAAGACTTAATTTTGAAGAGGGAAAAGGCTGCCTGAAAAATAGGACATGGTCTTGTCCTTCTCTATCAATCTTCTCAGCCTAAAAACTTTCTGATTTATGATCCCAAGGTGCAACTCTGATGAGCATGTCAATTAGGGTATGTAGGGTAGATTGATGGAGGCCTTTTTGACAAGTGTTTAATTACACCGGCTCCTCCTTAATTTTACCGTGTCTCATTGACCTACAAACGCAAGAGATGGAGAGATGGGCCCATCTGCAGAGCTGTGGAAGCCCATCTCCCTCCGGGCTCCAGCTAAGCTCTCCGGAGTGAGGCAGGATGCCTAATCCAATGAGCAGGAGATCAAAGCCAGACTGAACATTTCCCTCAAATGCTCGAATGCTTTAGTTGGGATCCTTCATTTCGAAGTCTGCTGGCTAGTTAGGACAGGCTGATCGCAAATCGCTTCTCCTGATTGGTTTTGACACGGCCAGTCGCACACAATCAGACACAAGGAAATCAGAGCCGGTTTACACAATTCACTGAATTGGTGTGGCTCTCCCGTGCATCTTTGGGCATGAAGCTGCAAATGAAATCTGCTCCTTGCATGTTTGAATGCCGTGACATGTTTGCATTGCTTTCCTTTTTCACACAACAAGCTGTTCTTTATGGGTTTGAGAGTTCCTTCTTCCTCTCCAGGAGTGTGGTAGAAAAAGGACTGTAGAGATTCTCAGTCATCCAGGTTGTGGTTGTCCCAAAGGTGCTTTTTTTCTGAGGGACAGCAGGACTTTCTGGGGTTTTTTTTCTTTCTTTTGAAGATGTTTCGCTTCTCATCCAAGAAGCTTCTTCAGCTCTGACTGGATGGTGGGGAATGGAAGGATTTATAGTCCTTGCAGACAGCTGGTCATTTGCATCCTTTTAGAGGGTCGTTGAGGCCACTTGGAGGTTTCTCTGTGTCCTCAGGGTCACCTGAGTGGTGAAAATGGTTCCTGTAGTCTGCAATTTTTTTGCTCTGGAAATCCATTCCTACTCCCACATCATTCAAAGGGTGCTCATCCCAAAATGTATAGCTAAAGGTCTGTAGAGATTCTCAGTCATTCAGGTCAGGGTTGTCCCAAAAGTGCTTTTTCAGGAGGCAACTGGACTTTTGGGACAGACTTTTAGCTCTACAATTTGGGATGAAGACATTCAGGAGTCAGTTTGGGAATTATTGGAAGGCAGTGATGGGACTTGGTTGAACGTCAAGTCTGTCCCAAGCGCTGATGAGCCAATGAAAAGATTTTGTTAGTAAAATTCAGAATGTAGGTAGTCCTTGGCTTACGACCACAACTGAGCCCAGAATTTCAGTTGCTGAGTGAGAGACATTGGCTAAGGGAGTTGTGCCCCATGTTACGACCTTTCTTGCCATTGTTGTTAAGCGAATCACTGCAGTTGTTGAGTTAGTGACACAGTTGTTAAGTGAATCTGGCTTCCCCATTGACTTTGCTTGTTCCAGAAGGTCGCAAAAGGGGATCACGTGACCCTGGGACACTGTGACCGTCGTAAGTAGGAACCAGTTGCCAAGTGTCCGAATTTTGATCAATGCAGACCACGGGAAGGCTGCAAAGGTCGCAAGTGAGAAAAATGGTCATAAGTCACTTTTTTCAGTGCCGTTGTAACTTTGAATGGTCACCAAATGAACTGTTGTAAGTCAAGGACTACCTGTATTAGCCATGTCCAGGGCCTTCTGAACACGTAGTATGTGGTGCCAAAAGAGCACCACATACCACATAATGATCGCTTATTCAACCAGATATTCTGCTGGTATTACCAAATGAAATTCGAAAAAAACAATTTTCATGCAGCCAAGAATCGGTCTGCCATCAGATCACTGGCTTACCCCAATCTTTTGTTTAAGAGCTTTCAATTTGTCAATTAACCCTGGATTGCCCAAGTTTATATCTGCATATAGATCAAAAAGCAAGGAAACACTTGTTAGGAAATGAGTATTACCTACCTTGTTGGGTTAGCAATATATAAACCATCAATATAGCTTTAAGACTGCTGTATTGCATCATACTGTGTCCTGATTGGTTAGCTCTGTAGCCAATCTCCTTAAGAGGGAGCTAGAAACATGGTTCGTTTTCTCTTTGCTGTTCTTGCTCTCTGATATCTCTGTATGCTACTGTTTGCAAATCCAGAAGAACTGTTTATTGTGAATGACTACGACGACTGATAAGAAGACTTTGTTATTGAATTATCCCTGGACTGTCGTTTTGGCTATCTCCTGCTTTATATGTGTTATGACCTGGACTGTTTATTGGACTGTGCCTTACTATTTCCTGAAAGTAAACACAACTCAGTGTATCTATGTGTTGACTGTGTTTTATTCGTACCTACTCTCAATCGCTTTCATGTGCACACCCTTGCTACTCAAGGGTTACTCTGCAAATTTCTTAACAACGCTATTTCTTATTTTATAGATTCAAGTTACTCGGGATTTTAAATCTGGAAGCTTGATATACGCTTGAATATCTGGGGGGGGGGGTGGTAGCCAATTGATTAGTCGTGCTAATTGATACTAAGTGTGATTTCTTTGGGCTGCTGGATTTCTGTTTTTCTATATGTGTAGGTCTTTAACATTGTTAGTTGCTCAGATTCACGTATTTAAGATGAGCAGCCCCATAAATTTAATAAATAACTAAAAAACTATAGGCAAAAATTGAATTCGTGGAAGGGGGGAGGGGTTGTGCGGTCCCAGTCACGCCAAAGGGAATTCGGGGTATTATTTTATTTTATTTTTTTGAAATGTTAATGAGCTCAGTACAGCTTCATGCATTTTACACTTTAAGGATTGTGATTGCTGTACCAGTTACCTGTGAATAAAAATATGCTCCTGGCAAGTGGTAATTTATTCCAAAACCTCACAAAGCTTTGTGCTTCAGTGACCCCTGAACACACTTGTATGAAGATGAGACAGAGTTTCTCTTCTCCCAGTTCTTTTTGAAGTCTCTACAAAGATTTTTTTCGGGTTGGTTGCTGCTTAGACTGCATAAGGCTATTGGCAGGGCTCGGCAGGTGAGAACACCTGGCAAGAAGAGCACCTGGAAACCCAGAAGCTACCTGGGTTTGGTTAGTGCTCGGATGGAAGAACTGCAGGGGTGAATTCTCCTTTCGCTTTAGATTTCAAGCATTTCTTGGTCCTTCTTATATTCTGGTTTTCAGAATTCCATCCGTATTACTTCAATATGTAACTCAAGGTGTTGAACCTGCACCATGATCCTCCTGTTTACCCCACAACAACAACCCTGTGAGGTGAGTTGGGCTGAGAGACACGGACTGGCCCAAAGGCACCCGGCTGTCTTTCATGGCTAAGAGGGGACTAGAACTCACCGTCTCCTAGCAAGAGGCCCAAAGTCACCCAGCTAGCTTTTGTGCCTAATGCAGGACTAGAACTCAGAGTCTCCTGGTGATTGGCCCAAAGACACCCAGCTGCTTTCATGGCTAAGAGGGGACTAGAACTCACCGTCTCCTAGTGATTGGCTCATGCCTAACTGGAACTCACTAAGGCAAGTCTAGATGTTTTATTTTATATAGTAAAATCTGTAAAAGTGTTGTGTAAGAACTTCCTATATTATATTGCTACCTCTTGCAACCTCCTTTGAAATCCATCGACCCTTTCCTAACTCCAAGACGTGCTGCCAGTTAGCTGAAAAGATTCCTGTGCAGAGGCATAAGGAGCAATAAATCAATTCATCGGACCTTTAACGGTGGACCTGGCCTTTTGCGCCTGACAATCGCATTGTATATTAATTCTGTTGCTTCATGCAATTTTCACTGTAGAAGAGGCTATTTGTAGATCCAGACTGAACTGCAGGCTCCTTGGTGCTCTCTGAGCTTGGCTGTTTTCCTGCAGACATTTCATGACCCAACTAGGGAACATCATCAGTGCTAGAAGGAAGAGACAAGGAGGGGGAGGAATGTGGAGTCCTCGGTGCTGTCTGAGCTTGGTGGTTTTCTTGCAGACGTTTCATGACCCAACTAGGTAATATCACTGGTGCTAGAAGGAAGTGGGGTTTGCAAATGCCATTCCCTTCTAGAAAACAAGCTCAGAGAGCATCAAGGACTCCATAATTGTAACCGTGGCTTCATTTTTAATATTGGTTCAGGTTGGCCCATGTCCCAGTCACGGTATACACTTATAAATAAATCAACGTGTCGGTTGGCTTGCTTGATACAAGGTGAGTATTTCCAGGAATTTGATCCACTGAGTCTGCAGGACAAAGAGATCCCATGCAGACAGACCAAGCCACAGAGAGAACTGAGACATGGAGATCAGATCTCTGGGGGAATTAGACTGTCACAAAATGCACACCCACCCACCCACCGACTATGCAGATTCTCACACTTGTGAATCCCCAGGAAGCAAGGGAGAGGTGGGGGGGCTCCTCTTTCTAAGGCTCCCTTCTTCGTAAAAGCCCTCGTAGTCATTCTGGAGTTCCCAGAGAGCTGGCTGGTTCTGAGTCACTGGGAGGTTGATGTGGGTGGCAGAACATGGGTTTTAAAAAAAAAAAAACCACAACAAAACAAGTCCAAAATAAGAAAAGGTGTTAGTTTGGGGCACAACGCCCTCGATTAAGTGGAAATGGGCCCCTGCTGGCTCAGAGAAGCCAGAATAACAAGAGAGGCAGCCTGCTTGCCAGCTCTCTCCTGGGCACTTGGCTGGCTCTTAAAGAGGTTGGCGCTCTCAGCAGGGCTCAATCAGCAGCCGGGCTCCATTCATCTGTTTCAACACATTTCCGTCAGCAGCTCAAAATAGGGAGGGTTGAATTGGCTGAAGGGAATGAATGAAAGGCAGAAATTGCAATGAGAGCTGGCCAAGACGGGGCCTCCAGAGTGACGGGTGGAAGGATTTTGTTGTTGTTGTTGTTGGGTGTTAAGAAAACGAACGTGTTAAGAACAGGCGACAAAGGAACCTGTGAGAAAAGTTGTGCTCGTTGTTTCACTTCAAGGATGTAGAATTGGTTTTCTCGTCATTCCAGAAAGTGATTTGCAAAAAGACAAGGGTGCTTTATGGACACACAAACCACAAAAAGTTCTTATGTGAAACACAACACACACCATGAATATTAGCAAAGCCCCCTGGAATTCATACTTTTCAGACTCACAATGTTGCATCTCCAGGACCTGTAAAGATGGTCTCAAATACACACCGACATCACAAAGCCACAATTCTACTCCGTGTATTCAGTTCAAGCCAAAGAAACACCCCATTCCTCACAGGGAAAGGGGTTTTCCTAAATACCCGTGAAGGAGAGAGGTGTAGGAGAGGCTTCCCTACTTTTTATTATTTTTCTGTCCAAAAAAGAAAGAATGCAAATGTCACTTCCATTCCAATGTAAGACGTGGGAAAAGGGGTGTTAAAGGTAAAGGTTCCCCTCGAACATCTGTGCTAGTCGTTCCCAACTCTAGGGGGCGGTGCTCATCTCCGTTTCAAAGCCAAAGAGCCAGCGCTGTCCGAAGACGTCTCCGTGGTCATGTGGCTGGCATGACTCAACGCCAAAGGCGCATGGAACGCTGTTCCCTTCCCACCAAAGGGGGTCCCTATTCTTCTACTTGCATTTTTTTACCTGCTTTCGAACTGCTAGGTTGGCAGAAGCTGGGACAAGTAACAGGAGCTCACCCTGTTACACGGCACTAGGGATTCGAACCGCTGAACTGCCGACCTTTTCTGATCGACAAACTCAGCATCTTAGCCACTGAGCCATCGCATCCCTTTAAAAGGGGTGTTAGAGGATCCAAAAATTCAGACCGGCCCAGAAATACATTGTTGATGTTTATTCAATTTATTTATTCCTACTTCCAATTTATTTCCTATTTCCTTGGTTACTTTTAGACATTTTTAATCTTTTATATAAATGCTCTTAATGTAATAGAAAACAAACAGAAAGAAGAAATGATACCCAAAGTTACAAGGAAAGGATAAAAATACAATGAAAGGCAAGGCTTGTCCTGATTAGCTTGGTCAGATCCGTTCCTATCACCTTCCGTACCTGTGGCTCTAAATTAAAATCCCAGTTCCTACATAGGAGATCTCCAAGCGTGTGGGGGGGGGGGGGACATCACCCGGATGTCAGACTGACCTTCTGATCCCACAATGTCAAGGATGAATGAAACGGAGCGAAGGAAACTGGTTGAAGCTCTCACCTCTGTGGCCTTTGCAATTCAGGGCTTGGTCCTGGTCACCTAATCAGACCATCTAACCAGGTTTGGCTATCCGTGGGTTCTATTTTCTGGGCTTCATGGGATGGGCTGCCCTTCATCTATCTGTAGTATATGACAACTTCCTCTTTGATCCGTAACATCTTGGCTAATTTAGCCTATGCTCTGAGCATTTTTCTTAATCAGTTTAATTCAGTTAATCTGCTTTAATTTAGAAAATTCATTTACATGATTAAATTTGTCTTCATACAGATGCAGGTAACAGCAACCCTAGCCCTGAAGCAAAAAATCATCAGCCTCCACTTCCTCCTCCTCCTCCTCCTCCTCCTCCTCCTCCTCCTCCTCCTCCTCCTCCTCTTCCTCCTCTTCTTCTTCCTCCCCTCCCCCTCTTCCTCCTCCTCCTCCTCCTCCTCCTCCTCCTCTTCTTCCTCCTGCTGCTCCTCCTCTGTCCCCTCCTCCTCCTCTTCCTCTTCCTCCCCTTCTTCCTCCTCCTCCTCCTCCTTCCCCATTCATGTAAATAGCGTGTACAATGTTGTTGTAGAATGCAACTGAACAAAGCGATTCAAAGGAGTCCTTCCACAGACAAAGACAGTCTGGGCATTCACTCGAATAAAGGTATTTAAATATATATGTGGCAAAAAACCCACCAAACCTCCCTGCTCCAAAGCAGCCTGCCATTATCACAGCAGGTAGCCGAGACAGCAGAATCGGGCACCGTAAGTGCTCGGATGAGAGACCTCCAGAGAAGCCAAGTGTCTGTCAACTGCATGGACAACTCAGAAAAACACCCGAGGAGAAATTGCTCACACACATTACCCAGGAAACTACACAGTTACACCCACAAAGCCACAAAAAAATTGAGCTTGTCCAAAACGGGTGGGCAAGGGGCAGGTATGTGTATTTGCAAGAAGTTGTGCATCTTTGTGGTTGTACCTCTAAAGAATTGTGTATTTGATCAGACCAAGGACAGAGCCCGTTTGGGCTAGTGGTTAAGGTGCTGACCTAGAAACCAGGAGACGGTGAGTTCTAGTCCCACCTCAGGCACAAAAGCCAGCTGGGTGACTTTGGGCCAATCACTCTCTGTCAGCACAGCCAACCTCACAAGGCTGTTGTTCTGGGGAAAATAGGAAGAGGAAGGGATATATTGTGTGTTCACCCCCTTGAGTTATGTATCAAAATAATAAAGGCAAGATATAAGAAAGAAATAAAAAAGCAAGTTATAAGAAAGAAAGAGAGAGAGAGAGAGAGAGAGAGAGAGAGAGAAAGGAAAAGTGGAAGGAAGAGAGAGAGAGAAAGAAAGAAAGAAAAGAAGGAAGGAAGGAAAGAAAGAAAGAAAGAAAAGAGAGAGCGAGAAAGAAAGAAAGAAAGAAAGGAAGGAAAAGTGGAAGGAAGAGAGAGAAAGAGAAAGAAAGAAAGAAAAGAAAAAAGGAAGGAAAGAAAGAAAGAAAGAAAGAGTCTTCAATGTTATCTTTCCAATCGGAGACTCTCTGGAGAGGAACAATCTTAAGTACACCAAAATGGGATGATGACAGGTGAATCACCGTGTGGCCTTTACTCTGTTGTAGAGACTTCATGCATGTCTAACAGGTTCTGAACACAGAGCTCAGATTTTTACCTTCCTGAAGAAAATGCACCAGAGCGACTGACTTTCCCGCCTGCTATTTGCTCTCCAGCCCTACGGAGATAATCAATATATACAGTAGCAGAGTCACAATCAGCCCCATGATTAATTTATCTCTCTGGTTGTGGTGCCTTTGTAAGAAACCTTCCCCACAAATACACAACGATGCAGGCGTTTCCCAGGCTTTCAGGTATCAGCCCAGATGAGACCCTGTACATATCCGGTCATATCCATCAGAATAAAAACATGGGATGCGGGAAACTGGCTGAACTCTGAAATTCATTTGATGACCATGGTGAGACGCCTCCGTCTCAGCTTCCCTTACAACACCTCGGTGGCTGCACTGATTCCCTTCGTGCAAATGACTCTATAAACGCTGGAAAAAAAGAAAAAGCGACATTTTTTCTGAGCCAAAGTGTTGTAAAATGGCTTCTGTGACATCCTCAGCCCAGAGAGTGAAACCATTAAGCAGCTTGGCATGGTGGACTATTAGCGTTTATCAGTGGCTCACTGAATATCATTATTTTAGTCCAGCTATATATTTATGATCGGCTGCCAGGGAGCCTCGATTTCCCCAGTTCTGTTTTGCTTAATTGCCTTTTTTGCTGCTGCTGCTGCTGCTGCGTACAGAGGTAGCATTATAGAATACAAACCCACCTTCTGAATCCATAATTCAGGGTGGTGGAAGAGTAGCTACCTCCAAGGCCACTTCTCCACAACTCTTGGCGGGTGCCAATTCTGGATCAGATTGATCGCAAGCCATTTGCTGCTTTCAGGCACTGAGTAAATTATTTCTGGGTTTGCTCTGATATAGCTGAAATTGCAGCAAAGCTGGTATTTTCTTGTAAATCACTGCAACTTGGGAGCTCAATAGCAGTCTTTGTGGGAAAAGATGCTTTAATTGTCTGTTTCTGTCTGTCTCTCTGTGTGTGTGTATGTGAGAGATATATATATAGAGAGAAAGCATACCACTGCCCAATTACAGTAATCCAAATGCCTGGGAAATTATGTGGTTGGATGGAAAGACAGATGAATCAACACTTATACAGACACAAATTAGAGAGAGAGAGAGAGAGAAGCAGAGAGAGAGATAAAAAGAGAGAGGTGGAGAATGAAGTGGAGAGAAAGAGAAAGAAGATAGCTGATAGATGGATGGATGGATGGATGGATGGATGGATGGATGGATGGATGGATGGATAGATGGATGGATGGATGATAGGCAGACAGACAGGCAGGTAGGCAGGCAGATAGACAGAGGGATAGACACAGACAGACAGAAAGGTTGCCAAAGAGACAATACACCTAAAAAACAGGGGGGACTTCAACCACCCCACCATAACCCCCTCTTGACTATTTTACTCTACTTTGCAGACACCTCTAGATATCTACTTAAATAGCTCCCTCTTTTTTTTTTAAGACAATGGGTGTGCCATTGTCGCCAGAGTATTTTATTCATCTGTGTCTGAGAATCTCCATAGACAATGGATGCCGTCTAAATTTTTGTGACAGTCACGTACTCCTGCAGAATGCCCTGTACAACAATATAAGTTTGGTAATTTGAAATCAGGATAGAACGTGGGACCAATTCTTTTTCAAATGACATTCACCAGAAACAGATGTCCCATCAGCAAGCAAGCCTTTCACAGTATAAAATGCTTGGTATTCCTGTTTCTTGAGCTGATTATGTTCACCCACGTTCTTAATATCAGAGAGCAATGATTTTGCCACGAGGAGTTGAGAATCCAGCAATTGCACAGTCTGAATTCACTGAACATCGTTTTGACTTCTAAATGCTGCACGAGTTTTAATTTAAAAGCATGCAAATCCTATTTTCGAATCAAAACAAATCACACTTTTGACTAGATTAGATGGCTTGCCTGATCAAATGGTTTTTTAATAACTTGTGCAGAAATAAGTAATTCGCTGCCATGTGCCAAGTCAAGTTAAAAAATAAGGGAAATAGAAATGCCTGAGACTTTTATATATAAAGATAAATCATTTTAATTGCTGGAACTCTTCCAAATAATAATTAAGACAGATGACTGCATTTAGTTTTAATTATTAATCTTTTGCAACAGAACACGATAATTACTTCTTCCTTTTTTTTTTAAACTAGTGGCAATTCTTCCTGAATTAAAAACATCCCAATGGTTAAAATCTATCTGGGCAAAGATGGCATCCAGTAGATTCTCGTAGACAATTTTGCAGCTTTTTTATCACTGTTGATGAAGGTCTCTGATGATTGATCCAATTTGACTTCTAGGATTATTCATCGTGGCTTCACTTACATGCTTTAACCATGTCCTTAGAAGGAAAGTGTGTAAGCAGGTAGTCACTTAACTACTGAGTTGTGAATCTGCCTCAGTCACAGGATCCATGCCCCATTTACTATCCTTACAGTTTTATTGGGAAACAATTGTGAGATGACAATTGGTTGCTTCTTGTCCTGTCCTCAGGTGCTTTGGACAATAGCTTCCCCCTCTTCTCTGTGACAGCCCCTCAAATAAAGTTCACCAAACATGTGTTGGAAAAGACAGGCCCCCCCCTTCTCCCAGAGAACAATTAAACCCGTGTATTCTGTATATGATGTTGATCTATTGCCCAAACAGTGTTTTCCAATGTGCTCATAAAGCATTACATGAGCAGGCACTTTTAAAAATTGCTTGCCAAGAAAACTGCAGGGACAGAATCAAGATCAGTTGAAGAGTTAGTACCTGGAGGCAACCACTCGTTTATACAATAAATTAGTGCAAAATTAATGATATTATTGAACCCATATTTGGTGCATCAAAGGATCAAAATCTCCCATGGATTGTCCCAAAAGGCTTTCCCCTTCTGAAGATTAGGTTTTATTCTAGAAGGATTCAATACATATTTTCTAGTTTCAGAACAATGATTCTCTTACCTTTTTTTTAATCTATCGTGTTTACTTTGTTTTGCCACATTTGAATAATTTAGCATCTCTTAACCTTGCAGCTGTAATCATGAATAAAATAATTTAACTACGTAAATAGGTTTTGGATGTAGCTGAGCAGAGCCAGCAAGGAGTCTAGGATTAATCTTTTTGGAGTAATGTTTTGTAACTTTACTCATTTCTGGAACAGCTTAGCAAATTTACAAATGATCCGTGATACATGTGAAGCAATTATCTACCTAAAGCAAAGATTAAAAGATAAAAAAAGGAAGACTTTAAAAACTGGAGACAGTTTTGGAAGTGATGAAAATTATGTGGTTCTAAATATAATGTATAAAGTTATTAGCTCTGGATGGTGAAGACGTTAATATCAATTTAATGTCTTCGTGGAATACAGACAATATGAATTCCTTAAAATTATAGGTTCTGCATTTAGAAAACAAAAAGTAATGTTAATCCTAATAGCTTACTTGATAAAACCAGGCCCCATGAACTAAGCAAAAAGTGACACATAAACCTTTCAGAGAACATTATTCTTTATTTATCTAAAAACTCTGAAACAAGTAAGATCACCAATTACTTAGCAAACTGCAACTTCATCAAATTAATAGATAAATGTAGAGAGGCTTCAACAGGGATAGAAGGCTAAATATATAATGTCCTAATCATTTTTTTTTCTTCTGTTAATATCACCAAAAGTCCTTAAATAAAGCGATGTAAGTCACTGCAAAATGCCATGTCATTTATCCTAAAATCAGGGGGATGATTTCACTAGATCTAAATAGAGTCTGGGGGCATCTACAGGGGCGGTCAGAAGAGTCAAGATGACAGCTACATTCATGCAAACCAGAGTCCTTGTTCACGCACATTCACATTTCAAAAATTAGCCTCTATGATAGTTGATGCGGCCACGACTGGCGTTGAAAACTCAGCCTATTCTTTTTTCTCTGTGTGTGCATGTGTGAGAGTGCAGGAAGAAAAGAGAGAAAGTTGCAAATGGATGAGAGAAGCTGGAGGTGGCTGGGTGTGGGCTTCGTTGAGAGTGAGACCGTCTGTGTCAGATCACCTCACATTTCATTAGCAGCAACAGCTGTAAAAAAGCACTGTATGAAGATGGGGCAGAAGTGCTGTCCTCACATTTGACGATGGCTTAAGTAAGAACAAGTCACCCTTGAATTGTGGTGTCATCAGGCACGTGTTATTTTATCCCACCTTCCCCAAATGCCCGCAGGGGTTACAGGATTTGGTTGTTGGGTTACATTTAATGGTTTAAAAAAACCCAATCTTCTCTTTATAATAATGTCACTCTCCCTCAGGGTCATTGACATCCTTTAGTACTGTGGATATGGGACTATCTAGGTAAAAACAATGTTAATTTTACAAAAATACTCCTCCTCCTCCTCCTCCTCCTATCTGTATTCTGCAATTTGCAGAAATCAAGCATCATTCTACTTTCTTTCTTTCTTTCTTTTCTTTCCCTCCTTCCTTCCTTCCTTTTTTCCTTTCTTTCTTCCTTTCTTCCTTTCTTTCATCTTCCTTCTTCTACTCCTCCTCCTCCCCCTCCTTCTATCTGTATTCTGCAATTTGCAGAAATCAAGCATCATTTTTCTTTCTTTCCTTCCTTCCTTCCTTTCCTTTCTTTCTTTTTTCCCTTCCTTTCTTTCCTCTTCCTGCTCCTTCTCCTCCCCCTCCTTCTATATGTATTCTGCAATTTGCAGAAATCAAGCATCTTTCGTTCATTCATTCTTTCTTTCCTTCCTTCCTTCCTTCTTTATTGATTGATTGATTTCCTCCCCCTTCTCCTCCTCCCCCCACTGCAAAGGCCAACCTTCAGTGCATGAATTTTACCCTGATGGCCTTCTGTGTAATTAAGGGAGATTTTAGATTCCATAAAATCAGCAGTAGCACAATGATCGGTCTGACTTTGATTTCACAAACAAACAAAAAATTGCATTAGGAGCACAAATTGACAAGTGGATTCTCTTTCAATGAAAACTGTGCTATATCCCTTTAGAAAAGCAGCTTTCTGTGACCAAATACAAAATCTCATCAGAAATGCCTATATTTTGGGGCTATCCTGTCTAATTTTGGATTAATCCGTTATAGCATTTATTAAACTTGAATGGTATCAGCTAATATTCAGAAGCTGGTCTTAGAATGAAGGATATCATCAGCATCTTTGAAACCATTCTGGCACTAATTGCAAGAATTAGATTAAAATTTTTAACATGTGGTAGCTATATTTAATTCAGCTATATTACACTTCTATTAATATCTTCAACATAGTGCCTATATTGAAATGTTGTAGTTTTTTTTTTTTTTAAAAGATATTAGTCTTCTGGCTGATGTTCGATTTGAGGAAAGCTTAAAACTTCTGCATAAAACTTTATGCAAAACTTCAATGATAATAATTTTTTTCAGTCCAGGATTTCCATATTTGCTTGACTCTGGAAAGAGTGCAGAGAAGAGCAACAAAGAGGATTAGGGGACTGGAGGCTAAATCATATGAAGAACGGTTGCAGGAACTGGGTATGTCTATTTTCATGAAAAGAAGGACCAGGGGTGACATGACAGCAGCCTTCCAATATCTCAGGGGTTGCCACAAAGAAGAGGGAGTCAAGCTATTCTCCAAAGCACCTGAAGGCAGGACAAGAAGCAACGGGTAGAAATTAACCAAGGGGAGAAGCAACTTAGAACTAAAGAGAAATTTCCTGACAGTGAGAACAATTAATCAGTGGAACAACTTGCCTCCAGAAGTTATGGGTGCTCTATCACTGGAGGCTTTTAAGAAGAGACTGGACAGCCACTTGTCTGAAATGGTAGAGGGCAGTGATGGCGAACCTTTTCAACCATGAGTGCCAAAAAGGTTGCTCAGAAACATCACATGCGTGTGCTTGTTGGGGCCACGCTCCGGAAAAGCGAAACGTCCAGGTTCTAGCACATATGTGTGCCCAATGATCAGCTGGCTGGAGCGCTTGCACAGGCCGCTTTTCAACACTGCCATGAGTGTGAAGGGATCACGCTCTGGAAAAGCCAAAGTTTTGGGTTCTGGCATGCATGCGCACCCAACGATCAGCTGGCTGGGGTGCATGTGCATACTGGTTTTCAGCACTTTTGTGTGCGCGAAGGACAGCTGATCATCGCATGCGCATATGCACCAAAAACCTGGAAGACAAACAGGCAAGGCCGCGTGTGCTGGGCGACATGGCTTGGCATGCCACTTTGGGCACGTGTGCCATAGGTTCACCATCACGGGTATAGGGTCTCGGATTTGAGCAGGGGTTGGGCTAGAAGACCTCCAAGGTTCTTTCCAACTCTGTTATTCTGTTGTCTCCAGTTGAAACAGAGGCACAGCTGTTCTGTGGCAGAAAGTAATACATAGCAGCTGGCAGTCCTTTTAGGTATTTTCATTAACAGAGCACTGATCCAGCTAAATCCTTGGTTGTTTGTTCTGTGCCTTTGCTTATAACCAGTGCCTTCTCTTGCGTCCTTTTTCAAAATTGGAGCTTAGCAATACGGGACTCCAAGAGGCCTCGATACATATTCCAAAATAAAATATAAGGGTTTCTTTTTTAATCGTAATAGGTGAACTCCATAAGATCTCATATTAGAATGCCCAAAACCTTGATGTTGTTCCTACATCAGTTCCCAAGAGATTAGAGATCCATGACATTTCAGGAGATTCAGCCACTTTTTACTTCTCCGAACCAAAATTGAAGGAATTGAGATAAGGATAGAGAAGATAGCCCTTGAAGGGATCTCAAAAAGAAGAGAGTTGGTTTCCAATATCCAAGGCTGAAGAACAAGGAAGAATGTCTCAAATTAGAGAAAGACAGAGCGAAAAACGTTAAGTGCAGGAAGGGCAACTCTCTAGTATTACCAAGGAAGTTTCTCTTCATTTGAGCTGTCCAAGCATAGACTTGAAACGATGGGTAAGTTTAGATTCATTAGATTAGACATCCAGGTCTATAATTCTATTATTCTATGTCCTAGTACCGTAATGGCGAACCTATGGCACAGGTGGCATGCAGAGCCATTTCTGCGGGCACGCAAGCTGTGGCCCTAGATCAGCTCCACTGCACATGCCCGCAAGCTGATTTTCGAGTCTGCCACGCATGTGGAAGATGCACGGGCATGCCCTTGCTGCCCTGCCCCTCCCAGGAGTCCCCACGCAGCCCGTTTTGCATGCCAGGTAAGTACATGGCTTGCGCAGAGGCTCTGGGAGAGCGAAAAATGGGCCTACTGAAAGTCTGGAAACGGGCCATTTCTGGCCTCTGGAGGGCCTCCGGAGGGCCAGGGGAGGCAGTATTCGCCCTCCTGGAGGCTCCAGGAAAGACTCCGGAGACTGTGGCGGGAGAAAAATGGCCTACCGGAAGTCTGGAAACGGGGCCGTTTCTGGGCTCCGAAGGCTTCACGGAGGCCAAAACGGGGCGTGGGGGATTGTGCGTGCATGCGTGGGGTGATGGGGGAGCGTGGGGGGGTTGCATGCCCCTGCACAGGGGGGCGGGGCAATGGGGGATTGCGCACGCATACACAGGGGTGTGGGGAGGCATTGCATTATGGGTGTGGGCACACGCGTGTGCTATTGCACACATGTGCACGCTTTTGGCACCCGAGGAAAAAAAGGTTCGCCATCACTGTCCTAGCACATGCTAGAAGAAAGAACTGACTTGATGAGGTTGAGGTGAGGAGATGAAGGAGAAGACGACAGACGGATGGGATCAAGAATATCACGTAAGCCTCCTTGGAAGAGCTGTGAACCGTAACCATCGGCAGGAGTCATGCCTGACTTGATGGCACTTCACAAATTACCTTTGAGAAGATCATGTAGTAGCATCTTGGACAAGAAGTTGTCGCTGAACCCAATCTCTAATTTAGATGCTATAAATCACGTACGGTCCAATATCGCCCAAAGAAATAAGACTAAGGTAGTCTGTTATGAAGTTGGTGCTAGGCTTGGTTTCCTTCCACATTTTTAATAGATCTTCCCTTGATTACTAACGTGAACAAAACAGCACAGTATTTTATCTACATCGGTTTTATTGTTGGCTTCTTGCCCGGGAGAAGTGTACGTGTGAGTGTGCAGACGTGGGAAAAATCAATACACCGCTTGGGGAAAAAAAAAACTTTTGAGTGATTTATAACCAGGCCCGGCGCTTGTGGCCGATGTGCTCTTGTGACAGTCACAATTGAAACATACAAGCAAGCAAGTGGAATCTGCCATCCATCATGCTGCATTAATTATTTCTTTTTTTTTAATGCCTGCCACAGCTCCAGCGATCGTCAGGCCGCGCTTGGCAGAGCTGTTAAAATAATCAGGCTGATCGCGCGATGTAATTTGGTGTGGCTTTTACTCGCTCGCGAAACATTTGTTCTATTAACCGCGACATCATCATGCACCAGTGAGAACGGAGACGGAGGGGCAACATTTGTGCAATGTAATAATTACTATCCTTCGGTGTTCGTGCGTGTGCGATGTGTTTAGTGTACGAGTGTGTTGAATTTCGGCTAATTTGCTGAAGTTACTTCTCTAATGTTGAGCAGCTTCTCTGTAATCAGAGGACATAACAGCTTTGATTTTTCTCAAATTTAAGTACCCACTAAACTCCACTGGATTCAACACAGCATACATTTAAGTAGATTTATGCAGGAATGCATAAATTCATCATAATTCACCAGCCTCAACGATGCACGGAAGTGATGTTTATTGTGATCTCATCGTGTCAGTGATGGAATCTTAGGAGTTTCACCTGTGCAACGACATCATGTCCTCAGTGATGTAATCGTGGCTTGTACGGGATGCCCATAGTTGACTGAACTCTGTTGTCCTTCTCATTTACTCTCAAGGGAGTTCTGAAGTAGACTATGGCAAGAGAACATCTTTCTGAAGGCCACAGGCCATCATCTAAGCTAGCATTAGTGGGAGTGGGAGGTAGAACCTGTCCGTGTGCAGTTACACTAGTTGGTAGAAAATTCATGGAGTTATCATCCCAATTTGAGGGTACCAGTCTGGAAAAATGTGATTGAATTTAGATTTGAATCACAATCCTACAGTCATCTTTCAGATGCCTTATTTCCATAAAGTTATATATTCTAAATTCATCAGCACCCACTGCTGAAGCAGAGTTTCTGATTCTTGGCATAAGAATTATGATGTTTCTGTGCATCTCCTTTGTACAACTTATTTGTATTTTTATTGCTTTTTGTAGAATTTATTGTTCTCCGACTAAGTCCTATGAATTTGGAAATCATTTTACATTCTTTTAATATTCAGACCAACATGTTCAAAGGACACCGCATGTATAAATCACAGCCTTTGTCGACAAAATCGTTTAAGTTTGGATTTTGACCTATCGCAGCCACAGTTTTTATGTACTTTGAAGGAAACTGAGAAAAGCCAAATTGAAATCCCCAGGACTTAGAGGAGTCACCATTTAGTCCTGTGCTACTGAATGTCAGAAGGGCATTCCTTCACTCTGAAAGGAGCCAGCCCAAATACTGGAAGGTGGAGATAGAAATACTGCAGATGTAAAGTCTCTTACATTTTTTTTACTAGATGATAGATACCAAGGTAGCTAGATAGCAAGAGAGAGGGGGGATGGGGAGGGAGGGAGGGAGAGAGATGATAGATAATGATAGATTAAATAGATAGATAGATAGATGATAGATAGATAGATAGATAGATAGATAGATAGATAGATAGATAGAT
>WNWU01000049.1:1207170-1219847 GCA_012654045.1 Ptyas mucosa
AGTAGACAGATTAGATTATAGATGGATGGATGGATGGAGAGTGAGAGTGAGAGAGAGATGGAGAGAGAGAGAGAGAGAAATGATAGAGAGATGATAGAGAGAGAGAAAGAGAGAGAGAGAGATAATGGATAGATAGATAGATAGATAGATAGATAGATAGATAGATAGATAGATAGATAGATAGATATAGATGAATAGATTTCCCTCCAGGGAAAGTAGGTAGCCTATTTTAGTGTGTTATGTTCAACCTTTTTACAATTTAATAATGTGTGTCTCTTGGAAGACTGGAAAAGGCATTGCCATTTTGACGAAAAACACAGGCCGCATGAGATCTGTAGGTTCTCCAAGTGAAATCATTGAGGGGGGAAAGCCTAAAATAAATAAATAAATAAAGAGAAGGGTTTTTTTAAAAAAAGAACCAGGAAAATAAACAGAGGAATTGCTTTCCTGTCCATTTCTATGAAAGTGTGCTGAGAAAAGCACAGCCTCATAGCTGAGAGGTTCTCCAGACAAGAGCTCAGCCTCCGAGAGAAATTCTGTCTAAGTAGAAATTATGTTCCTTGTCCACTCCAATTATTTTTTTTATTTCCTTCAGGTTGCAATCTATTTTCCATAGGGAGTGCTCAGGGTATCCTTCACCCACATCTTGAAAAGGCATACCAACCATACAAAAAGAAGGTCCTTTCCTACATGACAATGGAGCTTCTCAGTCATCCAGGTCATGGTTGTTCCAAAAGTGCTTTTTCAAAAGGCAATTGGACTGTCTTCATTATTCCTTGAAGATGTTTCACTTCTCCTCCAAGAAGCTTCTTCAGTTCTGAAGAAGAACTGAAGAAGCTTGGATGCCTTTTGAGAAAAAAAAACCACCGTTGGTGTTCATAAAGTTTCATAAAGTTCAGAAATACACTATGCTTGTATGAACAATAGATGTCAGCATTCCAAGTATTGCACCCATAGAAAACAAACTCCGAGGCACTCGAGTTCCTCAAAAAACAGTTTATTGGACGCATCATTTTGGCACAAACTGGTGAAAGCCGACTCTGAGGTTTCCCGCGGCTTTCACCTAATTAAAAGTACAAGTTTCCCTTTCCCTCCCAAGTCACTGGTCACGCTGTCAATCCAGGTGCTGGCTGGTTGCTGAGTTACCAGCTCCTCCTCTGGCCAGCCATCTGTGAGAATGTCCTCAGTTCCCACAGGAAAACTTTATTGTTTTTGGCTACAAAACCCCATCTAACTATCCCCCCCCCACACTCCCACTGCTGTGTGGCAGCCCTGAAGCCTTCAAGATGGCTTCGGCCAGGCTCACTTCAGGGTTGACAATAACCTGGCCTGTTTTCAGAGTAGCAAATCAGTTGAGTTTGACCATCTATGCAAAACCATTGCATCCCATTTCCAGGAGGACTTCAGACTGATAAGAATACTCATCCTGTCATTCTCGTGTCACCACATTAGAGGACTTGATTCAAGCTTCCCGTGAAGACTTACCCTGAAGATATTTGTGGTGAGCAATTTTAAAAAGTCTATGATCTGTTCTGCATTTCACTTTCTTCCTCATCCTTTTCCGTCTCTGTAGGCACCTGACAGAAGCTCCAGTTGGTTTGCTCCTTCCTTCTCGATGGGATGGCTCTTCATCCGGCGCAGTTGCGTGCTGGAGAGAATGAAGACCTCTGACGTTTCTCCCAAGGTTTCTTAGAGCTGCCGGAAGAGGAGATGAAGATGTTGGCAAAGCTTTCTATGCTTGTGCTGGTTTTGTTCTCCAGGAGTGTCTTCCTTTCATTGGGCGATCACAACTTTTTAAGGAAAGAAATCAAAATAGAAGGAGATCTGGTGCTGGGAGGTCTCTTCCCAATCAAGGAGAAAGGCACTGGCGCTGAAGAATGTGGACGAATCAACGAAGACCGAGGCATCCAGAGGTTGGAGGCCATGCTGTTTGCCATCGATGAGATCAACAGAGACAGCCACTTGCTCCCAGGAATCAAGCTTGGAGTTCACATTTTGGATACTTGCTCACGAGACACCTATGCTTTGGAACAGTCCCTGGAGTTCGTCAGGGCTTCTTTGACTAAAGTGGATGAAGCAGAGTACATGTGCCCTGATGGCTCATATGCGGTTCAGGAAAACACCCCGTTACTCATCGCGGGGGTCATCGGAGGATCTTACAGCAGTGTTTCCATACAGGTGAGCAGCTCCATCCTTAAAAATAATGTAGTGTGTCCGTGATCCTTTACCCGTTTCAGGGAATATCTAAGATCTCCCAATGAGATCAGGACTGGTGGGGTTGAGTTGTGCAGTCACAGTTTAAGGCCAAGGAATTGGAGGGGTTGGTAGCCACTAAACGTTTCTCGTGATCATCTCAGTATCATCTACCAGAAAGTATGAAATGTCTAAATGTTGGGTCAGAATAATGCTTCCTTCAAGGCCAGCCGTTTCAAAATCTGAATGTGTCCTCCAAGATCTCAAGATCTTTCCAAGCATGATTAACATTATTTAATGGAAGATCCTGCAGATCAAACTTGGGGCCTTCCAAAATTTAAACATTAAAGGAGATGACCTCCAAAACTTTGACTTCTGCTATTAGCCTTCTTCAGGCCAAGAATGCTTGACGGAAACAAGGTTTAGATGGAGACTTACCAAAAGTAATTCTCCAGCTTAAGTAGTTATTCTTTTTGGCTCATTGGCCATCTGACAATGCATCCTTCAGTCCCAGAGCCAGAAGACATGGCTGGGTGATAACAACTCCTCAGCTGGAAGTGCCGATACAATCAGGATAATAAGGATTATCGGCCTCTCGTCTCCTTGTTCTGTTTGCTGATGACATCATGAGGTTCTTCAAGCTTTTATCTTCCTGGAGGGTTTTAATAACCGATCATGAATATTCAGATCACTTTTGCAGCGTGATTTTTCAAGATGGATATGGCAGGAGGTAACTTTTAAACAGCCACCGCTTCGGGGGTTTTTTCAGGATATTTTTGTCTCAATTATTTCCCTGCAGGCACAAATGTGAGAGAATCAGTTATACAGGGATAAAATCTTATTATATCCTAGTGATGCAATTAAAATATTTAGCTCTCTCATTTGTAGAAATGCAGATATATTCATTTAAATATTTGACATAGGAGTCCAAACAGCGTATACTCTAATAGTTCATTGAGCAATCATTGATTGAATGTAATCAATAATTTGCATTGCAGCAAAGGAATATGTAATTCTCGAAGTTCAATGGTTGGATCTGTACAAAATGGTAAACTAATTTATGGTTTCTGGATACCATACGGGTACATTTAATTCTATCCGCTCTCCCCTTTGCTCCTGCTGAGAAAAAAAATAACAATAAATAGAAATTTTGTAAGAAGGAAGGACATGGTTATGAATTATGTCTGATAATAAAACCAAGTCTTCTGCTTTGTTGCTTCGTTAACAAGCCAGACTCTAAAACCTGTATTGGATTTCTGATTCCTACCCATTCATTCATTCATTCATTCATTCATTCTTCTCAAATGGGTAGGTCACTTATCTCTCTTCAATTCTAAATCTGAAATTTTATAGGGAGGGAGGGAGGGAGGAAGGAAGGATGGATGGAAGGAGGGAGGGAGGGAAGGAGGAAGGAAGGAAGGAGGGGAAAGGAAGGAAGAAAAAAGGAGGGATGGAAGGAGGGAGGGAGGGGGAAGAAGGAAGGAAGGATAAAGGAAGGAGGGGGGAAGGAAGGAAGGAAAGAGGGAAGAAAGAAGAAAGGAAAAAGGAGGAAGGAAAGAAGGAAGGAAGGAAGAAAAGAAAGAAGGAAGGAATCCAAGGATCATCATATTAGATGCCCCCAGAGTCTTCTAGAAGAGTCCAGATCATTCACCAAATTCTGGGTCCACTCCTGGAAAGCGAGTGGGCTTTCTCCGCATCCTAATGCCCTTTTTCTCTTTCCAGGTGGCCAATTTGCTCCGGCTCTTCCAGATTCCTCAGATCAGCTATGCTTCCACCAGCGCCAAGCTCAGTGATAAATCCCGGTATGACTACTTTGCCAGGACGGTGCCTCCTGACTTCTACCAAGCCAAAGCCATGGCTGAGATCCTGCGCTTCTTCAACTGGACGTACGTGTCCACGGTGGCCTCGGAAGGAGACTATGGAGAAACGGGGATCGAAGCCTTCGAACAAGAAGCCCGGCTGAGGAACATCTGCATCGCCACCTCCGAGAAAGTCGGCCGGTCCAACATCCGAAAGTCCTATGACAGCGTCATTAGAGAACTTCTCCAGAAACCCAATGCCAGAGTAGTGGTCTTGTTCATGCGTAGCGATGATTCTCGGGAGCTCATCGCCGCGGCCAACCGGTTCAACGTCTCCTTTACCTGGGTGGCCAGTGACGGCTGGGGGGCCCAGGAGAGCGTGGTCAAGGGCAACGAACACGTTGCCAGCGGGGCCATCACTCTAGAGCTTGCTTCCCATCCGGTCAAAGAATTTGACCGATACTTCCAGAGCCTGACCCCTTATACCAACCATCGCAATCCCTGGTTTAAGGACTTCTGGGAGCAGAAATTCCAGTGCAGCCTTCAGAACAGGAAAACCCACAAAAAGGTGTGTGACAAGCACTTGTCTATCAACAGTTCCAACTACGAACAAGAGTCCAAGATCATGTTTGTTGTCAACGCGGTGTACGCCTTGGCCCACGCTTTGCACAAAATGCAGAGGACAATGTGTCCGAACACAACCAAGCTCTGTGACGGCATGAAGCACCTGGATGGCAAAAAGCTGTACAAAGACTACTTACTCAAAGTCAACTTTACAGGTAAACCATCAGCCTCTTCAGATGCTTTCCTTCGAAAATGGTTATGGTTTATTCTCACTTATTCAGCCTCTTCTTTGTCTTGTTCAAGCAGGGTTTGAGGTGAGGTAAAATCAACTGCTTTGAGTAAAATATTTATATTATCTTGAGGCAAGGGAGGACTTAACAGAACTAGATAAAGCCAAGAGCTTCTGTTGATTAAATTACCAAGACAAACAACTGCAAATGCCTTTTCGTTCTATTTTGAGGTCTGGCAGTATAAATCAAGAGGTAGCCAGCAGTTCCACCGAAATCCAACAAAATGTCAGGAAAACAAACACAGATGTCGCTTCGGAGGGAAACAGGCAGGATTAGAAGAGACAGGTAAATCGGGGAGCCATTTAAGAGATGTTGCCAGATGGACTTTTTTTTTGGTCTCTCTATGTAGGAAGAGTTTGTTTTCTGGAGAAGTTAGGCAAGGGAGAGAAAGTTAAGCAGACAAAGAAAGCCAGATCCAGATAACAAGAATAACAGAATAACAGAGTTGGAGGAACCTTGGAGGTCTTCTAGTCCAACCCCCTTCTCAGGCAGGAAACCCTCTACCATTCCAGACAAATGACTGTCCAGTCTCTTCTTAAAAGCCTCCAGTGATGAAGCAGCCACAGCTTCTGGTGGCAAGCTGTTCCACTGGTTAATTGTTCTCACCATTAGGAAATTTCTCCTTAATTCCAGGTTCCTTCTCTCTTTGATTAATTTCAGATTGTCTCTGGAATGGTTCACTGCCCACTTTCCAGAGAAATTCTTAAAAAGCTTCATTCTAGCTCAAAGACAACTTCTTTATTTTAGCACTGATTTTCTCTATCCTAAACCATTTGGGGTGATACAGAGTTTCAAAAAATATTGTTTTCTAGCCATATGAACTTTTAAAATACAACAAACAGCACTAAACAGCTAAAATAACAAACATCACCATGAACCACCAGTAGTCATTAAAAACACTACTAAAAATAAAAGTTATGAGTTAAGGAATGAAATTTGCACATAGAAAAAGCCGCACGCGAGCCAGTGCAGTTTGTATTTTTAGCTACCCTTCCAAAGGTTTTAGCGAAAACTTTAGTAACCACAAAAGAGGAACCTGCTCTCCTATATAGTGGGAGCGAAAACATCTTTTATTTTAACAGCTGTTTGCCTTCTCATCCTAGGGCTGAAATAAGGGCTTTATGAAGGCACCAGTTTCTCTGAGCTATTGATTGTTTCCAATGTGCCCATTCCAAAAGAGGTGATATTTTGTCCCAAAAGCAAGCAGCATTTGCTAAGAGAGTGAGAAAAAACTGGGTACAGATTGGCTTCCTTTAAAATGGCCGTTGTTTGGCATCAAGTTGCCAGTCAAGAGTGTTTCCAAGACCTTTCTCAAGGAAGATGTAAGTGTTGTGGCCCACCAGTGGCCAGCAGAGCTGACAGCAGATTTGGACAGTGAGGAGGTTGGGGAGGAACATGGGCCAGTCCTGGAGTCTGGGGAAGGCTCGGACGAGGGCTCTGAGTCGGAGGCAGAGATGGGGCCAGGGCCATCGGGGAGTTTTTTGCTGCCTCCAGAGCCTCCGGAGTCTGACATCAGTGAGGCAGAAGAACAGTGTGAGCCTGTTCCCAGTGTGCGCATGCACAGAGCTGCTTTTGCAGGAAGCAATTCGTTCATCTGGCTGATTCAAGATTTGAAAGTTCTGTTTGTGACTCTGTGCCAAGTTTGGCCTTGCCCTCCGTCTGGAAATTAGCTCTTTGGGCAGCGTTCCACGTGAGATAGGTGGGTGTTGATAACCTTCTTCTGAAAGACTGTTGATCAAGCCTTGCGGACTGTAAATGAAAGTAATTTACAGCCGTATGAATGAGAGGTTTGCCGGGACTACGTTTGTGCTGTTTACTTTCTAAGGAAGCCGAGATCAGAACAGTAAGGAGGGCTGTATTACAAAATACAGCAACTGTGTTTCCTTGGATAAAAGTGAACGGCGAACCTGAAAAACAGCAAATCTGGAAAAAAGTGTTCCTAAGGGCTAAAAATATTTATGTTTTTATTTTATTTGGAACTTTTTATTTTATTTATAACTTTGCTTGACAAAGGAATATACAAGAGCGGAGCCAAAAAGCATTAAATTAAATAAATTTAAAGGGCAGCTTTCTGAAATAAAGGTCCATCCTTTATAATAAAGGACCTGCGGCGACGATATTTTAAAGTGGAAGCTAACTGTGAAAATGATCATTTTTATCCAGGTCAAAATGTTTCTTGAAAGAAAGTCCAAATGTTTCTTGAAAGAAAGTCCTTCAACAAGGACATACAGTTTAATATTTGGAGCAGGGCAGTGTGATTTTAGTCTGCAGGGTTCCATAACTCTGTTGACTGGTCCTTCTAGCTGAGACTTAGGGAAGGTGTAGTCCCTAACACTGAAAAACCTGGCCTCCGTCTGGATTACGTCTGATTATCAATCAGCCATCAAAATCCCTGGATGAGTTTGGGTCCATTCTCAACCTGACCAACTTCACAAGGTTTCATAAATTATTTTTTAAAAAAAAAACAACACACGTCCCATCTTAATTCCTTGCAGGAAAGGCAAAATGGAAATAACATTCGAATACATTTCAAAATAGAAATGAGCCAACAAAAATCCCCCTTCTGCATCCCCCAGAAACACATAACCCACATTTGAAGACCTTGTTAGACTGATTTGTTTCTTGAGTCACAACATTTGAGGCTTTAAAGGAGTTTAAGGGGGGGAGGGGAAATTGGGTCTCCGCATCCCCATCTCCTAGCCTGACAGAACGCATCTTGTTTACTCTTCCACAAGAATTGTTCCATAAAGCAGGTTAAGCAAGGAAGATCTTGTGGAAATTAATTCGCACAATGGTGTTCAACGCCTGAGTTCCCCTCTCGCGTGAACTGGGGTTTTGTACTGGGTACTATTTTTGTTTTCCTGAAATCAGCCACTTTACCTCAATAGCTCTTTTTTTTAAAAAAAGAAAAAAAGAAAAAGTTGGCTGGGACCTATTTTCCATCTTGATCTCTATCCATTCTCCTCTTTTCAAGAAGAAAGGGAAAAGAGAGTGGCGTTTTGCTGAACTTCCAGTAAAGGGAGAAAAAAACACACACAAACACACACATCTTGAGAGTCCATTTCCATGGTAACCACTCCATTCAGGTAAGAAAGTAAATAGGGTCGTTGGCCTGCAAGCACACATTCTCCCCAGGCAAACTCACAACAGCCCCCCTGAGTCCCCACCTTCTGTGCCATATAGACCAGCTGAGAATTGCAGCTGAATAAAATCTATTTTTTTGTCCGGTTGTTGTTGCAGCCCTTAAAGTATTACTCCATGCCAGATGGAGCCTGGCTTCAAAATATACGCTGGAATTGTCTTATGGCAGCTCAGTGTTTATCCTGCCTTTATTTTGTGCACATCAAGGTATGTGCATAATGCTCTTGCCTTCTCAGGGGTGGCCCCAAAGAAGAGGGAGTCAAGCTATTCTCCAAAGCACCTTGAGGGTAGGACAAGAAGCAACGGGTGGAAACGAGTCAAGGAGAGAAGCAACCTAGAACTAAGGACAAATTTCCTGACAGTGAGAACAATTAATCAGTGGAACAACTGGCCTTCAGAAGATGTGGGTGCTCCAACACTGGAAGTTTTTAAGAAGAGGTTGGATAACCCTTTGTCTGAAGTGGTGTAGGGTTTCCTGCCTAAGCAGGGGGTTGGACTAGAAGACCTCCAAAGTCCCTTCCAACTCTGTTATTCTATTCTATTCTTTTCTATTCTATTCTATTCTATTCTATTCTATTCTATTCTATTCTATTCTATTCTATTCTATTCTATTCTATTCTATTTTCTTTCACTATAACAACCCTATGTGGTCTGTGGTAAAGTTGGGTGGGAAGGCCATGATTGATCCAAAGTCATCCAACTGACTTTCACGCCTAAGAGGGAACTAGAAGAGAGAATCAGAAGGTCTCCTGGGTTCTAGATTGCCATCTTCTACATTAAACTGCCCCTTGTTATAATGATACCTCATCTTAATATAGAAAGTCAGAAAAAGTATTTTATCCTTCTGAGTCTTCTTCAGCCTCAAATGAGTGTGAAAACTACGTGGCATGTCGGAGTGTTTTCACACTATGTGCTGAACCCTAAATCTGGGTTAAACAAACATGAACCCTTGAAGCGGTGCCTTTTTAACCAACAGCCTGATTTCAGAAGTTTATGAAAACACATTGCATGCTTTCAGAGTTTCTCAGCTCAAAGAAGGACAATTCTGTCCACCATGTTTAGTCGTTGTCTGTTTGTCAGTACAAGTTCTGAGCTACCTGCAAATTCAAGTCAAAAACAGACTTGAAGGCACGATGGAACTTATTCTTAACCCAGGGAGTAGTTTACATAACTTTTTTGAAAAAGTGTTTAGCTGAAACTGTTCATTCTTTTGTTAGCATACGGTAGAATTATTTTCCATCTGATTTATTTCTTGGCACAATACCCGGCTTGCGAAGAGCTCTGCCTCCAGTTAATTCTTCAAATTAGGAACTTGCCCAAATGTGATTCTGTGAATTAATTCAAGGCTACACAACTCTAGGGGTTTTTTTTTAATGTCCTTGGGATTTTCCTGCAGATCACTCTGGGTGTTATGGGTTAACAAACTAGGAAAGCGCCTTGCATATTCTATGCTTATCTCTTTGGCACAATAGCTGTCTTTTGTTCAAGATGCCTCAACTTTATGTTGTTGAAAACAGCAAACTTTAAAGGTTCTCAGTTGAATAGATATATATAAATATGGTAGAAACCATCTGAAATCAGGCCAGGCTTCTCCAAAAGAAGCTTGCAGAACCTTACAAATAATGAAAGCCAGACTAGAGCCAGCAAGGAGCTCTCAGAAATAAGGCATCAATAAAAGGCATGTAAGAAAGATGGCAAATGGGTGGAATGGTTAGCAGTGCCAAGGATTCCTTATGAATAGTGATGGGGCTGTTGGAAAACATGCTTAGTGCATTAGGAAGCAGAGTGTGCTGGATCTTGGGTCATTTCAAAAAGCAGAGCAGAGAAGAATCTTCTTAAAACATAGACTGGAAACCACAAAGAAATCCCAGGATAACAGAATAACAGAGTTGGGAAGCACCTTGGAGGTCTTCTAGTCCAACCCCCTGCTTGAGCAGGAGACCCTGTGCCAGTGTTAGTGACCCTTTTTGGAACCGAGTGCCAAAACAGGAGCGTGTGCGCACATGGGGGGGAGCACTGGAGACCAGAAGAGCAGTTCCCTGGCACACATGCACATGCCGGGAAGCTGAGTTTCCTGTTTCCTGTGGGTGCATGCGCACCGGTCACCTGGTCTTCTGGTTTTCTGCACTCCAGCGCATGTGCACCGAGGAGCTGCTCTTCTGGTTTCCGGTGCTCCCTCCATAAGCGTGCACATATCTCTGGCGTGCCCAGAGATATGGTTCTGCATGCCACTTCCTGCACACGTGCCATTGGGTCATCATCACAGCCCTATGCCATTTCAGAAAAATGGCTGTCCAGTCTCTTCTTAAGAGCCTCCAGTGATGGAGCACCCATAACTTCTGGAGGCAAGTTTTTCCATTGGTGAATTGTCCTCACTGTCAGGAAGTTTCTCCTTAATTCCAGGTTGCTTCTCTCCTTGATTAGTTCCCAACCATTGTTTCTTGTCTTGTCTGGTGCTTTGGAAAATAATTTGACCCCCCGCTTCTTTGTGGCAGCCCCTCAGATATTGGAAGACTGGTCATCCCTAGTTCTTCTTTTCACTCGACTAGACATACCCAATTCCTGCAACCGTTCTTCATATGTTTTAGCTTCCAGGCCTTTCATCATCTTTGTTGCTCTTTTCTGCACTCTTTCCAGAGTCTCAACATCTTTTTAAAAATATGGTGACCAAAACTGGATGCAGTATTCAAAGAGGTACTAATGCTTCACATGATCTTCATTCTATCACTCTTCTGGATTAGACTGGGAAACTGGGGAGGGGAGCTTTCTGGAATAAGACTGCAGCAAGCAATTCTGTATCCTTGACAAGAGCATTTATCAGGATGTATTTGTGAAGCTTCATGACTAGCTCCATTCACTTTGGCCAATCTTCAAGATGCCAAGGCAGGTCAAGTTTCTCTGTCCCATATAATTGGGATGTAATTTGATTTAGTGGGAAAAGAAATGAAAAAAAAAATCTGCCTTTCATGCACACAGTTTTTCCCAGTTTTCAACTCTCCCCGGAAATGTAAAGACATCATTCAAGCCACAGAGTGTTAAAGAGCATTAAAAAGATTTAAAGTGATCTAGTTTACCTGAACTTTAAAAAAAAAATCAATGCATTTAGGGGCCTCGGTGGAATCTGTGGTTGACTTTCTTTGAAAAATATGATAATTTACTTTGAAGTAAAGCTAAAACACAATTGATTTTGAAAAGAAGCAGATGTTTAACTTTTTATTATTATAGAGGAGAAAAAAGAAGGAAAGAAAACAATTTTCTTCTTTCATTTTCTCTACACAGACACATATCTCTGTAGACATCAGATATCAGGCAGACGTATCACACAAACCAAAATGTGTGAGTCATATATATTGTGTGTTTGTATCTACATTAAACCTTACAACTAAACAGTAGAAAAGGTTGGAAATTTAAAAGATAAAATCAAGATTTTTAAATGGTTTCCTCTGAACAGAAATTCTAGAAATAAAATACAGGCCAGCTGTGTGTGTGTCTTTGTGTGTGTGTGTGTGTAGGGTTTTCTTCATATCCTTATATAACTGACAGCCATTATTTTTCTCCCAATCATAACAATGTGCAGAATTCATTTCCATCGTCCCCCACTTCATTTCCAGACCATGGATGCCTGCTTCAACAGAACATCCACATTTATCTTTTATTTTTTAAAGCCAGTGAACGGTGCTGCCTGGCTCTTAAACAAGCCCAGGGAAGGAGAACAGGGGATCTGAGGTGAGATTTTTTTTAAGCCATAAAATAAGCAGGCACATAATTTGATTCTGCAGGGGAAAAAATATGAAGGGAGGGAATCCTGAACCCAGCTAATGTTGTTACTTTTAACTCTGTCATCATATCAACCGAATAGGCTTCGGGAAAGGGCTGCTATATCCACCATATTTCCTCTTAGATAATGTCCTTTGGCGAGTGACTAACTGGAAAAGAAAAATAATCAAAATCTATCTCTCTGTCTTTATCTATCATCTATCTATCTATCTATCTATCTATCTATCTATCTATCTATCTATCTATCTATCTATCTCTATCTCTATCTCTCTATCATCTCTGTGTCTGTCTGTCTGTCTGTCTATCTACCTATCTACCTATCTATCTAGACAGTGATGGCTAACCTTTTTGCCGTCGTGTGCCAAAAGCGGGGGTCGTGTGGGGGAATCACAGGTGCATGTGCCCACATCCATAATTCAATGCGCCCCACCCTCCCACGTATGCGCATGTGACCCCCACACTTTCCCCTGCTTTTGGCACGTGATGGCACGGTGGGCCCGATAGGCCCGTTTTTCCCCCTCCCCAGGCTCCAGAGGCTTTCTAGGAGCCTGGGGAGGGCAAAAACAGCCTTCCCCATCCCCCCGGAGGCCTTCCAGAGGCCAGAAACAGCCAGTTTCCCAACTTCCAGTGGGACCGGAAGGCCTGAAAATCAGTTGGCCAGTGTACGCATGTGCGCTGGAGCTGAGCTAGGGCAACACTCATGTGCCCACCAATATGGCTCCATGTGCCACCTGTGGCACCCGTGCCATAGGTTCGCCATCACGGATCTAGACTATCTATCTATCCATCCGTTAAAGATGCTACTACTGGTAGCACCCTTGGTGAAATGTTCTCTATTAGTTCTATTCTATTCTATTCTATTCTATTCTATTCTATTCTATTCTATTCTATTCTATTCTATTCTATTCTATTC
>WNWU01000049.1:1219857-1245575 GCA_012654045.1 Ptyas mucosa
TCTATTCTATTCTATTCTATTCTATTCTATTCTATTCTATTCTATTCCATTCCATTCCATTCCATTCCATTCCATTCCATCCAGCTATCTGTCCATCCATCCATCTATCTATCTGGCTATTTAGCTGCTTAGATAGTCAGCTGAATAGCTATCATCCCTTGATCTGACACCTTGAGTTTCTTCTTTGGGTATTTGGCTTCCAGTCTAGTAGCGATGAAGCAATAAGAAGTCAGGGTGGTGCTAACTATTGCTGATGCATAGGGCTGTCCACCCAGGGTCCTCAAACATTGAATGGGGCTTCCATCACACCATTAGGGCAGCCTTCTTAATGATTTTGGGTGGTGGCATCTGTTGTGGGATCAGCACTTCCTCCTTCATCCTCTTGCCAGAAACATCAACAGCACCATGGACAGCTCCCTTTGCATTCAGATTGCTAGGAAGTGGGGCAAAGAGAGGGAGAGAATGAGAGCCATAGAGCGCAGTGGAAGTAGAACCCTTGCAGGCCTTAGTAGGTTCTGGGCAGCTTCTTATCTTCTCTCCTCATCCTCTTGTTTGGTCAAAGTCTGCTCTATGTTGGGGAAGGATCCACCACAGTGCCGGACCATCATCTTCCTCCTCCGTTTCTCCGCGCCACCTCTATTGCCATTGCCTGAGCTAGATGAACATCTCAGAAAGCATCCAAAAAGTTTTCCATCCTACTTAAGCTAGAAATAGCCCAGCCACCCTCCTCTGCAGCATATCATCCTAGGAGGGAGGGAAACTGCAAACAATATTAGTGAAGAATATACAAATTTAATCACAGTGAAGTAGAACAGAATTATAGTTGTATTTTGATTTATCTCTGCGGCCATAAACTTAGTAGGAACCTTTGCTTGAAAATCCTTTCTCCCAAATCAGCAATCAAGTAGGGTCCAATTTTAAAATACTGTTAATGATTTCGGTTCAATTGGTTCTGGGGGAAGAGAAGTGTGTGTGTGTGATTTGATTTGAAGGCACCTGGTTCAACTTGATCATTTGATTGGAAATTTGATTCCATTTGGGGATCATCAGACCTCTCAACTGAAGCTTCACACAGTTGTATAAATAAGTAATAAAAATACACTAGAAATGAACTTTTGAGGATGAAAATGTGTAGTCAATTTCCTTAGAGTAAGATCTTTCCTTTTTTGCTGGGCCTCATCCTTTCCCTTTTATTCGCTGTAGGTTTTGTAGAATCGATAGTTAGAAGATTAGATACTTCCATGAATGTTTTTCAGGCAGCTTTCCAAAGCAGCACTCAGGTGTTAAATATATTTAAATTATCTCAATCTAATCCTGAATAGGAATCAGTTTCAGAGAAGTGCATTGATCTTGTTAGCAATGTTTTATTGGCTTGACCTAAAAATGACACACATCTTTATCTTGATTCAAACGAGAGAGAGAGGGGGGGGAGAGAGAGAGAGAGAGAGAGAGAGAGAACTATATCTCAGAGGTGACCATAAACTGAACCAAGATGAAAAAACACTGGCACATGTATTTGAGCAATGACATCATCATCATGCATGTGACATCATTGTAGCTGCTGTCCTGAAGGCAGAACAAGAAGCAACAGATGGAAACTGATCAAGGAGAGAGGCAACCTAAAACTAAGGAGAAATTTCCTGACAATGGGGACAATTAACTAGTGGAACAGCTTGCTACCAGAAGTTGTGGGTGCTCCAAAACTGGAAGTTTCAAGAAGAGATTGGACAGCCATTTATCTGTAATCGTATAGGGTCTCCTGCTTGAACAGAGGGTTGGACTAGAAGACCTCCAAGGTCCCTTCCAACTCTGTTATTTTGCTTTAAATATTTTCATTTCCTGCAAGTTTGAGGAGAATTGTACAACATTTTTAAACGCTCTCCTTTATCAAGGAAATGTCTTATTTCATGAAATTTTGAAAACCAGTAATTGAGTTGACTCTTTCTTCTCCCTCAATGCCACTGTAGTATTGAGGTCTTACAATAGAAATAGTCAAATGAGGTACAGGGCCTTTTTTTTAACCGGTCTATTTCCTTGACTTAATAGGAATAACTTCAGTGGTCGAATGTTTCTTTCAGCTTTGATTTCACCGAGTTGCACAGCTAGGAACTTTATGAAGCAGTATTGCCTTAAGGACCATCCATCCATAACCTAATCATCATTCTACTGTATTTAAACTATCCCCCCCCCCCTTCTATAACTCTCCAACAAATATTGAGTGTATTTGTTGCTAAAAATTGAAAGAGTCTGTTAGGCTCTGAAATTCAAGATTGGTGCTCTTGTCTAATTTTTGACAGGTCCATGTCAAAAATTGCAAGAAAGACAGGAAATCCTGCATTGGTATGAATGTTAAAGGCATCATTAACACCCTTTTCAGGAAAAATTGTTCACTTCAGCCTTCTGTCACCTTCAGTTTCTCCTTGGCTCGACCCTTCCGTATTTTAGCAATGAAAGAATCCACCGGCAGCCTTTCTCTATCATTTTCCCCCCGAGGTTTCATGATTGCTCTCGAAATGATTCAGTGGAGCAAAATATTGAGCAGCGAAATAATGGCATGCGCTGGTCTTTGGTCTCTGCCGGATTGAGGGGTGTGTCCATGTGAGAGGATCCGTACTGCCACAGAATACAAAGCAGAGCTGAAGAACTTACGTGGCCGTGTCTTGTGTATTGCAGTGAGTTTGCTGGAATGCTGGCTTGCACCAATGGTGGCCAGGTTCAGAATTGTAGCTTAAGCAGCAAGGCTTAGTTGACCTTGGCAGATCCCAGATGCTAAACAAGGTCAAAGGGGCTAGGTATGTGGGTTAACCCATAAAAATCCAGGAATGTTGACTGCTGATATTGGAAAGTTGGAGGGGGGACATCTCAGTACTTCTGGGAAACCATGTAAAAGTGCATGGAAGCAGACATCAGGAATTGCTCTTGATTTGATGGGGGTTCTATACGTCTCTTTTGATACAATGGGGAAACTAATTGTTGATGGAGATTCTCAGTGGCTAAGACACTGAGCTTGTCGATCAGAAAGGTCGGCAGTTCAGCGGTTCGAATCCCTAGTACAGGCCTCCTGCATGAGTAGGGGGTTGGACTAGATGACCTCCAAGGTCCCTTCCAACTCTTTACTGTTACTGTTTCTCCGTCATCCAGGTCATGGATGTCCCAAAGGTGCTTCTTCAAGAGGCAACTGGGCTTCCTTGTTTTTTCTTTGAAAACGTTTCGCTTCTCATCCAAGAAGCTTCTTCAGCTCTTGGATAAGAAACGAAACATGTTCAAAGAAAAAACAAGTAAGTCCAGTTGCCTCTTGAAGAAACACCTTTGGGACAATGAGGAAAGTAGATGGTTTTTTTTAAAGAGTAACTTCCACAAGACTGAAGTCTGCCCACCCCAAGATAAAAGATCAGTGTTTTTATGCCACGTGAAATATAACAGAAAGTCAGATCTCCCCCTTCATCCTGTATTGGATGCCACACTTTGAATTTTTCACAGAATCATCTCAAGAAGATACAAGTTACAATGGCAACTGTTTACCCAACCGGTTCCCGGTTGGACATGTTTTATGTGTGTACCTACTGTAAGATGATGTAGGAATGAACTTAGACACAAAGATGAACTAGTCAGGAAATCACACTTGGTGACAGATCCAGATTTATCTGAATGTGCAGCTTAAAAACAGCTTCGTGGAATAGAATATCACTTCGGAAAGTCCAAGCAACAGAGGGCTGCCCTCTTTACGTCCCAGTCCTTAATTGGAATATGGGGAAGGATATAAAATGAGTTTGGAGGTTTTTAAGAAAGATCTGATATATTAAGTTCCAGAGCCTTGCAACTCAGGATCTTCCAATAAAATTAGCTTAATTCATCAAGGCAAAATACAGATCCTACCCATTCCTGGTAATTAAATAGTAAAGTATTATACACACACACACACACATACACACACACACACACACACATATAATTAATATTGTTTCGCTTACTTTGGACAGCATTGAGTGTGCTCTGCGTTCTTTGCTGCCCTCTTGCTGCAAAGAATAAGCAGGATTAGCACTTCTAGAATTGTTTCATTCATTCCTTCATTCGTTCATAGCAGGTCAGAGAAGATTTCACTCATCACTCCATCCTCCCAGGCACTGATATCCTAATTTAATTGAATAACTCCATCATTATTACTGTTATTATTATTTTACTAATAAGAGCCCTGTTGGGCCAAAAGTTCCGTCTGCTTCTCAGGTGCCTTTGGGAAAGTCACAGGTTGAGCACGAAGGTTGTTGCTTGTTTCCAGTGATGTGGATTTAGGTTGCCAGCTCAACATTTGCTATAAATAAAGAAATAATTAAAGAAATACTGTCATTCGAGGCCCAACATGGAGCTTTAGCTCCGGATCTGAGCCAGCCTTCTTCTATGCATGTCCGTGTGCAGACATGAAAAACTTGGGAATGGCGACTCTGCTTCTCTTTCTGGCATATTGTGAATAGAGATAGTCCTTGACTTACAACGGTCCATTTAGTGCAACAGTCAGGTGATCAAAATTCATATGCTTGGTGACTGACTTGTATTTACGACGGTGTCCCAAGGTCACGCATTAATATACTTTATTTACGGTCACAGACCAAAATGTCAAGGTCAGGCAATCCCCTTTTGTGACCTTCTGACAAGGAAAGTCAACAGGGGAAGCCAGATTCACTTAACAACCGGGTTACTCACTTAACAACTGGAGCCGTTTACGTAACCACTGTGGCAAGAAAGGTCATAAAATGGGACAAAGCTCACTTAACAAATGTCTCACTTAGCAACAGAAACGTTGGGCTCAATTGTGGTCGTAAGTCGAGATAGGTAGTATTAGATCAGAGCACCAAGCTGACCCACAGTGTTTTAAAACAGGGCCAGGGGTGTGTGTGTGTGTGTGTGTGTGTGTGTGTGTGTGTACCCTGTTTCCCTGAAAATAAGACCTATCCTGAAAATAAGCCCTAGCATGTATTTTATGTATGTGCCTAATATAAGCCCTATTCCCAAAATAAGCCCTACTTCAGAGCCTGCACAGCCAGCCTCCTGCCCCACCATGAGCAAGCAGAAGAGGGCCTCCTGTACATGGGGGAAAATAAGATACCCTCCTGAAAATAAGCCCTAGTGCCTAGTTTGGGACCCAAAAGAAAATAAGACCCAGTCTTATTTTCGGAGAAACACAGAGAGATATATATACTGTGTTTCCCCCAAAATAAGACCCTGTCTTATATTTTTTTTTGAATCTTGAAATAAGCACTTGGCCTTATTGCCATGTGCTCAAAAGCCCGATTGGGTTTATTATCAGGGATGTCTTATTTTGGGGGAAATAGGGTATATATATATATATATGTCGACAGCATTGGGCCAGCTCCCTGCCAGACAAAGGAACTGGCCTCTAAGCCATGAATCGTGGTTTCCCTTTGACTTTCATAGGAAAACTCCAGTGAAGCCCCACTAACCCTTCTTAAAGCTCAGGCATCCTTGGGCCCAATGGCAACTTTAACAAGGCTATCAATTTCAGTGGCAACCGGTGCTTTTCTCCTTTATGCCGGCCCGCTAACCACGCTGGCCGTTTATGATTCCATCCACTTCAATGGGCTGCATGAGAAGCCGGTGTTAAGAATCACCTTTAAAAGGCCCAGGGGTGGAGTGAAGCGGTTGGGAAATGTGGGCTTTTCATTTCCTTTGTAATTACAATTTGATTGCTTGTATAAATTAGCCTGCAATGCTGGCTGCTTTGTGTGCAACCTATTTCCCAACGCGAATAACTTTAAATTAAATGACTCTTATCAACCCCAAGGCATCGGTGCTTAAAATTTCAGAGGGGAACTTGGGAATTAGGAATCAAACAGGACAAATTTCTTTCTGAAAACACAGTTGAATAATGATTATTCTTTCCCCTCTTTTAACCATATTGGTTTCCCCCCTCCCCACAATAACAGCAAACAAAAAAAAAAACCCCAAAGTTTGAGGAAATCAACTTGAATGCGGTGTTCGATACAGAATAAATTCTCCAAAATGTAACATATTTATATAAAATATATGACATGGTGTTGCAATTTACATACACACGTACATATATGGCCAATACAATCAATGGCTTAAAATATGGGTCAGCAAATGTTAGGAATTCAAGAGGCCTAGCCCACCTCAGTGTCATCAATCCTCCCAAGTTGGATGTGACCTAATTTACGGACAGCAGACATAAATTCCGGGCCAATGGACAGATCTGCGCTGATGAGGGGGGGGTCTTTGCAGAGTGAGGGGTCCAAACGCTCACAAGGACAGCCGCGATTGCCCAGTTGAAGCTCTGCCCCTTTTAACGTCGACTTCCATTGCATGTTTGTGGCTGACCTCTTGGCTTTTTTTGAGCCCCCGTGGAATGTCCTTGGGAGCCCCATCTAATTTTATTCAAAATGGGGGGCTATAAATTCACAGGCATGGCTCTGAGCATCTCTTTCATTTTAATAGATGAGGGAGGAGGCTTCAAATCGAGAAGGAAGAATCTGAGTGGCATTGCTGATCGCTTTTTCTTTCCATCCCAAAAGGATCCCAAACACAGATTTCTACGTGAAGAAATTATCAGGGAAACATAGCAATAGCACTAGCAATAGACTTACTTGTATATACCACTTCACAATGCTTTGCAACCCTCTCTAAGTAGTTTACAGTGTCAGCCTCTTGCCCCCAACAATCTGAGTCCTCAGATTGAAGGCGGAAGGCTGAGTCAACCTTGAGTCAGTCAGAATCGAACTGCTGGCAGTGGGCAGAGTTAACCTGCAATACTGCAGAGAGGGAGGGAGGGAGGGAGGAAGGAAGGAAGGAAGAGGAAGGAAGGAAGGAAGGAAGGAAGGAAGGACAATAGCAATAGCACTTATATACCGCTTCACTGTGCTTTTACAGCCCTCTCTAAGCGGTTTACAGAGTCAGCCTCTTGCCCTCAACAATCTGGGTCCTCATTTTACCCACCTGGGAAGGATGGAGGGCTGAGTCAATCTTTTTTTTTTATTATAAAAAGTTTTTATTGGTTAAAAATATACAATATTATAGTTTACAATATGTTGAATTTTCAATATCTTTATATAAAGATATTTCAATTATTATTTTCTTTTTTAATTTCTCACACAACAGACATTATTATCTTAAATCGAAACAAACAACCAGGTTATATAAAAATTATATAAACAAAAAAAATATTATACAAAATACGATAAAAGAAGAGAGAGAAAGAAAAATGTCAATTAAAAAAACATTAAACAATAGATTCCCCTCCTTTCTTCATTTCCTAGTTCTGGCTCTTAAAACCATGGTCTGGCCTCCCCCCCCCCCTCCCCGGCCTCCAAAAGCTCCGTCCGCCTCCGCTCCTTGATCATCTAATACTTCCCCCTCTTCGGCTCCTGTATCTTCTCCACCTAGGAAGGATTTATGTTGGTCAAAAAAAGCCTTAGCTTCCGTTACATTATTAATTTTCTTCTTACTGTCCTCCCAAAAAATCATCAAGCCCTCCGGAATCAACCACCTAAAACCTACTCCCTTGAGGTACAGCTTATTTGATAAAAAATAATATTTTCTTCTTGATTCTCGTACCTGTCTGGGAATCTGCTTCAGGATGGTGATCTCCTTGCCCCTGTACACCAGCGCCCCCAGTCTTTGTTTTCTCAATATCTCATCTCTCAGTTCCCTTCTCACAAATTTAATATGAATCTCTCTTGGTAAATTATGTAAAATTGCAAATTGTGAGTTTACTCTGTACACCAAGTCCACATCCCTTCCAATAGACTCCAAATCTCTTTCTAAAAATTCACCCAACATTTTAACCATCACTTCTCTCAAATTTTCCTGGTCAAGTTGTTCCACGTTTTGGAACCTGAGAAAATAAGACATCTTATCCAATTGTAAAGTTAACATTGCATTTCCTCTCCCATCCTCCACCTTCTGGAGTGCCCGTACCTCCCCCTCCAGACCCCCCATCTTCTTCTTGTTTTGCTCTGCCAGCTGTTGAACATCATTTAAATCTTTTTTCATAAGTGTCATTTCAGATTTAATTTCAGATAATCCTTTTTGCACGTCATCTAACTTGTCCAACTTCTGATCCAATTTCGCCAGTCTTTCCAAAATTTTTTCCATATCAGCTGCTGCTGATTTATGGCCCTTAGCCATCTTAGATCAGTAGAAGATGAGAAATCAAAAGGCAAACCTCCAGAGAAGAAAGAGGGATTAGCAGTCAGAGTAATTTGTCAAATATCCACCAGTGGGCACTCATAGGAGCAACGAGTCCGAAGTATAGAGTAGGTCAAACAGGAAGCCAGAGGAGAATGTTGTCTTCAATCATAAATAAAGAAGCAGGAAGTCAGACTGCCGCCATTGCCCACTGGGAAGAGAGGCCACCAGACCTCTCCAACAAACTCTACCACAGCCATCCTCCAAGGAAAAGTCAGCAAGGTAAGGGGTTTCACTCCATCTCCTTCCCCCTAGTTCTCTGCCATGGCACCTTTCCAGCTACAAGGGGGGGGAACTCCAACCCCCCCCTCGCCTCCAGGATGCCTGCTCCACTCTCCAATCGGTCAGTTCAGTCCGTTGTGCCTTCTTAACTAGCACCGGTCCCCTTAGGCGCTGTGGCGCCTCCGTGGCCTCGAAAAAAGCCGCCGATCGCCTCCCACCCCCTCTGGAGCCTCGGGCGCGCCAGCATCGGCCTCCCGGCCCCTGGACGTGAGGCAGGGGACCCCTGGCGAGCCGCCCTCAAACGGCAAACGCCCCAATAATGGGGCGCTTGGCCCAAAGGGCCTCCAGATGGGGGGGATCAGACTCTGGGGCCAGAGCTAGCCCGATCAGAGTCTGTCGCCAGCGGAACCGGAAGCGGAAACCTCGAGGGCTGAGTCAATCTTGAGCCTGGTGAGATTTGAACTGCTAAATTGCAGGCAGCCGGCAGGCAGCAGAAAAAGCCTGCAGTACTGCGCTCTAACCACTGCGCAACCATGGCTCCAAAGTCCATAGACTTTGAAGCTGATTTGAAAGAAATCCTTGGGCACCAGTGAGCACCGTTCTGCTCCGTTAAAGCTCCTCGTCTCTTCCGCCAAGCTTCTGCAAAGATGCTGCTTCAAAGCGGGCTGATCCTTAAGGGTTGGCTTCCTTAAGGCAGGGGGTCCTTTTTATTCCATGCTTACAAACCCTGTGGGGTCATTAGCCAGGCCACTGGACCCCGAGGATTAACAGTTAGCTCCATTTAATGTCTGGAGGGTTGTTGTTTTCTGCTTTCAAATCTTCTGTCCATGAAAGGAGAGACACTGAGGTGTTGGATGTCACCATGGGGAGAATTCGAGATGTGATAATGTGTCCAGGGGCTATGCTTAAGCCGTGTCAGTGGGAATCAAACGATTCCTAGGTTTTATATATGACCTTTCATGGGTATACGCTCATCTTGAGCACACAATCCTGGTTCCCCCCTTCCAGTTGTGATATTGTAATCCTACTTGCTTTCCTTTATGCTTGGAGGATGTATTTCTAAAGCAGGAAGCTAACCACATGTTGAGCTCCACTCCTCGAAGCAGACCTTGCTTTGTGCGCAACATCTGCAACCTTGTGGGAAGCACAGCCCTTGACCTGCCCAGAGAAATCCAGGCTTCCCACAAGGATGGGTCAAGAACCATTGAGGGTGGAGAACCTCAGCCGTGAAATGATGTCCTTTTAACTCCTGCAGGTTCTAAGACAACCCTATTGCTCCTTAATTTCACTCCAGGTTGTCTTTCCCTTATGACCATAACGGAATCTGCCAATTATGGTCATAAACCATCACGACTGTAAAGCAGGTCATCACACGACCTGGCATAGCTTTGACTGCACCATCAGGGCCACCATACTGAATCCTGTGGACACCCTGCCCACAGACATTTAAACAGGGGAGAAGTAGCTCTAGGTTTGGTTTCATCTGGGGGGTGGGGGTTGGTCCTAGATTGAGAAGATGGAGAAGATGAGAAGATCTTCCTTTCTAGTGGGAGGAGGAAAGAGGTCAACCTTAAATTCAGGGTCACCTTCATCATCCTTGTTCTGACCTGGGCTTCCCAAAAGCACCAAGCAGACTCCTTGTCCAGGCAAAACCTCTTTTTATTAAGCTAATGTGAATTCCTCTCAGTCACATCCAGCAAAGTCGCGGCAAACGGTCTTTCATGGGTGAATTTACAGCCACAGACCTTATCAGGCTTGGAGAGCTGCCAGGCCGATCTCTTCCAAATCAGTGGTGAAATCTGAACTGATTTACTACTGCATGCGCAGTGCACACCAAAAGGAGTCATGGGGTAAGTAGAACAGCGCTTGGGGTGGGTGGGTGGGTGGGTGGCGGTGATCATCTGTGGCGCGTGATTTTTTTTTTACTTTTGAAGAATTTTTTTACAACCTATTCGGCCGAATAGGTTGTAAAAAAATGCTTTTAAAAGTTTTTTTTAAAAAGGCTCTGACAATCACGTGGCTCAGCTGTGATCATCAGAGCCTCTTTTTTTTACCTTTTAAAAGCATTTTTTGCAACCTATTCCTCCCATTCAGGTGGGAAAAGCGAGCAAACTGGAAGGAAGCGGCAAGCGGGCAATTGGGTGGGCATGGGCAGGGGGCCAGGGATTTTTGCTACCGGTTCTCTGAATCACCCGCTATCATCGTTACTTGATCAGCCGATCCGGTCCGAACCGGGGGCATTTCACCCCTGTTCCAAATGCAATGCTGTACAAGAAAATACTTGGCAAGGAGTCTCTGAGAGTCACAAACAGATCTTCACACTAATGAAATGAATTAATTGTCTCCTGCAAATTCCACTCCTCCTTTGCTCCTCTTTATGGGAGGGGCCATTCACTGTCCACCTGTACCTTTACTCCTGAGTTGGCCCTTGTTCCTTAGCTGTTCCCTTCTCCTGGCAGCTCTGCACATGCGCACATCGGGAACAGGCTCCAGCTGTTTTTCTGCCCCACTTAACTCCAACTCCGAAGGTAGCTGACAACTGTCAGATGGCCCTGGCCCCCTCTCTGCCTTCAACACAGAGCCCTCGTCAGAGCCTTCCCCAGACTCCAGGAGTGGCCCATGTTCCTCCCCAACCTCACTGTCCAAGTCTGCCACCAGCTCTGCTGGCTTCTGGTGGGCCACAACAATCCTGATGCTGTGGACCGAATCCTGTAGACGCTTGCCTTGAAGCAACCTTCTTTGACTCTAATCATCTTTTAAGACCGTGTTCCTTTCCTAATGCTTAGTGGTGATGTCTCTATTTACATAATGGCTGCACTGTGAAATAAAACCAGGTGGCGAGGGTAATGAGGTATCTCCTTTAATGATGAGCCACTACAAATTGCTATCGCACACACAACCGGAGGCAGGGAGTTAATGAGGAGACTAAGAGATGATAGATTGTGACAGAAACAACCTTGGAAAGTCATAGCCTCCCCTGAAACTCCACATAGCATCCACAATCAACCGTGCAGTTGGCAACTTGTTCAATTTTCACTCAGGAGTCTTGTGCTGTTGTCGTCATTGTTTGTCAGTATCACATTCCGATGGAAAAGGGCCAAAGATAGTCTGTCCAAAATCCTTTCCTTAAGGTGAAACTCAAAACAACACCTCTCCTTAAATTTGTAGGTGTCGTCAAGATTGACACAACATTGTAATGTTGGTTTTTGCCTTTGGGGGGTATTGCCAATTTTGGTCAGCGCAAAATCCCAGAATCTTCCTGTAACTATGGAAACTGAAACTACCAGGAATACAGAAAATGATTTTTTAAGAATTCCCTGTCAGGATTATCCAGCGGGCATTTTGAAGGGATTGGAGAGCTGGATTACATTTCTGGAAAGGGTACAGATGAATTTCAGAAAGCATGTCAGCTGCTGTGCACTTTCTTGGGAATTTATTTTGTATTCAGTTCTGAGGAAATGAGGTTCTTTGTCTCGTGTATAGATGTGCGGAGAGAGAGAGAGAGAAAGAAAGAGAGAGGGAGGGAGGGAGAGAGAGAGAGAGATGGAGACAATGGGAGAGTTTGAAATTCTGCACGGATCAAGGGAGAAGAAACTTTTAGATCTGTTGAGATTTCTGACCAAAAAGCCACAATCTTGGTTACAAAAGAATTTATTTAAAGATAAGCATGTCAATCATTAAATATATCAATGCAAGAAGAAGGGATTATTCCTCTTCAGCTGTTTAGACCATAAAAAAAAGAGAAAACCATCATTTCAGGGCAGCGGATCTGAAATAATGATCTTAAATTAGGTTTGGTTGAACATCAGAAAAACATCATTTTGTTAAGAGCAATAAGTTCCCCTCCTTTAGGAGAAGCTCAGGGAGAAGGTCAGCAGCTACAAGACCTGTCAAAGATCCTTCAAATTGGATTCCTGCAGGGGAGTTGAAGGCTTCAGTGGCCTCACTGGCCCTTCCAGACTGAAGATGCGATGAGTTTATGAGCTCATAATCTAGTTTGACTTCTTCAAAACATGGTGACCCCCTTATCTGTTTACTAAAAGCCATTTCCGTTTCTTTAGATGGACCCATGACTCCAGTGGTGGAATTCGGGTTTTTTTACTACCGGTTCTGTGGGCATGGCATGGTGGGCATGGTGTGGCTTGGTGGGCATGGCAGGAGAAGGATACTGCAAAATCCCCATTCCCTCCCCACTCCTGGGGGAAGGATATTGCAAAATCTCTATTCCTTCCCCACTCTGGGGCCAGCCAGAGGTGGTATTTGCCGGTTCTCTGAACTACTCAAAATTTCCGCTACCGGTTCTCCAGAACCTGTCAGGACCTGCTGGATTTCACCTCTGCATGACTCCCAATACTTGCACTTCTCAGATAGCCCTCATGGTGCCTGCACTAATTATTCTACTTGCTTGCTTCTTAGGGGATTAATTTTAATGAACCCGTCATGTCTATTATTCAATGTTAATCTAGCAAAATATTTGGCCAAAAAGGTCAAGGTTTGGACCAGAAGTGATCCTGGGAAGATCGTGGCTAAACAGAATAATTGAAATGAATGAAGACCAGGCTTGGAAGCCGGAAATAAACCAAAATGAAACTAGAATTGTTTAATATTTCTCTCTAGTTTCATGAATCACATTGGGTTAGGGTTAACCCTAAGTCTCATAATCAGTTTTACTTACTGGGGGGCAGGGGGAGAGAGAAAACCATTCATATTTAGGAATTGTACATTCGTAATTGTCCTCTGTGTTTCTGGGTTTGAGGGAGCAGCTTTAGTAGGAAAGGAAGACGCAGGAGAACAATGAATCCCAATGTTTAATCATCACAGTGGGCTCCCAGTAGTGAAATAAGATGGAATTTAGATCCTTCCCCAACCTTTTCAAGTCTCCCAGCTCCCATATTGATAACAACCTCTCAGTATTCAATGTATTTGATAGTTGATGAAGCACCAATAAAAGCAACTTAGAAGATCTGTTTTGAAGGCCAATTGATGCTGGGAACCCTGAAACAGAAGCTTCCAAGGAAAGAGACCAGTGGTTTTCCATGATTGTGGAATCCCGGGGTTGGATGCAAAAATCTTTTAAACTTCAAGTCGCATGTGATATCCTCATATTTTATAACTTTATAGGTTTGGAGGTACCCGGAGTCTTCAGGCAGATCATTTCTCTAATGACCAGTACCTTGGAATACTTAAAAAAAATTTTTTTTTTAAATTCAGTGGGATAAATTAAAGCCTACCTTAATTATAAATGAGTCTTTTTGATCCATTGAATCACTTTCACGTTCATCAAGATTAGCTTGTTGAATTTTGTTTTTTCATCAGGAACAAAAGCTGTGTGCTGTTTTATATGCGATTACCAAGGATTGATTCATTTTATATTTTCCCAGAAAGTTGTTAGCTAGATCAGGGCCTTTTTTCTTCTAACTCACACATATTTTGTTTGTCATTCTATCCAAAAGGTACAACAGTACAACAATATATGAACGTAATAGGAAAACCCTATTTCCTTCCTGTTTCCACAGCTCCCTTCCGTTCTTCAAAATCTGCGGACAACCTTGTTAAATTTGATATTTACGGTGACGGGATCGGACGATACAACGTCTTCAACTTCCAGCAAGCTGGAGGCCGATATTCCTACCTGAAAGTAGGGCAGTGGGCCGAAACCTTGACCCTGGAGGTCAACGCCATTCACTGGTCCAGAGGCCTGGTCCCCGTGGCCCAGTGCAGTGACCCCTGTGCGCCCAACGAGATGAAGAATATGCAACCCGGAGACGTCTGTTGCTGGATCTGCATTCCCTGCGAGACCTTCGAGTACCTGGCTGACGAATTCACCTGCAGGGACTGTGGCCCAGGACGGTGGCCCAGTCTGGATCTCACCAGCTGTTACGACCTACCAGAAGATTACATCAAGTGGGAAGATGCGTGGTCCATCGGGCCAGTGACGATCGCGTGCTTGGGCTTCATTTGTACTTTCCTCGTGGTTGGAGTTTTCATCAAGCACAACAACACGCCTTTGGTGAAGGCCTCCAGCCGCGAGCTGTGCTACATCCTTCTTTTCGGAGTCTTCCTCTCCTACAGCATGACCTTCTTCTTCATCGCCAAGCCTTCTCCGGCCATTTGCACCTTGCGCCGTTTGGGTCTGGGAACGTCCTTCGCCGTTTGCTACTCGGCCCTCTTGACCAAAACGAACTGCATCGCCAGGATATTTAACGGGGTGAAGAACGGGGCGCAGAGGCCGAAATTCATCAGCCCCCGCTCTCAAGTCCTCATCTGCCTGAGCCTCGTCATGGTGCAGATCGTGTTGGTGTCCGTGTGGCTGATTTTAGAAGCTCCGGGCACTCGCCGACACACCCTTCCGGAGAAGAGGCAGACGGTCATCTTGAAGTGCAATGTCAAAGATGCCAGCATGCTCATCTCTTTAACGTACGATGTGATCCTCGTCCTCTTATGCACTGTGTATGCCTTCAAAACAAGGAAGTGCCCGGAGAATTTTAACGAAGCCAAATTTATTGGATTCACCATGTACACAACCTGCATTATCTGGCTGGCATTCCTGCCAATCTTTTATGTGACATCGAGTGACTACAGGGTAAGGCATCCGCCATCATTTCAGCCAAACCCTAACCCATTGTTAGAAGCACATTTCTTTCTTTCTTTCTTTTTCTTTCTTTTCCTTTTCCTTTTTCTTTCTTTCTTTCTTTCTTTTTTCTTCTTTTCCTTCCTTCCTTCCTTCTTTCTTTCTTTTTTCTTTCTTTCTTTACTTACTTACTTACTGCAAACGCTTCAAAAGTCAGCCCGGGGCTAAATGAATAACTGAAGTGTATATAGTCTATGGCAGATAGAGATTTTCAGCAATGTCAGGGCAGAGAACACAGACATGTGGAATGGAAATGCCACTTTTCAGCAGAAATGATTAGCCGTTGTGTCCTTGAGATGGGTAGAGCCAAGAGTTCAGCCAGAGTGGGGAGAGACTGAATTCAAACATGAGTAGCGAAGTCTTTCCCCCTCTGTTTTAGACTTTCATTTCATTCATTCATTCATTCATTCACTCATTCACTCATCCATTCTTTCGCAAGATGTGTATCCCACCTTTTCTTCAGGAGCTCAAGCTCATGTCTGCAAATTCTCTTCCCAAAGTCCTGTGAAGTACATTGGGCTAAGACAAAGACTGATCCCAATCCTAAATCAGATTTATATGCCACTTCACAGGGCTTTCCAGCCCTCTCTGAGCAGTTTACACAGTCAGCCTGTTGCCCCCAACAATCTGGGTCCTCATTTTACCCACCTCAGAAGGATGGAAGGCTGAGTCCACCTTGAACTTGTCAGGATCGAATGCAGTCAGTGCTGCATTCTGGCCACTGCGTCACCAGGGCTCCCTTCATCTACAGATGAAGACAGACTTAACCTAGTTCTGCTGGAAGTGTGTGGATCCATTCTAATTCTTTAACATTGATTCACTGCTACAGATCGATCTGTTTAACTGTTTGGTTCGTTGTTTTTCAGTTTGGAAAACTAAGTTTTCTGCATACCCCCACTAAAAGCTTCCCGGATTTAGTTCACTTCATTTAGTTGAAATGATTTGGTGAATTGATGCACTGAATTGATAGACAGGTTTCACTAATCAAATTTTTACTGCATTGATTTGATATGAGAAAGACTTGCAGAACCCCAATATTCACCCTTTGACCCAAACACACAAAGTCAAGAATGCACGTCATTCATCCTCAATCTGAGTTCCATTCATACCAATAAGTAGATGTCTCCACCCATCAAGACTCTGGTTTCTCTGAAATTCCGTTGGTCCTCTAGGTAGATCCCATCCATATCAGTCTGCCATAAACTGAAAGAAGAAGGGCCAGCAAGAAAATAGTAGGCCATAACTCAACTCTATGATAGGCTTCAGAAGTGAGAGCATGGCTGCTGTATTGCTCTACATCTATTGATGCAATTTGAGGTTTGTCACGGGCAACCAGGACATCCAACCATGATTTATGTAGACACCGAAGACTAGCCATGGTTACAGCTTTATTGGACAGCAGCTGTCAGATTGGCAATCCCCCCTTGGTTTTTAGTATGAACCTCTGGATATTAAGTTCCCAAAGGAAGAGATAGGTAGGACTATCAAATCCGCACCTGGAATGGGGCAACTCAACACGGCCAACTTGCCACGGTCAACACATTGTTGCTAATTCACCATGGCCAATTCACCATGGAACAACTCACTGTGGCCAATTGACTGTGAGGCAATTCAACCATTTCATTTAATTATTTAAATTAATTTTTAAAATATTTTATTTTTTGTCATTCACGTTTCATTTTGTCCTTCCTTTTGCATCCTTTCTTTAATGATTCTGTTCCACCCATTTCTTCGATCTTAGTGTAACTTTTGTCCTGCAGCGAGTTGTTCTGTTGGTGAGTTGGCCATGGCTAGTTGAGCCCTCCCACCTCATCAGTTGCCATTGAGAGGAGTTGTCATCTAAACACACGTAGAAGGCTACCTTGGATGCAGAGTGTCCATCTTTCGTTCTTTTGTCGGCAACATCTGGAATGAGCGTTCATGCCCCTCCTTTGCTGACGTATCTAATTTTGCAATAACTTTTTCCATGCATTGTTTTGTTTCCCCTCCGTGTAGGTGCAGACCACAACCATGTGCATCTCCGTCAGCCTGAGTGGCTTCGTTGTCCTGGGCTGCTTGTTTGCCCCCAAAGTGCATATCGTTCTCTTCCAACCGCAGAAGAATGTGGTCACTCACAGGCTGCACCTCAACAGGTTCAGTGTCAGTGGGACAGGAACCAGCTATTCCCAAGGTAATTCAATAGAGTAGCTCCGGCCTTTTCTTCCTTTGACAAGAAAAATGCTGTTCTCTTCATTGGGGCACTGGTCACTTCTCTCTCGCCGTCCCAGAAAGTCATATAAGACAGCAAAATATCACAAATACTTATTTAGCTGTATCTCAACTTTGCTATTTTTACAAATAACTCAAGACAGTGAACATATCCCCCTTCTCCCTTCTATTTTCCCATGCTAACATCCTGTGGGGTAAGTTGGGCTGAGAGTGAGCAACTGGCCCAAAGTCACCCAGCCAACTTCCATGCCTAAGGCAGGACTAGAACTCCCAGTCTCCTAGTGACTGGCTCAAAGTCACCCAGCCAACTTCCATGCCTAAGGCGGGACTAGGACTCCCAGTCTCCTGGTGATTGGCTCAAAGTCACCCAGCCAACTTCCAAGCCTAAGGCGGGACTAGAACTCCCAGTCTCCTGGTGATTGGCCTAAAGTCACCCAGCCGGCTTCCATGCCTAAGGCGGAACTAGAACTCCCAGTCTCCTGGTTTATATTCTAAGTATCATTTCAGCACTAACACCTGGATCTCCAAGGGGTAGGACATGAAGTCTACCAAATCAAAATCGCTTCGGTGACCATGTGATCAAAGCCCTGCCTTCTTTTTAAATATTTATGTGTGAAGGATCCCTTCGGTTTAAAAACATCCTGCTGTGATCCTGAAAAACGTGAAGCTTGTTGGTGGTCACCTCTAGCATCTAAAGTCCGTTTTTCTCTCTCTCCCCCTCTTTCCCTTCCAGCCTCAGCAAATGTCTACGTCCCCACAGTCTGCAACGGAAGAGAAGTTGTGGATTCCACCACCTCCTCCTTATAGCCCTTTGGCCGGCTTTTGTATTCTTAGATGGTTAGAGAGAAAAGCACATTCCTTGTGCACCCTGGGATTAAAAAGTGAACCTTTTAAAAGGACTAGCATTTCTTTTCTAGAAACCGTGTTAATAAATTATTTTTGAGGACTGTACAGTCTTTATCGTGTTGTTCTGTTCAGAACAACTTTAGGAGTCTTCGGAGAATAACCGTTCTAAGGGGAGTATAAGTAGCTACAACTCATATAGTGGTGCCCGTATGTTGACCTCAGAGGGAGGGGGAGAAAGATGGTAAAACTGCCATGTTAGGTGGCTTTCTTTCTAACAAAAGACCTTTTTTTTTTGTAATTCCTTGTTGTAATTTAGATTGCATTTCTATGTTGTATATTATAGTCACATTCTGTGCGACAGACGGTTTTCATGGCAGTATTAAAGACGTCCATAATAAAACCAGAAAAGTTTTTCCAGCATGTCTGTCTTCTTTCCCATAAAAATAGATTTTAAAAAATCCTTCAGGTTTATCCAATCACCTTGCACGCAGAGAAGGGCAAACCGAGTCACGTTGTTACCAGCTCAGCTACGATGTAGTAGAAAACTGCTGCGAAAGACAAATTTTGTCTGGTTTGCTACATTTCTGTCCTTGCGGAATCTGTTGCGAGAAAAGGATGGTCTTGAAACTGGGTGAAGACAATGATGGTGTTGTATCAAATTAGCTGGTCAATAAACTATATTCCATTCTCTGAGATACGGTGCTAAATCTCCAGGAAAAAAGCTCTGTCTAGTCATGTCCAACTCTAGCAGTTAGTTGTTGTGGCCTGTTGGCCGCCGGCCCCTCCAGCAGCCGAATCAGAGGAGGAGGAGGAGATGGGTGGGAGTCAGGGTCAGCATCAGGGCAAACTGGGAGCTCCGCGGGGGAAGAGGGAATGGAGCTCGCAGAGAGAGAGAGATAGAGGAGGACCCTGGGCCACCAACAGCCCTCAGATGGAGAGTCAACAGCCTCCAGGACTGGAGGTGGCTGATGAGGAAGAGGAAGAACAGCTGGGTCCAATGCCTGATGCATGGATGCACAGAAGGCAGAGGAGAGGAGAGCAGTGGAAATCTATGGGCCGGTCCTTGGGACGGAAGAGCCACCGCTGCTAGCGAAGCCCCACCCTAGCTCTGGGGACAAAAGGCAGGCATGAATAGACAACTATTCATCTTCCGGCCAGCCGGACTCGTTAGCCTGAGAGAGAAACTTTTTGCCCGGGCTGCCGGCATCTCTAATAAAGGAATCTTTTGAGTTCACATCAGAGGTTTTGTCATGTTTGGGGAGCTGGGTCAGAACAGTAGTGTTCATCTCTGTTTCTTGGCCCAACATTGTCTGAAGACATTTTCTGTGGTCAGGTGGCCACCACGACTATAAGTTCCGGTGCATGGAATGTTGTTATCATTCCATCCACCAAAGCGGTACCTATTTATCTGCTCGCATCTGCATGCTTTCAAACTGCTAGGTGAGCAGGAGTGGGAGCAAGGAACGAGAGGTCGGGTCTCAAACCCAGGTTGTCAGCTGTCCCCAAAAGATAAGGCTTTAATAAATTAGTGACATTGTGCAGTGTTTTCATCTGTAGTCATCTGCAGGAACATAATTCAAGCAAATTACTTTAAGTTAACCAAAAGTTGATATTTCTTCCCTGTCCATTCCCTGATCTGCTTTAGAAACTCAGCTTCCCGAGGCTTAAATAGAATAATAGCATCAAGAAAGGAAGCTAGGATGATTCTCAACGTCTATAAGCATTGAGATATGCTGAAAATTAATCCTTTAGGTCCCTATTTGACCAACGGACATTAAGAAGAAAGACACAATTTCAGGGCAATTAGGTCAATAAAGGTTGACATTTATTAGTTGAAATCCAAAGGTTAAGCAACCACCTTCCGCATCATTCGAACTCATAGCAGCAATTTCATAACCAATATGGCTACACGGAGTACAACAGAAATTCCAACCGCAGAATCGGCATTCAAGCCAATTTCGGAATTCTTTAAATTAAAACTTCTGGAGAAATATTGAAAATAAAACCCCACCCCTTTCTTTATTACCAGAGAAGCATAAGGAATTGCGTTAAAATCAAGCTTCCATAATACAACCTTGGACATTCATAATTTCCCAGCCCACCCAAAATTATATCATCCTTCAGGCCAAGCTACTTTTCCAGTTATGTGAAAGTTATACGTATACTGGTAATCCTCAACTTACAACAGTCCATTTAGTGACAGTTCCAAGTTACAACAGCACTAAAAAAAGTGACTTATGACCAGTTTTCACACTTACGGCCATTGCAGCCTCCCCATGGTCACATGTTAAAAATTCGGATACTTGGCAACTGGTTCCTACTTACGACGGTCACTATGTCCCAGGGTCACGTGATCCCCTTTTGCGACCTTCTGGAACTAGCAAAGTCAATGGGGAAGCCAGATTCACTTAACAACCGTGTCACTAACTCAACAACTGTGGTGATTCGCTTAACAACAATGGCAAGAAAGGTCGTAACATGGGGCACAACTCCCTTAGCCAATGTCTCTCACTCAGCAACTGAAATTCTGGGTTCAATTGTGGTCGTACGCCAAGGACTACCTACATTCTGAATTTTACTAACAAAATCTTTTCATTGGCTCATCAGCGCTTGGGGCACTCTTGAAGTTCAACCAAGTCCCATCACTGCCTTCCAATAATTCCCAAACTGGATCCTGACTGTCTCACGGAAACATCTGTTTTAATACACCTTTACAGACAAGTTGGTGCACTTACTAACAGCAAGAGAAATGTTGGTGTCCTTACTAACCTTCAAATTCCTCATTGAAAATTGTAGAGGGTGAACTGTAGCTAGGATACCCTACATCCGTGATGGTGAACCTATGGCACGCGTGTCACAGGTGGCACACGGAGCCATATCTGTGGGCACGCGAGCATTGCCTCAGCTCAGCTCCAGCACGCATGTGTGCACTGGCCTGATGATTTTCAGGCCTTCCGGGCCCACCGAAAGTTGGGAAACGAGCCGTTTTCAGCCTCTGGAGGGCCTCCGGGGAGATGGGGAAGGCTGTTTTCACCCTCCCCAGGCTCCAAGAAAGCCTCTGGAGCCTGGGGAGGGTGAAAAACGGGCCTACCAGTAACCTTTTTGCCATTGCGTGCCAAGCGTGGAGGGGGGTCGTGCACACATGTGCGAGGTGTGGGGGGCATTGAATTATGGGTGTGGTCACATGTGCGAATGAACCCCCGCGCTCCCCCCACTTTTGGCAGGTGACACCAAAAAGGTTAGCCGTCACGGCCCTCCGTATTTCCACCTCACTCTAAGAGCTTGGTTTGAAACCCCTTCAAAGTCAAGATGCTGCCAAGCTAAACTCTGCTACCAAGCAAATTAGAAGCAAAGCGAGAGCAACCACCTGCTAAACTTCAGTTGGCCAAACTTTCAAAGCTTTTGGCAGATGTTTGGCTGTTCTCTTCAGCTACGGCAGGGAGACGAAACGTTTCTGTCTGGCATGCTCTCCCACCACACGGAGAACCTATATTTGGTACACCTTGTGTCCCAGAGGTACTACAAAGTAAGAAGTGGGAGAACGTGTTCCTTCCGAAAAATTGCTAAACCTAAATCAACTTGTTGAGGCGGGGAGAAGTGACACCGTACACCTCGCGCCTCACTGCACGACGAGGCAAATAACATATTTTGTGGAATTTGTGCGATGTTGTGTTTGTGCACGGTGTCAAGCCGTGGGTTCTATGAGCCACTCGCTTTGCTAAACTTCCCCTGGCTTCCAACAGCCTGTGGTTAATGTTGCAAGATGTGTTCAACCTCACCCAGAGGCAGAGGTGGGCTTCAAAAATTTTAGCAAGAGGTTCTCTGCCCAGTTGCTGGGTGGGCGTGGCTAGTTGGCCTCCTGCACCACGGCGGGGAGGGGGGGCGTTTTTGCCCTCGAGTCTCCAGGAGGGTGAAAACGGCCCCCCCAGGCTCCAGAGGCTGAAAACGGGCCTGTTTCCCCCCATTCCCGAACTTCTGGTAGGCCTGTTTTTCGCACTCCCTGAGGCTCTATGCACATTCTGCACTTATCTGCATTCAAAACGGGCCACGTGGGGACTCCTGGGAGGGAGGGGTGAGGTGGGTGGGTGGGACCAGCCAGGAGTGGGATTTGGGGGTTCTCCGAACTGCACAGAATCTTAGCTAGAGGTTCTCCCGAACCCCCCAGCAACCCACCCCTGCCCAAAGGCCACAGGTTCTGACTATACTCCCATCAAGCATGTAAGAGATGCTCTTGAGAAAAATTAGAAGCAATTCATGTTTTGGTCTTCATAGAAAGGGGGGGAAAAGTAGAGACGTTTGCTTTTGAAGGTGCATACAGTGTATCGTACCTCTGTGTCCCACAAACATAAAGATACAGAATCCAACATTGATAGTTTAGATCAGGGATCTCCAACCCCGGCAACTCCCAGAGTTGAAGTACACAGGTCTTAAATTCTGGGAGTTGAAGTCCACAAGTCTTAAAGTTGCCAAGGTTGGAGACCCCTGGTTTAGATAAGCCAGCATCAACCAGGGTGGTGTAGTGTCAGACCAAGGCTGGGAAGACCCAGGTTCGAGTCCAGCCTTAGCCGTGCAACCTTTCATTCAGTTAACCTCTCCCAACTTGTAGTTGCAGTGGAGAAAAAATGGAGGAGAGGGCGTTATGTGTGGTGCCTTGAACTCCTAGGGAAAAAGAGGGAGATGTACCCCTAAGAAAGAGGTGAAAGAAATCAACAGTTAGAGCCAAGAAAGATTAAAGCCAAAACAAGGGGACAAATTCTCCTGTGGCTTGGATGAACTTCTCTTCAGTAGATATTGAACCTCCAGGAAGACCCAGGTTCAAGTCCAGCCGTTGCTATGCAACCTCTCATCCAGTTAACCCAGGGGTCAGCGACCTGTGGCTCCGGAGCCGCATGTGGCTCTTTGGGCCCTCTGCTGTGGCTCCCTATCAGGTGATCCTACCACTGGCTGGCCCCACCCCTCGCCCTCCCCTACCAGTCACTCCTCGTCTGGCCTGAGAAGGTAAGGGCGATGGCAGGGGATGGAGAAGCAGCCAGGGCAGAGAGAGAGAGATACAGAGAGAGAGGGAGATAGAGAGAGACATAGAGAGATAGAGAGAGAGAGGACGGGAGGAGGGGAGAGAGGGATATGTCAAAAGGATTTTATGGTATCCGGTGTTTTTTAACAACTGGTTCTCTGCCCTAATGACTGGCTGGGTAGGCGTGGCTGGGGGGGGTGTCATCTCACTGGTGGAAGTGAGTGACATCGAGTTGGCCACGCCCACCCAGGTTTTGTGGCTCCCGGTGTTTTCTTTTCTGTGGGAAACGGGTCCAAATGGCTCTTGGAGTGCTTAAGGTTGCAGACCCCTGAGTTAACCTCTCTCGACCCAGTCTACCTGTTTTTGCAGTGGAGAAGAAGTTGGAGGAGAGGTGTTATAGATGGTGCCTTGAACGTCTGGGGAAAAAGAGGGAGATGTGCATCTAAAAAAGAAGTGAAAGTAATGGACAGGACCAAGAAAGATGGAACCAAGACAAAACAAGGGGACAAATTCTGCTGTGGCGAGGATGAACTTCTCTTCAGCAGATACACCCAGGAACGGCCAGGTGAGCATCTGATCCAGAACCAACACCTTTCTCTCTGAGGTCCATGGAGATTCTCCATCATCCAGGAGGTCATGGTCCTTTTCCAAAAGGCAACTGGACTTCCTTGGAGTTGTCATTTTTCTTTGATAACGTTTCACTTCTCATCCGAGAAGCTCCTTCGGTTGAGTTCTCTCTGTGGTGCCACACACCCATTTGAGCATCTCAGAAGCCACACGTGGGGGGAACTGAGGGGCCAGAGGGCACGCTTCAAAACCAATTAAGGCAGCCTAGGGGCCTCTTGCAGCCATGGGACCTCTTTGGAAAAAGTGACGCGGCTGCTTTAAAGACTCGGGTGACCCCCCCCAAATGGGTTTGTTAAAGCTACAACTGTTTTGAGGACGTCGCTTTCGAAGGAGAAGAACCTTCTTCTGGATGGCCTATGGTTGCTATGCTGGCTGGAGAATTCTGGGAGTTGAAGTCCACAAGTCTTAAAGCTGCCAAGTTTGAAGGCCTCTGGTCTCCTGGATTAGTTATGGGGCAGCCAAGGCTTCTATTTGTTCGTTTCTTTGTTCTAAAACCATCTTTCCTGAGGTGGCAGCTTCCTCACACTCTTCCCACACCACAACTGGATTCCACAAAACCGAAGCATGAGGGGGAAAATGTTCCCGAGCAGCATAACTGGGCTGCCGTCACTGTCTGAGGAAAGCCCTGGTCTCCAGACGCTCCTCAAGCATCTCTTGAAGCCCTCTTGAAGAAATGTGGAAGGAGGGTTCTTCTAACTCAGAGGCCTTCAAACGTGGCAGCTTTAAGTCTTATGGACTTCAACCTTAAGTCTTGTGGAGTTGAAGTCCACAAGACTTAAAGCTGCCAAGTTTGAAGACCTCCGTTATAGGTGTGCTTGGGCCCCACACTTTCAAAATAGCCCATTCTCATTTTAGCAATGCAACCAAAGTTATTCAGAAGGCCAGCTTCTACTGTTTAAACCAAGAAGGGTGTCCCTTAGACGTTCCACAGAGTAATAATAATAACACCACAATGCCAGTCAAGTAAAGGGCAATACAGGTAGTCCTTGACTTACAACAGTTCGTTTAGTGACCATTTGAAGTTACAACAGCACTGGGGGGAAAAAAGTGACGTTTTTCACACTTACGACCGCTGCAGCTTCCCCAAAGTCACCTGGTCAAAATTCAAACTCTTGGAAACTGACTCACAGTTATGACGGTTGCAGTGTCCCCGGGGGAGGGGACGGGGGGGGTGTCACCTGATCCCCTTTTGCGACCTTCTGACAAGGAAAGTCAAGGGGGAAACCAAATTCAACCATTAACAACCAAGCTGCTAACTTAACAACTGCCGTGATTCGCTTAACAACATCAGCCTGAAAGGTCGTAAAATAGGGCAACACTCACTGAACTGTCTCTCTCTCTCTTAGCAATGGAAATTTTGGGCTCAATTGTGGTCGTAAGTCGAGGAATCCCAAACTGTTACAGCAAATAAATAAAGAAAACGTTATAGGCAAAAGCTCACAAAATATACAAAAAAAGGCCCTTTATAATTATTTATCCAATGCATAGCCACTATGGAGTAAGTCTCCCTGGCAACCTACTTCTGACCAAAAATGCACAAGATTGTTTTGTTCAATCATTCAAAAGTAAAGAAAAGGTGCTGAAAAGGATTTTGTTTTGTTTTGTTTTGCATCTTTTGTTTGTCAGGGTGAGGCACAACACAATTTTAACAATGAGGAATTGCGAACCATCTCTGGATTTCTGTGACACCCCCACGCAGAAAGAAGGAGAAATCTTATATTCTGCCACTGTATGCAGCACATTTGGTAAATTTAATTATCTTTCTCCTATGAAAGATTAATAAATCTTCAGAATCCAGTATTGGGGACTCTGGAATAATTATTCTGAATCCTGTATACAGTTTCAGATTTCGGTTTCATTCAGAGAAGGATTATTAATCAAACGTCTACCATAAACCCCAGCAAATGAATGGCTTTTTTTCTTTTTTCTTTTTTTTTTTAAAAAAAACCCTCA
>WNWU01000049.1:1245975-1259223 GCA_012654045.1 Ptyas mucosa
TATATATATATATATTCATTAGAACCTATTAGAACTCATTTAAAATTCCCGTCCACAGTTCACCCATAATTTAACTATACGTTTATAAAACATACTGTTTCTTTCATAGAATTTATCTCCCTGGTTTAATGCTGATGGATATTTTTGCATCGATAGCCTTTATGTCGGAAATTCTGAAAAAAAAAACGTGATAGGTTATAGGAAATCCTTATGGCTGATTTTTGACATGGGGGAAGAATTCGGTAGAAGAATGGAGGGAGACCGAAATGGCCCCGTGGTTTTTCCAGCCCTGGGCTACCGTTCAGGTGCTCCTCACCTGATGGAAAATGATCCTGCAGCAACAAAAAAGCTTTTATGATCCATGAGTTATTCCTTCTTTCCTTCTCTTTCAGCCTCTCAGCTCTTATACCCAATTTCTGCCTTTGTTCCCCTTGAATATTTCTTCTGTTGCAACAGGGAGGGCACCCCCAGAAAAAATGTGCAAAAGAAGTAAGATTTTATCCTTTTTTTTAAAAGCCCAATTTGCACTGATTGTTTCCCTCTACTTCTAGAAAGGTGTGCATAGACCAAAAACGGCCCTTCTGCATTCAAACTTTTCAGGTGACCGTGGACATGAAGGTCCTACATTTGGTAGCCCTGGGCCATCGGTCCTTTAAAAGGCAGCTAATTCCTCATGAACAAACCCAGGTCCTGAACAGCCCCATATTTCACACTCCACCCTTGAAAAGAGCGTGCACAGGATTGATGAAGGTGTACGCGAAGTGAACCAAATCACGGGGAAAAGGGATCCCCGTAAGAAAAGGGGTTGTGTGAAGCCAATGGGTTTGGGTGTGGGTGTGAGCTGCACCAACTCTCAGATCATTCCTGTTAGGGAAGAAGTCCCACCAAAGACAGAGGAGCAGGGGCTGCCCTTCTGGGAAACCATGTAGAGAGCGACATAGTTAACCTTGAGTGTGGTCCACCTCCTGGACGTATCTGCAACCAGAAGAAGCTGGTTCTGCTGGAGAGAAACGAGATTCCCAGTCTTCCCCAAGACCCCACCATTGCTTTCTAGGTCAAGCACGTTCCTTTCCAAAGTTGAGACTGGAACCATTCTTCCATTTCAAGCATTTGACGGATGTTTCAATTTCAAGACGAAAACTCAACGCGGCAACCCAAAGCTCATGGGGGGAGCCTGGTGGTCACGTTCGAAGACTCAAGCAGTTTCATATGGGCGACAGCAGGAAGCTTGAAGCAGCATCGGCCATGCCAGAGCAACACGCAGGTAGGTCTCCACCTGGCCACAGGTAGGACCTTCTCTCCCAGGACAGAGTGAAGCAACGTTCTGGAACGGAGGATGGGAACCGAGACAGCAGGGAGGGCAGGAAACTGTCCGTTTCTCAATTTCTTGCTACTGTATATTTGAAGGAAACGCCATGCAGATTTTCTGCCTCGGAGCCAACCCAACGGACTACGCCATCATGGTTCCTCCTTCCCTGAGTTGAGCCAGCTGTAGGATGCCAAGGGCTGGCTTTGCTTTTGGCAACTGAGTCTCACAATAAGGCAGTGTCTCCTCTTTTTCTTCTTCTTCTTCTTCTTCTTCTTCTACTTCTTCTCTTTCTCTGTTGCTTTCTTTGTCCATCGTTCAACGTTTCTCACGCAGGAAGCCAGTCCTCCGATGTGGTCTAGCACGAGTTTGAAGAATTGGTCCCCTGGAAATAGAAATTGGGCTCAACGGGTAAAACCAAACCTTCATATATTTTGAGATCTGGAGGATTTCAGCTGGACAGATTCGAAGCGATCTTCTTTTTCCTAGGTCAGAAAAGAAAGAAGTTTGAAGGTGGTCACTGATCCAGCCAGCAGAATTGAGCAAAGGGCCCCTCCTTAATGTAATGTACTACAAAGCAAGACTACAAAATGGCAATAGCACTTAGACTTATATGCTGCTTCACAGTGCTTTTACAGCCCTCTCTGAGCGGCTTACAGAGTCAGCCTCTTGCCCTCCAACAATCTGGGTCCTCGTTTTATCCATCTCGAATGGACGGAAGGCTGAGGCAATCTTGAGCCAGTGAGAATCGGTGGCAGTGGGCAGAATTAGCCTGCAATGCTGCATTCTAACCACTGTGCTACCACAGCTCTTAATAATAGGGAAAATACAACAAAAATATCTAAGCTCACATATAGCAACGTCTGTCTATCTGTGTGCGAGGACTGAGTTTCTACATATTACATTTTCTATCTAGTTTGCATACTTATTACATCTGGGGGGGGAAAACAATTATCTTTCAGGCACAACTTTTTATTCCACTCACTCATTTCTTGTTAAAACATTCCATTTTGAATATGCTTAATTGTCTAATGTTAAACAGCTTTCCAAAGATTTTCTGGAAGCTGCTTTGAAGTTTAGAGGGATGGGGGACACGATAGTTTTACAGGAAGGAACAGTTCCACCTCCCTCGAGTTAAAAAGGGAAAAATAACCAATGAGCAAGGGGGCAAAAAACAGAAGAAAGAGACAAGATTTGTACCGTAAGAAATAATAATGAAAGAGCACAGAGGACGTGTGCCTACAAAATTGGCCCCGTGCAATAACCAGTCTTATTGATGAAATATTCTGTACAGGTGGCCACAATTGAGACCAGAATTTCCATTGCTAAGTGAGATGGTTGTTAAGTGAATCACAACAGATTTTATGATCTTTTTGGCATGGCTGGTAAGTTAATCAATACGGTTGTTAGATTAATCACGGTCATTAAGCAATTCCTACTTTCTCTATTGACTTTGCTTGTTGGAAGCCAACAGAGAAGGTCCCAATGGCGATCATGTGACCCCCAGAAGATCCACAACCGTGCCATTTTAACGACGATCGTAAGGGTGAGAACCAGTCGTAAGGCACATTTTTCGCTGCTTTTGTAGCTTCAAACACTCACTAAACAAATGGTTGTCAGAGGAGTTCTACTACCTGCTTTTCCCACTAACTTATTCTGCTGTGTTAATTCTGCAGTCAGAAATTCTCCCTCCCACACTTACCTTGGTAGCCAGGGACTTGAGTTTTCCTAACAATGACTGTTTATTCGAATACACAATTTCCTCTTCGTTGTCTTCCCCTTCCATGATAGCACAGCTATCAGCAGCCGGAAGCTCGCACTCCTTTGAATTGGCCGTCATCACCAGTTTTGAATATTTATACTCCAATCTGTGGGAACCAATACAGACAGAAGCAACGTTGTGGCTAAACTAATTGCTTTGATTAAATTAAAAAACAAACAAACACCACAATTACTTTTGATTCTTCTTGGAAACTGCTTCTGGACTTTGTGCTCGGGGGGGGGGGGAGGAAATGAAACTTTGATTTTGGGTTTTACTGATTAGATAGGTTTTTTGTTGTTGTAGAAATGGCTAGTTTTTGTTTCATTTTCTTAATTTTTTTTAAACTAAATAATGAAGAATCTTTATTACCGCTTCCTAAAGTTAAGACAGAACTCATGTGTGTCAAAATTCCTGATGAAGTCCACAAGTCTTAAAGTTGCCACGGTTGGACACCTTTACTACGGAGACTCTTTGGTGACTTCAATGAACTGCTAATTTTACATACTGTATGTATATACATATATTGTCACATACAGCATATGTGCTATTTGTACTTTGTATTTTGGGGGAAAGGATAAAAAGAGGCACCCCGGAAACTCTGTCAGCTGAGAACAAGAGATCTAGAAAGCCAGAAAAAAACAGAATCCTGAACTGATGGATTTAACTCTGCAAAAATCAGCCAATCAACTAGGTATCTCCCTAAAAGGACGCCTAGGACTCACTTCTGATTTTTCTTCCAGAAATAACAAGTTAAGGCAATGAGCAGGACTCCTGTGAAGGCACCGACTCCCGCACCGACTTTCAGCCAGAAATCCACCGTTTCACAGATTATAATCTTTTTTTCAGGCAAGGAAACCCCTTTTATACATAACTTGGGTTCATTCCAGACATATAATGTTTCCTAAGAGAGAGAGAGAATGAATGAATGAATCAGTCAATCAGTCAACCCATCAATAATCAATCAATTTTATACATTTGATTTTTTTTCCTAGGAGGCAATTCCATTCAGTTCTTCGGAGCTTATGTTGAAGCAATGACAGAATCAGTCAATTCCATGAAAGCTAAAGAGACCTAAGAAATAATGCATGTATATTATATATACGTAGATAGGTTTTTATTTTGAAGAACTTCTCCAGAACTGAAGAAGCTTCTTGGATGAGAAGCAAAATGTCTTCAAGGAAAAAACAAAGAAAAACCCAGTTGCCTTTTGAAAAAAAAGCACCTTTGGGACAACCAAGAGTTGGGATGGCTGAAAATCTCCATATATGGAAGACACAGTCCTTGTCATTTGGGATTAAATCTTCCATTCAAATAATACTTTTCACCATCTATGTTATTATTTTATACATCTTGATTATATGGCCACATTTAAGAGGGTTTCTCACCCCCTCTTCTGAATTCAAGATATCCCCATCAGCATTCATCCACACCTGTTTTTATCCCCAGGTCTAGCCGTCTACATAAAACCAGTCAGTGATCAAACTGATGGTTTGTAAACAATCGTCTTCAAAAACTGCCCTATTATTCCTTTCTTCGTACTCCGTACTTTGTACTGATTTTAAGTCTTAATATATTCTCGTATTTTGAAGTTTCTTATGTTTCAGCTTTTCTCGTGGGAGGAAAAAGGGAAGGATCAAGGTCATTGGTGATATTTTTGAGGTTCCTCATGCCCTACACAAACTTGTAACAGAATTAAGTATTTTTAATAAGACGGGAAGTATAATGCCTAACTACACAACCTGTGTTATGCTGCCACCAATGATGTAGCTGGTTAGTTACCTGGTGCCCCTTTTTACAAGCACCCTCGATCTCGTGATAGTCCTGCTTGGTGCACATGGGACACGCTTCTGCACTTTCCCACAAGAAGTAGAACATACACCCATCACAGGTACCTGCAGGACAAGAACTGGAGGAGAAACGCTGGCTGGGTTAGAGTGATGCATTCAGAAGGGAGAAAATTGTTAACTTAATTGGTTCTCACAGAGGTTTTTTCCACCCTGTCACACCATCAGTCCATGAACTGCAAAATAAAACCACACCCGTTGCCAAGTTAGCCATTAAAGATGTTCCGAAAATGCAAAACTATGGTCTGTTCAACTCCTACGTCCAAGATAAATATATTATGAGCACTCTGCTTCTTCTACTTTGTTACTCAGCGTGCTTTCAGGGCATCCTCCAATGAGGATTCAGTTCTTCATCACACGGTCTTCTCCTTGGATTCTGACATGCCAGAGGCTGCTCTTTTGCAAGCATCAATCCGTCAGTGCACTGTTTGGAGTTTAGTTTGTACATGGTTAAGAGTTCAGGTTGGTGGAACTACATAAAGGAAAGGGGTCTCGTTTGGTCCACGCTAAACTGCACGTCAAATTCAAAAGATCCTTTGCAATAGTGGTGAATATCTGCAGTTCAGGTATAGGATGAGGGTGAACGTTCGTTCTCCAAGCTTGTGGGTTGGTTTCCAAACATTTCGTTACCAGGCTAAGTAACATCTTCAGTGGATCAGTTTACGGATGTCAGTCAGGGGTGAAATCCAGCAGGTTCTGGAGAACCGGTAGCGGAAATTTTGAGCAGTTCGGAGAACCGGCAAATACCACCTCTGGCTGGCCCCAGAGTAGGGTGGGAATGGGGATTTTGCAGTATCCTTCCCCCTGGAGTGGGAAGGGAATGGGGATTTTGCAGTATCCTTCCCCTGCCACGCCTACCAAGCTACACTCACCAAAAGGAGCCTGAGTGGCATAGCAGGCTAATGCCTCCTACCAAGGCAGCATTTAACATCCAGTTGTCTGCAATTACTGTAAGTTCGAATCTCACCAGGCTCAAGGTTGACTCAGCCTTCCATCCTTTCTAAGGTAGGTGAAATGAGGACCCAGATTGTGGGGGCAATAAGCTGACTTTGTATAAAATATATAAAAGTATGAAGGCTATTGCTTAACGCATTGTAAGCTGCCCTGAGTCTCCGGAGAAGGGCGGCACATAAATAAAATTTAAAAAAAAATCACACCACACCACACCCGCTAAGGCACGCCCACAGAACCAGTAGTAAAAAAATTTGGATTTCACCACTGATGTCAGTGCAAGTGTTCTGTTTATAAGGGCTTCAGGTGTGGCTGTGTCAAGTGACGGTCACAAGACTGTCACAAGACCAGTGGTGGGTTGTTACCGGTTCGCCCCGGATCGGGTGAACCTATAGCGACGACGGAGGGAGACTCTGCCCACCCGCCCGGACACTTCTGTGCATGTGCAGAAGCGTCACACATGTGCTTGAGTGCGCGCGCGTGCCCATGAGCAAACCGGTAGTGACGGGTTTTGAAAGCCGACCCTGCACAAGACCCTCACTTGACACCCCCACACCTGAAGCCCTTATAAACAGAAGAACACGGACACTGACATTCTCTGAACTCTACTGAAGATGTTACTTAGCCTGGTAACGAAACGTTCATAAACCAACACACACGCTCGGAGGACAAACCTGCTCCGTCAAAAGACCCTCCCCAGCTGAACAGACAAATGAAGCAAAACCCTACAGAGTACGAGTGAAATTTGTTAGGAAGAAGAAGACCAGAGGTTTTTAAGATGGCTTCTGCGGATAGATTTCAAGGCATTGGTGAACCTGGATGGGGAAAAGGTGAAGCTTTTTATTTTCATTATATTCTCACTAAAATTTGAAGCCAAAGGTGCTTTTTCAAAAGGCGAGTGGACTTCCTTGGTTTTTTTTTTCCTTGAAAACATTTCACTTCTCATCCCAGAGGCTTCTTCAGTTTGCAACTTCTCTTGAATGAGAAGCGTAGTGTTTTCGAGGGGGAGGGGGTGAAACCAAGAAAACCCAGATGCCTCTTGAAAAAGCACTTTTGGGACAACCATGGCCTGGATGACTGAAGATCTCCGTAGACACTAAAACTTAGCTTTTCATTCATTACAAGGAGTTCTCAACCTGTGACATCAACTGGGATTTCCATTGCTGAGGGATGCAACGTGTGACTGCAGAGGTGCTGGAACTGCCAGAATTCCAAAGACTACCATTCATTCAGCACCGTCACTGAACAAACGGTCGTAGGTCAAGGACTACTTGTTTTGAATGTAGGCAACAAAGTAATTGATGCATGACTCCAAAAATGTTTGGTAACCTGAATATATCATCATCTTTTTTTAATGACCCCATAATCCCTTGCGGGGTGGAGTCTGGGCAACTGAATGGAGCTGAGTGTTTACTGGCCAGATGCCCTTCCTGTCGTCAGTGCGGAGTTTTGTTCAGCAGATATATTCTCATTGTGCCCAGAGAGAGAAATAGCTGCCTCTACCTAGGAACGAACTCACAGCCTCCTGATTGTGAGGCGAGAGCTCCACCTCTAGGCCACCGCACCACTCGGGTAACCTGAATATATCGCACTATCTAATGTTATTTGAATTATTTTTAATATTTTGATCACTGAGAGTAAGTAGTTTCCTTTGTGCATTTTATTTTTAGGCAACGAAATACACTTTTCTGAGAAGAAGCCCACGGATTATTGTCAGATTTTTCTGAAGGCTCTGTGGCCCAGAATGGTTGAGGAAGCCCACTCAAGAGATTTCACTTAAATTGAAGGTGACACCAATCATACAGGTGCTTCTTCCAATAACCTTCTGAAAGAATGGGACGTGAATCTGAAACATATGAAATTATCCAGGAGGATGGACATCTACCGAGAGGTCTCCGCTCGAGTTTCTTGTCATAACACATACCTGGGAACTGAGATTTCTCCCTGGCCAAGTTTCGTGGGGTTGCACCTCATCGTCACAACAGACGCACGGCCGTTTTCACAAGTGGCCGAAGCTCCCGAAGACCTGGGAGGGGGGGGAGGAGAAAAAAGAATTCCAGGTGTTACCCAGAGAGTTGCAGAGCTCTCAGCCTCCTGCGGTGAAAAACGTGGTTGGGTTTGTCGGTCGGGATGTTGACAGATTCAGTTTCTTTTGTCTTTTCCCATGCTTGTCTCAGCTACAAATGAAGCTTTGGCTGGATGCTTTATGAAGTTATTGCCAGTTTTTATAATATTTTACAATAATGACTCCACACACCCACTTCACGGTCTGTTCCTCTTGCTCCTCTCTGGGAGGAGGTTTCGAAGTATTTCTAGCAAGACGACCAGATTCTGTAATGGATTTGTTCCTTTGGCCATCCATCCGTCTGGTAAACTCGCAAGATTCGTTTTTCTCGCCATCTACATGTATACATCCGAACTAGACTGTAGTTTCTCTGTGTCATATTAATATATGTGGGTATATGCATAATTTTTTATTAATTAATTTATTTAGTCATGTTAATGTAATGTATATTAGAAGTGGAGACCCTCTGAGAGCTGAATGCAATGAAATTTCATTTTAACGTGTGCCCATCAGTGTACATTCAAAGTGGCGATAAAGTTATTCTAAGTCTATTTATTAACAGCTGTAAGATTTGGCAATAAAGATACTCTTGAGTCAAGCTCTGCCCCTTTACATCTCTTCGCTGATGATGTAAAAGGCTGATGATGTAAAACTATTCAACACCAGTGATGATGCTGCTACCCTACAAAAAGACCTTCACTATTTGTCAGAATGGTCAAACAATTGGCAACTCCAAATCTCAACCAACAAGTGCTCTGTTTTACACATTGGCAAAAAAAAATCAGAACACAAAATACAAGCTGGGCAGATACGACCTCGTAGACAACCCTCACTCTGTCAAGGATCTTGGAGTACTCATCTCAAACGATTTACTGTAAGTGCCAGAGCTCACCGTAACAGCATTGCCAAAAAGGCATTAAGAGTTGTTAACCTAATCTTGTGTAGCTTCTTTTCTGGTAATATTATACTGCAGACTAAGGCATACAAAACATTTGCTAGACCAATTCTTGAATACAGTTCATCTGTCTGGAACCCGCACTGCATATCGGACATAAACACAATCGAGAGAGTCCAGAGATATTTTACAAGAAGAGTCCTCCATTCCTCTAGCCGCAATAAAATACCTGATGCCACCAGACTCCAAATTTTGGCCTTAGACAACTTAGAACTACCCCGACTTCAGTCTGACCTAAGCATAGTACATAAAATTATCTTCCACGATGTCCTTCCTGTCAATGACTACTTCAGCTTCAACCGCAACAATACACGAGCACACAATAGATACAAACTCAGAGTAAACCGCTCCAAACTCGATTACAGAAAATACGACTTCAGCAACAGAGTGGTCAATGCCTGAAATGCACTACCTGACTCTGTGGTTTCTTCCCCAAACCCCCAAAACTTTAACCTTAAACTGTCTACTGTTGACCTCACCCCATTCCTAAGAGGTCTGTAAGGGGCGTGCATAAGAGCATCAGCGTGCCTTCCGTCCCTGTCCTAATGTTTTCTTTTATTCATAACCATTTCATGTATTCATAATCATATTTATACTTATATCTGTTATCCAATACATGCTTGATGAAATAAATAAAAGAAAAGTTGCTTCTCTCCTTGATTAGTTTGAAAAAAGAAAGAAAGCATGATATTACAGGGGGGTTATAACACCCACAGTCCAAACAAATTATGGTGCCTCCTGACTATTTAATTTGGTCCTTGAAGACAGTGTAAGTTTCTCCTGAATTTTCACACTCCCTCCTCTGCAGATTGCAAAAGAGAAGGAAGAATCAAGCGATTCATTCTTCTACTTACTTGTAATAAAAATGAACATCAGGCAGCTTTGTTTCAGATGGTGCAAACATTTCCGGCTTAATATTAACATTTCCCAGGGTGCTTTCAACAGTTGCTCCTGCAAAGAAGAAATGGAAACCATTTCTGAAAAAATTTATAGGCGGTTGGGAAAAAGACTATATATATTCCACAAAATGTTATCCGGCAGATTTGATTTGTTACAATGCAAGTTGGTCTAAGGCCAAACCGAGACGTTTAGACGCTCGATATATTTTCTGGTTTCTTATAAAAATCTCCAGGACTGTGTGGAAGAATTAAATGCTGTGTCAAGTTCGAAGCGTACTTATGCTGTTGCAACCACTGTCGCTTCTCAGTTTGCCAATGAACCGGGGGGAGAGAAGGGTGAGATGGAATGTAGGCTGCAGATACCAAGAAGACAAGCTGTGAGAGCCAAGGACACTTTGGCAGGTATTCGCCAAAGTCAAAGACTTTTTCTCATAACAATACAATGACATACCATTGGACAATGTGACCTGCATTAATAGGGGAAGGGAGAATCCTATAGTTTAATTATGTGGGTTTGCGTGGGGAATAGCTAGATCTGGTTTTGCCCTCATCAGTGCCGAAATGATGTACTCAATAAAGTTTTGCATTCATAGATTGGATCGCCTCCACCATCCTTGCTTTGGTTGCGTTCGTCAGTGGGAACATTGATGGTTCGTGAGCATTTAGACTAGCCTGGAAATTGAAAAATATCCCAGAAAAAAAGCAGTGACAAACTATTTGCCTATCCTTGCCAAGAAAAGGACATGGCTTAGGACCGGGGTACTTACGAGACCGCCTTCTGCCACCAATAGCCTCTCACCGCCCAGTACGCTCCCATAGAGAGGGGCTTCTCAGGGTGCTGTCAGCCAGACAGTGTTGACTGGCGGCCCCCAGGGGGAGAGCCTTCTCTGTGGGGGCACCCTCCATCTGGAATGAGCTCCCTCCGGAGATAAAGAGGATCCTGGATCTGTGCACTTTTCACCACGCCCTCAAAACATTCTTATTTCAGCAGGCCGGCCTGGCCTAACTCTCCCTTTTATATTGCTTTTAAGTTTGTTTTATAAATTGGGATGTCTTAAATTTGTCTGGGGCCAAAATATTTAATGTATTTTAATTGGTTTTTAACATTTGTATTACGTGTATTTTATCTTTTGGCTGTTCACCGCCCTGAGTCCTTCGGGAGTAGGGCGGTATATAAATTTAATAAAACTAAACTAAAACTAAAACATGAATATAATCGCCAGGAAGGGAATTCAATTCAGTCAAGGCTGTGAGCGATATTTTTGTGAACAAGTAGTAGATTTTTTTGACTCAAAGAAAGGAAGACAAATGTTACTCGGTTAAACCAATTAAGCTCTGAAGCTTCCCTGCATGAATCTGTAATGATACCCCTTGAGCAATGGAGGCATATGGATAAAGGAAGTTTTCTTTTAAAAGTAATTTGGAATCTAATTTGTTAGCAATTAAGTATAAAAAACTAGCAAAAAAATGCAATATCTTAAAAGAAGGCTTTTCTTCTATCAATAAGCACAGTATTTTTATATATAATAAAACTGCAAGGTTTTAGACTTCCTTCAGGTCATTAGAGCCCCCTAAACTGAGAATGGATGATGTGACCACTGATTTTAAGTACTAATTACAGTAATCCATTAAAATCAGTTGGTCAATCAAATAAACAGAGATATCTATTAGTAGATACTCCTGTATCAAAAGCATCAGTTACACGAGACTTATTTGCATCTTCCATAAGATACAGTTACCAGAACTGCTGTCCAGCATGTTATCTTGGGGTGTGTCCAAGCTTGAAGGACATCTCAAGAACTTGAGGAACATCTCAAGAACTTGAAGCTCCAACCTGGAAGTCTATTCTGCAGGTAATATTAAATCTCAATAGTATTTCTTGCATCTACTGTGGAGACCATGAGGAATGGGGAAGCAGGGTTAGATCTTAGAGTGGGAGCCTGAGATAAGGCTTCCAGATCCAAGAAATGCAACCCACCTACTGCCATTTATTTCTCTGATGTATCTATTATTTATAGATATTACTGTATTCTTTAGAGGTCAATTGGAATGGAAAGATTAAGATAAATACCACCAATCTCAATTTCTGCTGACTATATAGACATCTTTGAGTAAGTTTCTTGGCAATGATAAGGGAAGGATCAACCATTGCCTTCCTCCAGTAGTGAAATGCAGCCTACATTTTGGGATTTCTTAATTGTCTCCCATTCAAATATTAGGAAATGTGTTAGTTTATCTCCTTCTACAATCATAATACAAGTCAGGGAAGATTTTGCTCCTTCTTAGTCATGATGGAAAGCAAATGTTTCACTACGCCACAGCTCCTATTTTAGTCCCGTTGATGCCCTGAGGTCAGGTTCTATCGGTACCCTCCTGGAGGGGTCCCTGGTGCTCTCTGAGCTTGGTGGTTTTCTTGCAGATGTTTCATTACCAACCTAGGTAACATCATCAGCGCTACTGGGAATGAAGTTTGCTCTCATTTAATATTCTAGTGGACATTTTATATTCTAGTTTATATTCTATTCTAAAATGAGAGGAAACCCCATAGCCTACTGTCACTCATGATGTTACTTAGTTGGGTCATGAAACATCTGCAAGAAAACCACCAAGATCAGAGAACACCAAGGACCCCATAATCCTCCTCCTCTTCTTCCTCCTCCTCTCCTCCTCCTCCCCCCTCTCTTCTAGCACTGATGATGTTACCTAGTTGGGTAGTGAAACATCTGCAAGAAAACTGCCAAGCCCAGAGAGCACCAAGGACCCCATAATAAAACCCAGAACTACAAATATTCTCCTCTATCAAGACCACCCTTGACAGATGATACGGACATCCCCTGACACCTGTCTTTAGACTTGCAAAAATTGCCCGTCAAAGCCATCCTATTTCTAAGTATCCGAGTTCTGTTGGGGGAGGTCCATGACCTCCTATTCCCCTCTAAAGCCTCAGCTTTACTGCTGTTCATTCTTGCATCGCCACAAGGAGAAGATTACCCAGGAACACATCGGCCAGGCTGGTCGACTGGAGGGCCAGAGCTGTGCGGAAGCCCTTGCTGTCCGGAGGGATGATGGTCGACTGGCAGACAAACGCCCGCACGACATTGGAATAATCTTCTGACTCGGCCACCATATCCTTAAGTGTGATATCCGTTATGTTGTCCGCACAGATGGCTCTCTTTTCTCCCTGTGGAAGTTCAAAGGGGGAAAGGGCGATTTGCTTATTGATGAGCATGGCAACATAGGTCAAACCAGAGTGGGAGCCTTCTACAATTTCATGCCAGTTTGTTGACAAATTCAGGAAGCCATCCATAAAAATGGAGTTGCGTGACGGTGAAAGGAACATGGTGAGTCCTTCGAAGATAATCAAACAGCCAGAGGCGAGGGGGAGAGTGGGAGAGAAGAAAGAAGGAAGGAGGGAGGGAGGGAGGGAGAGAAGAAAGGAAGGAGGGAGGGAGGGAGGGAGGGAAGG
>WNWU01000049.1:1260423-1275168 GCA_012654045.1 Ptyas mucosa
AGGAAGGAAGGAAGGAAGGAAGGAAGGAAGGAAGGAAGGAAGGAAGGCAGGCAGGCAGAGAGGAAGGAAAACCAGAACTGCAGATGGTAGCAGAGAATTAAAATTTTTCTGTAATTGTCTGATTTTTGCATCCCAAATCCATGGCCAGACCAACCACATCTCTCCCTCTCTAGATCAGACTTGATAGTGTGATTGACATCTTCCTAACAGGGTCAAGAGTCAACCAGTCCCTACTTCATTTCATTCATTCTCTAATCGGCTGGAGATCCCAATAAGATGACAAGCTTTATTTATCTGTCTGTTTAGCTTTGGATTCGTACGGCCACCCAAATTGCGTGGCCGTGACTCCAGGCATCGGACATTAAAAGAACAGCATGGTAGGAACCAAAACCCAAATCAACATAACCGCAGCATTCAGGTGGCGTCCTTCAAACCCGCCTCCCACCTTTCCAAAACCGGCTTCTCTGTTAGCCAAGTTCCTCTCCCATGGGGAAACCTAGGTTTTCGGAGCCTTCCAAAATGCTAAAAGCTGAAGGTCTGTTGAATGACAGAGGGGAGACCGTTACAAACGGCAGGCACCGCAACACAGGAGAGACACGACTCCTAGCTCTGACCAGATAAAATTGCCAGGTATTTGCCGTGCGACAGATAACGGTGGTTCTTACTTGGGAGCCGCAGAGGCTGATGTTGAAGAAATGGAAGAATTTCGTGCCTCTGGCGGTGAAGCTCGGCCCGTTCATTAAGGAGCCCACCCTGCTCAGGCGGCTAAAATCGTAAGTCAGGCTTCGGTTGTTCCTGACGGAGGAGAAGAGGCAGTCGTTGTAGCAGGCGGAACGGTCCTGGGGAGAGGAGAGAAAAAGAGGACAAAATAGAAGTGAGGGGCTGCAGAAGATAAAAGTCTGTCGAGATTCTCCATCCTCCAGGTCACGGTTATCCCAGAGGTGCTTTTTCAGGATGTTTTTCGGGAGGCAACTGGACTTTCTGGGTTGTTGTTTTTTCTTTTGGAGACGTTTCACTTCAAAAGTAGGAATGGATGTCCAGAAGAAGAAAAATTGCAGACTACAGGAACCAGGAGCGCTACTCAGGTAACCCTGAGGACCAGTGGTCAAAGGTAAAATTTGTTCCTACCGGTTCTGTGGGCGTGGCTTGGTGGGGGGGGTGTCATTGACTGGGTGGGCGTGGCCAACTTTTTTATTTTTTTAAAGCATTTGAAAGACCGTGACTGCCGTTATAAAAAGGGATTCGTTTTACTCGCGAGTAAACGGCTTAGCATTACTTGCGAGGGCTGGGTCAGAACAAGGGATAGTATCAAGGTCACGGGAAGTGATAGTGCCACTCTGTATTGCCTCAATGAAGCCACGCTTGGAATATCGCATCCGGTTCTCGTGACCATGATGCAGGAAAGAAACTGAGACTCTAGAAAAAGAGTGAAGCCAAGATGATCAGGGCCTGAAGGCCAAATTGTATGAGGAACGGCTAAGGGAACTAGTAAGTTTGGTCTAACAAAGAGAACGCTCAGGGAGACTTGGTGATGGACAAGGATTGGACACATCCTGGTCTAGAGAAGCCACTCGTCTACTCCTTCGTAGTCACGTTTATTTCAGAGTCCAGCATTTCTGACTTTACCTTGGTGCTTTGGCTGCCAGGCCCACAAGGGACGCAGGCTTCTTCCCCGTAGGCCTGGTGGATGGAGAGGTATGTATTGGGAGGGCATGCCTGGCACTGGTTGGTTTCCTTCTCTATGTAGTGCCCAAGAGGGCACGGGACGCAGGAGGAGCCGGACTGTTCTACACCAATGGCACAGGCCCGGCAGGAGGAGGCCACTCCGTCGACTGCATTGCTCACAGTGATCGAGTAGATCTTGGCCACGTCGTTGATCAGCTTCCTGTTCTGAAAGAAACAATCCAAAAAGAGAGAGAGAGAGAGAGAGAGAGACCATTAAGACCCATTAAATGCATCACTTTTCCATCTTGTCTGTTGTTGTCATCATGATCATCATCTACGAAATGCTACACTTAAGATAAATAAAGAGCCATTTGTAACACCTCTACTTCAGTCATTAGCAAGAGAAGAGAATATCTGTAGCTGGAGGCTGAAGTCTGGGCTCCTTGGTGACCTCTTGAGCTTGATGGTTTTCTTGCAGATTCTCCCACTGGGGAACATAATCGGTGCTAGAAGGGAGTGGAGTTTGCAGAAAGGAGGGGGAGGAGGAAGAAGAAGAAGTAGGAGGAAGAGGAGGAGGAGGAGGAAAAGAAAGGAAGAGGAGAAGGAGGAGGAGGAGGAGGAGGAGGAGAAGGAGAAGAGGAGGAGGAGGAGGAGGAGGAAAACAAAGAAGAGGAGAGGAGGAAGAGAAAGGACAAGGACAAGAGGACTGTGGTGTCTTTGATGGTCTGTGTTCAAAGTTACATGGTCCTGAAAAAAAGGCATTTATGACCATGTTTCACACGTATGACCTTTGAAGCATCCCCAGGATCAGACACTTGGCAACGGGTTCATATTTATGACGGTGGCAGTGTCCCGGGGTCATGTGATCCCCTTTTGTGACCTTCTGACGAGGCAAAATCCAGGGGGAAGGCGGCTTCACTTAACAACCGGGTTACTAACTTATCAACAGCGGTGATTCACTTAACAACCAAGAGAAGAATGGTCATAAAATGGGGCAAAACTCATTTAACCAATGCCTGACTCAACAACAGAAATGTTGGGCTCCATTGTGGTCCTAAGTCAAGGGCCCCCTGTAATCGTAATGTTTCGGGATTAGAATTTGCTAGCTCTTTGAAAACTGTAAACAAAGGTTTGTTTCATAGCTTTTTTTAAAAAAAAGTGCTTTATTTTGACTGAAAGGGTTGTGGGACTTACATCTTGGCCTTGGTTGGTTCTTTGGAAAGCCCAGGTGAAGGTGAAGGAAGCGTTCTTGGAAATGATGTGGGCGTACGACTGCTTGCCCTTAGCCCCACTCCACGACTCCACCACGTTGGTGCTCTTCTTGTTGATGTCCTGAAAGCCAACCAACCAAAAAACACGAAGAAAAATGCACGTTAGGTAGCGGAACTGAGGCTGTTAGATAACGTTGGCAGGATTGGGTCAACTGGAAGACTTGGCCTGTTCCAGGGAAAGGAAACCTTTTCTGGTGATGTTACTTAGTATGGGAATGAATTTTAGTACCAGGGATGAGTTCTCTTTTAAGAACAGGAGGTGTCAAGGTTGCTTATCTAGGACTGAGGACAGAGGTCAGCAAGGGTGAAGTTCTCTCTTCTACCACCGCTGAAGGGATGGCATTCACCACTGCCATCCAGAAGGTTCCGGCTTAGGAATGAGAACGGCTGGGAGGAAGGCCACACGCAGTGATCCTCCATGGATCCTCCTCACTTACCACCATGAAGTAGAGCACACAGTCTGCAGAGCAGATGGTCTCAAACACGAAGGTGATGCGTCCAAGTTCTGAGCCGGTCGCTCCTGTTACCGATGTGGGAGGCCTGTTCAACAGAGAGGAAGGGATGAGTTGCCAGCTGCTCCAAGACAGCGTCCTTTCAGAACAACTTGCCATTTAAGGTCCAAAGAAATGAAAAGCCCCTTTTTCTGTTTGTCTATGAAGATTCTCAGTCCTCCAGGTCACGGCTGTCCTAAAGGGGCTTTTTTTTCCAAGAGGCAGCTGGACTTTCTGGTTCCTCTTTGAAGACGTTTCGCTTCTCATCCAAGGAGCTTCTTCGGCTCAGAGCTCAGAGGTGAAGAAGCTCAGAACTGAAGAAGCTTCTTGGATGAGAAGCGAAACGTCTTCAAAGAAAAACCAGAAAGTCCAGCTGCCTCTTGGAAAAAAAGGACCTTTGGAATGTCTTGCTGTTCATTAGTTTGCTCTTTTAAAACTCAGTAATGGATTTCTCATTTTAAAAAAAGTTGAACATCTTTAGCCTTGTGCGGGCTATTTTTGTTCTATTTTCTCTCTCTTTTTTTTTTTTTACTAAACTAATAAAGGATCTTTATTTCCTCTTCCTAAATTTAAGACTGAACTCACGTCTGTCAAAAGATCCTGATGAAGTCCACAAGTCTTAAAGTTGCCAAGTTTGGGCAACCTTACTACAGAACCTGTTTGGTGCCTGCAATGAACTGTTAATTTTATATATGTATATATTGTCACATACAGCATGTTATGCCATTTGTACTTTACCTTATCAAGGTTGACCTTCAGAAATTATGTTTCTTATTAAAAAAAAAACACACACACCACAATTACTTTTGTTTCTACTTGGAAACCACTTCTGGACTTTGTGCTTGAGGTGGAAAAAACCTGAAACTCTGGTTTTGGGTTTTACTGATTAGATAGGTTTGTTGTTATAGAAATGGCTGGTTGATGTTGCTATGGAAAAGTAAAAGAAATTGAGGTTTGATGCTATTATCTTATTCTACTGCATCAAAGGGAGTCAGAATTCAACACCTTTTCTTTCTTTTTTTCCCCCTTTTTCCTACACTTTTCCCTTCCCTTCTCCCTCTGTCAGCCTCCGCCTTTTCTGCTTTGGCTGCCATAGTAACGGGAGGGGGGAGAGCTAGGGACCATGGGAGGAAAGCGAGCTGGAGGAGAGAAACGAAACTTGAGAAGAAACGAAACTGCATCTTTGAAGTTGGTATCGGGCAACTGTCGTGGCATTCCTGATTGATGACGCTGCCAGACGTTCTTCCACCTGACCCCTGAGAGACCTTTGGATTGAATGATTTGCTTTCTAGATGCACTTTTCGCGCCTATTGCTTTTAGTTTCAGCTTTCCTTGGTTGCGTTCACTTCATTTTCTAGTAAAAGTACCTTTCTCTATAAACAATGGAGTCTGGGTCTTTCTTTCCTGGACTTTGAAGGAAGCACGCCTGAGACCCTCCCTTATTTTCCTACTGGGATTTCCCCCCCCCCCCCTATTTTTGTATTTTAGATTATAAACTAATAAAATAAAAACATATTTAAAAAAGAAATGATGCTTCTTAACGCACAGACAAAGCAGACTGCAAGAAGGACCCCCACGGCCTCCCACCCAGGTTTGGCAGGCTCCGTCTGAGAGCAGCTAAAGGATCGGAGCAAAACCCCCTCGCCAGGCCCATCAGATACGGCACTGCCCCTTACTTAAACCCAGGTACGTGAAGGTTCACAATGAGATAATCGTTATCTGTGCCTCCTGCTCCGCTCCGGATGTGGTCACCAGCAACTTCCCAGCCTGAAAAAAATAAAAGTCCCGTCTAAAGATAGACCATCCGTAATTTTGAAAATGGAAACAAATCTTCCCTAAATCCAATCCCTTTTGTCTACACAAACACACAGAGAGACACACATCCCTTGCCCATAGGCATAGTAACTACAGCTTGCTATGGTAGCCTTCAAGGAACATTGTCAAACTGTTATGAAGAGGAATCGCTGATCGTGCAAATGAATCCAATTTGCCAGAGGTCCAAGCAGAGGAGATCTCCAAGCTTCTGGCCACCAAAAGGGCCACAGCTTGAGACAGCTTGAAGATGCCATGAACCCCCAGAATGGGTGCAGTCAATTTATGGAAATTGTTGTGGACTTTTTAAGAGAAGAAATGGGAGCTTGAAGTCTCTGAGAGGCATAGCAGGCCCATTTCTCACCTTAAAAACAAGGGCTGCATCTTGGCTGTAACGTTCTCCTCTGCCAGGGACTGCTGAGTTCCTTGGACGGAATTTCTTCCTTTGCTTTTGGTTGGATGTGCTTTTCCTAACCACACAGCTGAACCTTGGATGAAGGTTCAAGCTTAGGAGAAAATGTCCTCCAGTCTTGGAGAACAGCTAAATCCTTATCTCCTGCTAAGACGAAAGCACAGACCGAGTTCTTGATGTTGTAGGAAACACTGCGCTTGGTTTGATCCTTGCTCACCCAACATCTCTTGCAGGGTCTGAAGCAACAGGGAGGCAGAGACGGGAAATGGAATATAAAGGCCAGCTCACCATTCATCCCATCGCATTTGGAGTTCCCAACGTTGAAGCAGGAAGTCTTCATGTTGAGTGGCAGCATATTCCACCACTTATATTCCAGTCCAAGCACTGGCTCGGTGCCAGCAGGACAGGCCTTGCAATCTAAAGAAGGAGGAGATGACAATTAAGATATTCCTGTTGTGGCCTGTCAGCCGCCGGCCCCTCCAGTAGCCCAATCAGAGGAGGAGGTGTGGGAGTCAGGGCCAGCATCAGGGCAACCTGAGAGCTCTGAGGGGGAAGAGGGAATAGAGCTGGCAGAGAGAGAGAGACAGAGGTGGAGCCTGGGCTGTCCGTCAGCCTTCAGATGAAGAGTCAACAGCCCCCAGGTCTGGAAGTGGCTGACGAGGAAGAGGAGAAACAGCTGGGTCCAGTGCCTGATGCACAGATGTACAGAAGTCAGAGGAGAGGAGAGGAGAGGAGAGGAGAGGAGAGGAGGAGAGGAAATCTATGGGCCAGTCCTTGGGAAGGAAGACCCACTGCTGCTAGCACCCTAGCTCTGGGGATAAAAGGCCGGGGGCGGAGATGAATAGATGTGGCAGACAGACTTGTTAGCCTGCAGTGAGGGAGAGAGAGACTTATTGCCAGGGGTGCTGACGCTCCTAATTAAAGGAATCTTTGAATTCACTTCAGAGGGTTTATCGTGTTTGGGGAGCTGGGTGAGAACAATCCCCCCCCAAAAAACCCTTGATTTTTAAAACAAACTGTTTTATTAGGCACCGTAAGAACAAAAACAACCCCCCCCCCCCAGTCTATATGCCCCCATAGAGAGAGAATCAAAAATTTCAAGAGGGTGATCGCAACCATGGAGTCAAAGCTCTGTCCTCTTTTTTTTTTTACACAAACCACACAGATCACATGGTTGTGGGTGGCATCTTGACACAGACCTTCGTGGATGAACCTGTGTTGATTATTCCAAGGCCAGCTACCTTTCGGTTAACACAGCATTCATCATTTCGGAAAGCATGATGCTCCCCTTGCATGAGGGCCTTGTAATACTCAACAGACACATTGGGTCAGAAACCACCCTACATTATTCTGCCTTAGTTGGCACTAAAGGGAGCCTCCAGTGCTTCAGGGCCAGAGAAAGATACTTAAGAAGGACCCACCCTAATGAACCAATCGCTTAAAAATGGAAGCAAGAAGCTTGTACCTTCAGACATGCCAGGTTCTGTTAATGTAGCCTTACAATAAAGTCAAATTAATTCATCCAGTCTAGTTTCTGTCAGATTATTCATGAATTGGCAGAGACATGGTAACAAGGTCAGCCAATGAATAGGCATAGCAACTAAGTCAGCCAATTCGGAGCTGAGACAGACTGGATCCAGGGCTTGTCTTGGTCTGCAGCTTCTGAATCTGTGCTGAGAAACGAAACTGAAACCAGTTGGTGTGTGAACTAGTCTGCTCTGCTGAAATGAAACTAACTGTTCTCTCCTGCCTTGTGTTGTAACTGCTACTAAGTTGAAGAAGAATCTATATTGGTATTGTAAATACTTCATCTGTTATTATGTATATAAAGAAGTTAATGAATCCAGCTGAATCAGTTATGTGTGTGTGCTCCTGGATTTGATTTTTGCAAGAAACTCTGATAGTTTCCTGTCTGTTTTGCCTCTGATTAAATGAGTTTCCCCATTCTTAAGAGACAGAAGATCCTTCAAGATCCGTGTTGTATATATCACAATCTGAGTTCATAGAAAGGAGGACATATGGGTACCACCACCACTAATACTACCTCAAATAAAAGCAAGGGCTTCTATTGCTAATCCAGAGTTTCCATCCCCGATCAGTTTCTCATACCCTGATTTCCATTAGAAAACATCCCCGGTGGACACGGAGTGCAGAATGACGAGCCGTTGTTGTAGAAACCAGGGTTGCAAGGTGGGCATTCTTTCTTCTCTCCCGAAGGAGGGAGCTTCACCGCTTCGGAGACGTCCTCTTGGCAGATCTTGGGCTCCACCCATTTGTACATGATCTGGGTCTGAAAACGAGAAGACACAGAAGCAAAGAAAGACTGATACACTTAAGAAAGATGGACAGTCAGGTAGGTACAGCTGGAAGAGGAAAGAAAGCAAGGGACAGAAGCAACTGTCAGGGTTCCAAGTCACATACCCGTAGCAAATGAAAACTCTGAGGTAAGTATATTCCTCAAAGAATACGTTTACTGGATATGTCATATTGGCACAGACTTGGTGAAAACTGACTCTGAATATTCCCACCATTTTCATCTAATTAAAAGTACCGTATTTTTCGGAGTATAAGACCCACTGGAGTATAAGACACAGCTTAGTTTTTGGGGAGGAAAAAAAATAACTGCCTACCAGGTATTCATCTGGCTAGCGTCCTTAGTCTGGTCAGCTTCAGCACATTAATTTGCTGTTTTTTATCCCCTGCTTGGGGATAAAAAAAAAGCTTCTAAAGCACAACTGATCTTCGGAGAGAGAAGCAATGAGAAAAGCAGGCAAACCACGGAGATCACTTCACTCACTGGCACCTCCTTAGGGCTGAAAAAAAGCTTCACAGCTGAGAGTTGAAGGGAGCAGGCAAAGCAGGAGATAGTGCCTTGTTAGGGCTGAAAAAAAAGCTTCGAAAAAGCTATATTCAGAGTACAAGAGGCACCCAAATTTTCAGCCTCTTTTAGGAGGGAAAAAAGTGCGTCTCATACTCTGAAAAATACGGTAAATGTTTGTCACTTTCTCAAAACAATCAAGTCACATGGTCCAATCAGGATGCTGCCCAGTTGCTAGGTGACTCCAGTGCCCTCCTTTGGAGCACCTCCAGGAATGTCCTTGGTTCCCACGAAAAAGTATTTTGTTTTGGCTACAACACCCCGCAACTATCTCTATTCCTCCCCCCGCCTGTCCCTCTGCTCCAGTGAGTCAGTAGTGAAATCCCCAAATGGCCTCAGTCAGGCCAACTTCAGGGTTGACAGCAACCCAACAGGAGCTGGAAGTAGGCCTGGAGAAGACAGATGAAGTTAGCGACTGAGGCAAATACGAAGTGAATTAAATTCCATGGTATACAACTATCAAGACACCACCGAATGTCAACTACTGCTGAAGTGGTGTCTGGATGTTGAACATACATGCAAAATATTTACCCTGTTTCTGTTGGATAAATGCATGTAGTCAACGTTTATAGTCAACATTTGATGGGAGAGTGGGAACCTTTCTCCTCCACAGCCACCAAAACCAGAATAGGAAGGGGGAATAGAGTAAGGATTAAGTTACAATATGCTTGAAAAGTACCACAATGGGAGTGGCTGAATGTCATGGAAGCCTAACTCTGAACTGTTTGGGCATTACTTGAAAAATCAAGAACTGTGGGCTTCTTGGTGCTCTCTGAGCTTGGTTGTTTTCTTGCAGACATTTCATGACCCAACTAAATAACATCTTTAGTGCTAGAAGGGAGTGTGGTTTGCAGAGAGAAGGAGAAGGAAAGGAAGAGGCAGAAGCGGAAGAGGAGGAGGAGGAGGAGGGGAACTGTGTGGTCCTTGGTGCTCTCTGAGCTTGGTTGTTTTCTTGTGGACATTTCCTGACCCAACTAGGTAGCATCATCAGTGCTAGAAGGGAGTGGGATTTTGATCCTTTCTAACATTGAAAAGGCTACCTAGTTGGGTCATGAAAAGTCTGCAAGGAAGCCACCAAGCTCAGAGAGCACCAAGGGCCCCACTCTCCAACCCTGAGCTACAAATATTCCCTTCTATTGGTGACATCAAGAATGAGCAACCCAGTTGGGCATGGACTGGTTTTCTGCCATGACATTCAAATCTGGACCCTTCTACCTCCAAGGCACTTGAAGCCATTTTACTCTTGTAGAGGGCAAACGCAGATTTCAGCCCAGCCAAGGACTTTGACGTGCAGGAGCCAATCCCTGGTCAAAGGAGGAGCAGCCTTCAGTCCCTCCTGAGTGGAGGCTTCTGACGTCTGACCCACTGCCATCTCCCCATTTTAAACCGATTGGGAAGATTTAGGGATTGGGAGCAGGGGAAGGGACGGCAACTCACTTTTCCTTCCCAATCGCACGGAGTATGGATTTGGAAAAAGTCCTTGCTGGAGCAAGGGAGGCGTTCCAGACATTGGCCTGATCCTTCATCTGAAAGTAAAAGACATGAAGTGTGAGACCCACCTTGCCTGGGAAGACGTGAGACATGAAATACTGACGGTGGGGTTTTTTTTCTTCCACTGGGGGAGAAGCAAGAGCCAGAATGACAGAGCTGGGAGGGACCTCGGAGGTCTTCTAGACCAACCCCCTGCTCAAACAGGAGAACCCTGTGCCTTTCCAGACAAGTGGTTGTCCAACCTCTTCTTGAAAGCCTCCTCTGATGAAGCACCCACAACTTCTGGAGGCAACTTCTGTTCCACTGGTTAATTGTTCTCACTGACGGGAGATTTCTCTTTATTTCTAGGTTGGTTCTCTTTGTTTGCCTGCTATTTTGGTAACAATAAATCTGGAAAGCAGATTCTCTTTAACTGTCTCTCGAAGCAACTTTATTTATGAAGAGAAGGGTTGAGGGGGAGGCATGTAGCTGTCTTCCAGTACTTGTGGGGTCGTCATAAAGAAGGGGGGATTGACTTATTCTCTATGACACCAGGGAGCAGGACAAGAAGCAATGGGTGGAAGCTTGAGCAGGAGAGATCCAACTTAGAAATAAGGGTGAAAAAATCTGGTAGTGCAAATAAGTGACAGAATAATGTCTTTGATCTTCCATTAGGTGCAGAGTTTGTCTCCCAGTTGATATCAGAGTAGTTAAAGTCCCTCATTACTATTGTAGTGGGCTTCCTACATAACTTAGTTGACTGACTAGCAAAAAGTTCATCTATTCTGCATGGTTGGGTGGCCTGTAGAATACATCTATGGGGAGGGAATGGGGATTTTGCAGTATCCTTCCCCTGGAGTGGGGTGGGAATGGAGATTTTGCAATATCCTTTGCCTCCCACGCCCACCAAGCCACGCCCACAGAACTGGTAGGGAAAAATTTTGGATTTCATCCCTGCTCTAGGTGTGTATTCCATTCTTGGCTTGCATCCCACCAAGTAATGGCATTAATACACGGTAACATCTGCCCAATTAATCCATGGAATAGCTGGCCTCCCAGAGTTGTGGGTGCCCCAGGACTGGAGGCTTTCGAAAATAGACTGGACAACCATTTGGCTGGGATAGTATAAAGCTCTTGTCTTGAGCTGGGAGTTGGACTAGAAGACCTCTCAGGTCCCTTCCAACTCTTATCATGCTATGTTCTATGATGGCCCTTCATTCTGCAAACTTCTGAACATGCAACATTAATGACCTTTCTTACTTAATATCACATCACAAAGGCCTCCATGCTTACAAAGTGTTTCTCTGTCTGGCTAGGAGTTCTTAGAACTGCCTTCATAAAAAGTGGGTCTCTAATCTCTGAATCGGCCTGAAATCTTCCTTCGCTTTGAGGGGACGTCTCCGTCCGGTGCTTCCTTGGCGAAGGGAAAGTACCTGAGTAATGGGTGGCTTCTGGACACTTCGTGCATTCCTTGGCCCCTTTTTCTGAGTAGGTGTTTCTTGGACAGATTTCGCACAGGGAGGAACCTGATTTGTTGCTAAAGGTGCCCGGTTTGCAGGGAAAGCATTCAGACGTGTAGGCCACCCCTGCAAAACAAGACAGAGCCATTTAGAAAGTACAGAGCCACCCAGAAGTAGGTTCCAATTGCAATAATGGAAGGGTGTGTGCGTATGAGGGTATTTTGGAGTGCATAATGCTGGACTGGAGCAAGATTATCTGGGTTTCAATCCCTGTTTAGCTACAAAATTCAGAATTTTATTTACCTAGAACTTTCTTGGCTTAACTAGCAGCCTCTTTATATTCTAAACAGCGGAGGATGTATTTAAAAACTTAACACAAATAACAGATCTGTCCGTACATAAGAATTTATGAACTGGAATAGCCATAACAGCAAGTCAGCCAGTGGGAACCGTTTGGTGACTGAGACACAGGATTTGTTGTGAGCCACGTCAGACGGCTGGCAGCCTTAGCTTAACTGTTCTGTGTATATAAGAGTTCATTTGTCTTTGCTTGAGTGTCCTTGCTTCTACTTCTTGTCCCTGTACTTACTACTTCGTCTTCTCTCTACCACGTTGCAAGAGCTGCATGGGTATTGTATACATGCATCATGTTTAATATTAATGTCTATAAAGAAGATTCTTCTATAAATGAATCCTGCTGAATTATTTACTTGTGTGCTGGCTGGATAGCTACAGATTCTGACAAGATCTACTTTCTTTTAAAAGCTTCAAGAGCGTGTTAAACGAAAGGGCTCGCTTTTCTTAAAATGACAGCTGAAGAATAAAATTCTGTGAATTCCTTTTCTACATTCAGTGTCAACTTTCACTCCAAAAATTTGGCGAGAGGTTTTAAAAAAGGACTGAGGTGGGAAGAAGGAAAATTCCTGGGAGGCAGGCATGTAGAAAGGGCCGCTTATTTCCTTGATGGGAGCAAAACGTGTGCCTCTCCCAAAACATCTTGGGGGAAAAAATCCTTGTGTAATCCATTTCATAGGATGCAATCAACACATTTGCAGATCACTCCCATATTCTAACAATAAAATTTACACAATTTACAAATTAAAGGTAAAGGGTCCCCTCGCACATACGTGCTAGTCGTTCCCGACTCTAGGGGGCGATGCTCCCCTCCGTTTCAAAGCCGAAGAGCCAGCGCTGTCAGAAGATGTCTCCGTGGTCATGTGGCCGGCATGACTCAATGCCAAAGGCACATGGAACACAGTTACCTTCCCACCAAAGGTGGTCCCTATTTTTCTACTTGCATTTTTTACGTGCTTTCAAACTGCTAGGTTGGCAGATATTTACAAATTACACATAAATTAAAAACTATAATTCTTTTCCCACCCAGTGAATTTTTTTCTTGTTGCTGTTCTACAAAAGAACGACTATTTTGCGTAATGATATTACTCTATCTATTGTTCTATCAATCACGCATTGACCTCATGTGAATTTTAATTTATCACTCACCGGAATTCTTAATCAAGCTACTATTTTCCCTGTGGATTCGCTTCTATCCAGCAGATGTCACTGTTTTCCTATTAACTAACTCGCCCACTAAACTGCTATATACTAACCCAACTAGTATACATTTTTTTAAAAAAATGCCACAGCAAATATTTATTTATATTCCCTATTTCTTAACCTCCCATTTGCCTCAGAGAGATATAACAAGTGTGGAAAACTAAGAATAAGAAATCAGAAACGTCACATTTTCATTTTAAGTCTTCTCCTATACATCCCCCGTTCCAGCTGCAAAGATAAACATTCTCACAAGCTGATCTAAATTCCTGGAGTCTCCATGAACTTATCTATATTGTTTGCATGGCCACAGCATAGAAATAGACGGTTCTCAAAATTGGAAAAACAATGTCATACCAAAAGACGAAGATGTGATAAGGAAAATTTTGGACTGTACAGAGATGGATAAATTGAAGAAAGAAATAAAAGAAAAAGATGAAACGGTATACTACTTAATATGGAATAAATGGTACAAATGGTTAGAGGACAGGAATAATAAGTAAGAAAATATATAATAGAGATGATCTAGAAATTACGAAGTATTTGTAAAATGGTATTAAATATACAATGTACGTAAAGTAATATATCAATATAATAGTATGTATAGTAAGTAAGGAGCAGTATATACAATATGTAAGGAATAAGGAAACCACAAATATAAAGATGTGAATGTGTAGAGGGGGGGGATATAAATTGTGAATATACACTGATATGGAACTGTTGTAAAATGGAAACTTTTTTTTGGTTCTTGTTTTTAAAGAAAAAATAATAAAAATATTAAAACAAAAGAAATAGGCAGATCTTTTTTCCAAGGTTTTTAAAAATTATTATTATTATTACTTTTTGAAAGGATTCCTTTTCAACTTGGGGGTTTCCTGTTGGTGTCCCATCCATCAGCTATGAAGCTGATCGGCTAAGCTGAGCCTCATGAAAATTTGTGCCTTTGGATACGAAGAGTTACTCTGAAAAAGTGCCACCCAAGGCCTCCCGATTTTTAATCTCCATTTTCTTTGCATTTTGATTTAATCCTCTCTCCCCAGTTATTATTTTGTTTTCTGCCGTTGGATTTCCTTGAAGAAATGCTTTTTACAATCAAGGTGTTTTTATGACCGGTTTTGCATGATTCGTCTTTTGATTTTTTTTAAGAAAAGCAGAATAGAACTGTTTTAAGTACCTAAAAGTGCAAGAGCTGTTACTACAAGACAAGAGTGTTCCTTGCAATCAAAACAAAATTGTCATATTGATGCACTGAAAATGGTCACCTTCGATTGTGATGTTTTTCAGAAGGATGGGCTTTACCACCTGCGACCCCATCAGGATCCCGGTGGTTCTCCAGTACAAGATATTCGTTCCTGATTTCAGCGTTACCTGAAAGGAAGAAAGGAAGAACACGATTAGGACTCCAGGCTCGCTTTAACACAAGCTAAGCACAGCACAGACTGGATGGAAGAGAAAGAGGCCAATTAATCAATCAATCAATCAATCAATCACAAGAGAGCTGGAAGGGACCTTAGAGGTCATGTAGTCCAACCCCCCGCTCAAGCAGGAGACACTTTCTTACAGGATAACAGAGTTGGAAGGGACCTTGGAGATCTTCTAGTCCAACCCCCTGCTCAGGCAGGAGACCCTATACCATTCCAGACAGGTGGTTGTCCAGTCTCTTCTTAAAAGCCTCCAGTGATGGAGAAGGAAGGAAGGAAGGAAGGAAGGAAGGAAGGAAGGAAGGAAGGAA
>WNWU01000049.1:1282269-1300446 GCA_012654045.1 Ptyas mucosa
TAGAATAGAATAGAATAGAATAGAATAGAATAGAATAGAATAGAATAACAGAATTGGAAGGGACCTTGGAGGTCTTCTAGTCCAACTCCCTGCTCAAGCAGGAAACCCTGCACCACTTCAGACAAAGGGTTATCCAACATCTTCTTAAAAATTTCCAGTGTTGGGGCATTCACAACTTCTGGAGGCCAGTTGTTCCACTTATTAATTGTTCTCACTGTCAGCAAATTTCTCCTTAGTTCTAGGTTGCTTCTCTCCTTGATTAGTTTCCACCCATTGCTTCTTGTCCTGCCCTCAGGTGCTTTGGAGAATAGCTTGACTCCCTCTTCTTTGGGACAGCCCCTGAGATACTGGAAGACTGCTATCATGTCTCCCCTGGTCCTTCTTCTCATTAGACCAGACATACCCAGTTCCTGCAACCGTTCTTCATATGTTTTATCCAGTTCCCTAATCCTCTTTGTTGCTCTTCTCTGCACTCTTTCTAAAGTCTCAACATCTTTTTTACATCGTGGCAACCAAAACTGGATGCAGGATTCCAAGTGAGGCCTTACCAAGGCCTTATAAAGTGGTATTAACACTTCATGTGATCTTGTTTCAGTCCCTCTATTTATGCAGCCTAGAACTGTGCTGGCTTTTTTGGCAGCTTTTTTGGTATAGGGCCTCCTGCTTGAGCAGCGGGTTGGACTAGAAGACCTCCAAGGTCCCTTCCCACCCTATTACTCTATGTTTCTATCGACTCTTGGCGATTCCATGGGCCAGCTCTCTCCACATCTTCCAATCCTGCACTGCTTCTTTGAGTTGTTCCATGCTCTGGCTGCTGTCAGCTTTGACAGTGATTGATTACCAACCACCGAGCTTTCTCCATGCTGACCTCTCCCAAAAACTTGTCTTTCTGGTTTTGCAACAGGCAACGCCCCTATCCAGTATCGCTGAGTCTTTTTCAATATACAATGTTCTAAAAAAGTAGAATTCTGTAGCGTATAAGAATCATGAAAAGTACAGGGTATATTTTGGTCCTGTAAAATGACAATGAGTAGAATGTCCACCCTGAACGGTGTTTAATTATTTAAGTAGCACTCTAACGTTCCCCATTCTGGTGCAAATTATTTTGATGCAAACTCCTGGCAATTTTATTCACTATCCAGCATCAAGCTGTCTGTTTTCTTTACATACTTAGTCCAGTCGACCTCTAACCAACCCAGTCAAATATTCTTAAATATTCATCCAGGAGCTCTGGGTGAGGGAACAAAATCAGCATTTTTCAAGTATCTCTAGGAAGTAATGGAGGCCCATGAATTCTTGTGCAAGGAGAGTACTGGAAATGTTTTATTGTGGGTCAGAAATCAGATGAAATCCACTTGTTGCTTTCTGTCCTGCCTTCAGGTGCTTTGGAGAATAGCTGGACTCCCTCTTCTTTGTGGTAGCCCCTCAAATACTGGAAGACTGCTATCCTGTCCCCCTCAGTCCTTCTTTTCTCTAGACTCAACAGAGATTATTCCAGAAAGAATCTTAAAACCTTATTAGGCTCTTTACTGTTTATGGAATCATAGCGGAGAACCTTAAATGAAACATTAATACTAGTCGGTTGGGGCAATTTTTTTTTCAATTCCAAAAGGGAAAAAAAAAAACCAACAGCGAAGATCCATTGGCCAGCTATCTGAAAAACAACAAGCCTTTAACTTGGGAACAACACTCACACTTTTCTGCTAAATTATGACCAGGCTGAGCGAGGAAAGTACCCAGCAAAACTGTGAAGCCTCATTAGTCACGACTGCTTTTTTGCTCTACTGAAATATTAACAATACATAACTACATAAAAAGAAATTACATTTCCCTCCTGCGCTGATAAAAGAAAAACCACATTGGGCACTTAATTGTAAATTTATATTCTTCCACCTTTTACTTAAAATATCTAGGTGATTATGAATAAAATGAAACCACAGAACGGCAGGAAGCAAACACTCCTCTAACGAGCGGCAACAGGCAGCCCAATAAAAACAATACAATTTATAACCGAGAAACAAAAGAGGAAACAGATCAAAATCCTGAGAAACAGGATCTCATTTTATCAACCTCGGAAGAATGGAAGGCTGAGTCAACCTTGAGGTGCCAGGAGGTCAGGATCGAACTCCTGGCACTCAGCAGAATTAGCCTGCAATGCTGCATTCTAACCACTGTGCCACCAGGGTCCTTCCTTCCTTCCTTCCTTCCTTCCTTCCTTCCTTCCTTCCTTCCTTCCTTCCTTCCTTCCCTCCCTCCCTCCCTCCCTCCCTCCTTCCTCTCTTCCTCCCTCCCTCCTTCCTCTCTTCCTCCCTCCCTCCCTCCCTCTCTAAGCACTTTACAGAATCATCATAATTGCCCCTAACAATCTGGGTCCTCATTCTACCCACCTCAGAAGGATGGAAGACCTGAGTCAATCTTAAACAGGTCAGGATCAAACTGCTGGCATTCGGCAGATTTAGCCTGCAATACTGCATGCCGACCACTGCGCCACCACAGGTCTTTAGGTTAAGAGTTACCATGCTTAGGGGCCCCCGCTGAGGAGAGCCACCCTTTGCTAGATGTCTTCCCAACCTCAGATACTAAATGAATAGTTCATTTGAGGATTAAGGAAGTTTTCAGTGAGGTGTCCAAAGGGCTCATTTTTGAGATCAGACCATGTTGGCTTCATGGCATCAGCCAGATAAGAATCACTATCAGGCGAGCTAATTTGACTTCATTGTGAAGCTACATTGACAGAGCCTTGCAAGTCTGAAAGTGCAAATCTGCCACTGTCTCTTTTACAGCCTGAGAAACTAAAGGAGCGTAGCTCATAAATGGAAGCAATGAGGATTGGCAAAGTCTGTAGCAGATTTGTTACCATGTTATTATTATTATCATTACTATTATCAAATTGTTACTTTAAAAAAAATTATTTTTTTCTTTTTTTTCTTTTTTGTTATACGTTTTTTCCTTTATTTTTATATATACATCAAGATCAATGCATGAACAGTATGGCATCTGGGTATCATTCATTTTGATACAAATAACAAGACTAATATCAATAATATTTGTTACCTTAATTAAGCTTGCATACTCCTGGTATTAATACCCTTACCCTGCTTCCCCCAAAATAAGACATTCCCCTGATAATAAGCCCAATTGGGCTTTTGAGCGCAGGGCACTAAGGCCAAGCGCTTATTTCAGGGTTCAAAAAAATATAAGACAGGGCCTTATTTTCGGGGAAACAGGGTATTATTTTTTTCTGAGGTATTATTCTATTTATCTTTTAAACCCAGAAAGACCTACTGCATTCTTTTCCTTTGACGGGATCAGGCAAGCCAGAACATTTGGCTCCTGGATTCGGGATGGCCACTCTCCATCTGGAGCCCCTGCTGTCACATTCGGTGTACTCAAAGTGGTAGTCGGCCTGCAAGAAATTAAAAAAAAAAAAGAAAGAATAAGAACAAATTTTGTCCATTTGTCTGAAGTGGTGTAAGGTTTCCTGCCTGAGCGAGGGGTTGGACTAGAAGACCTCCGAGGTCCCTTCCGACTCTGTTATTCTATATTCTAAATCTTTTTTTTTTCTGCCTTAGATACGCTTTTTCTTTGGGTCAGATGAGATTTGTGAGATTCAGCCACGACAGGACCTGGTTAAGAGCCTCCCGAGGGACGGCCAAGGAATGGACCCACCTGCCACAGCCACAACGCAACCGAACACGGCGGCTGCTTTTGACCCTTCAACACCAAACCTTGTTAGTCTAGAGCCAGCAGCCTTGGCTTAGATCTTGGCTTAGATGGGGGTGGATGGTGGAGAAGAAAGAGAAGGAGAAGAGGTTTCGAAAAGGGGGTGGCAGAAAAAACGTAGTTGGCTTGTCATTCTTTTCACAGGCATCTCAAAGACACAACGCAAATCTGGGTTGTAACCCACCCAGCATTTGGCTTTATCTAAAGCCTTCAGTAAGACTGAGGTTTGAGGTCAGAGCCAGAAGGTGAATATCGCTATTAAAAATCCACCAACGGCTTAGCCTTTTATATATCTTCTTTTCTCTCTCGCTCTCTCTCCCTCCCCCCCGTGTGTGTGTGTGTGTGTGTGTGTGTGTGAGAGAGAGAGAGAGAGAGAGAGAGAGATACAAGTAGACACTGAGAGAGGTAGAGAAGGAAATAATAAATGTATGTTCCATCTATCTATCTATCTATCTATCTATCTATCTATCTATCTATCTATCTATCATCTACGATTATCTATCTATCTATCATCCATCATCCATCATCCATCCATCTATCTATCTACCTATCTAGCTAGCTAGCTAGCTAGCTAGCTATCTGATATTTTTCCAAGTATTCCTGAGAGCCTGCCATAATAAATTTTGCAAGGGTCAGCAACAAAAATTAATAGTAACATAGGAAAGAAAGCAATTTGTGTGTGTGTGTGTGTAATTGTTTCATTCTGCACTTTTCTTTGACCTTTGCCTCCCTCCACCCAGATAGTGAAAATCCAGCTGTTTTCCAACAAATGGACAGAGTTTAAAAAATGTTTTAAAAAACTCTCAAGCAATAAGGCACAGAGATATGGCGCAATCTTAATATTATCCTGGTGATTTTTCAAAGTGAAGTTGGGGGGCGGGGGGGACATTCCAGACTAGGGCACTGGGAACCATTTCAGAACCAGTAATAGACTTGATTGGTCTCTTCGTGTTGACACTGTCCAACTGATGAACTGGTGGCTTAGCTAACATTCGTCTAAACACCCACCAAAGGCGGCCTTTTTATCAAAAGCGAGACAACCCTGCAGTGTTTGTGGGTGACGTGTTCCTTCACTAGCAGGAATTTTAGCTTCCCCTCCCCCCCCCCCACACACACATATGCAGCCTTCTCCTTCTTTCCTGCCTTCCCCCAAGGAGGCCTAGTCACTGCCCCACTATTTTTAGAGTTTCAAGATACCAGGAAGAAAAGATGCTCCCAAGTCAAGACAGTTTTTAGCAGGACTGTGGAATGGAAACGATGGGAGAAGATGCGGAATTATTCAGGAAAGAGAACGACCGCTACTTCTTTGGTTGGAGTAATTGCCTAGGTGAGTTATATTCAACATAATCCCTGCGTAGGACGCACGCGGGTGGTTGATTCGTTCGGTCTTCATCCATCAACCGCTCAGTGCCAGCGGCTGTGGTGCACATCGCTCTCTAATTGCGGTGATTCATTTGTGCCCTGTGGTTCCAATCTGTTTTGCCTGGCAAATGCAACGGGGATCACTTACTCATCCTCCTCCACTCGTCTCTGTTTCACCTAATTACCGGTGAAAAGCACGGTTGTCCACGCGGGAGGCTTTTAAAAGGCCATCAAGAGGGCAGCCGTAACAATGCAATCAAAGCTGCCATCTTCATTTATCTGACCTCTTTCTCCCCCCCTCCCCCTTTGATGGAAAGCCTCTTTCAAAGGCAGGAGGTCCCTTCATGGACCCATTCCTATAATGTCTCTTTCTTGTGGAAGACACAGTTTATTTGTAGGAAAAGAAGAGACAGAGCCCGGAGGCGGCGTCAAGAAAGGACTTGGCCTAGAATCATTACATGTTCACAAATGGTCTAAGTCCACATGCCTGGCAGGGGAATTCTGGGAGTTGAAGTCCGCACATCTTGAACAGTGGTGGGATTCAAAAAAATTTACTACCAGTTCTGTGGGCGTGGATTGGTGGGCATTGCAGGGGAAGGATACTGTAAAATCTCCATTCCCACCCCATTCCAGGGGACAGTTACTACAAAATCCCCATTTCCTCCTGATCAGCTGGGACTCGGGAGGCAGAGAATAGATGGGGGCGGGGCCAACCAGAGGTGGTATTTACCGCTTCTCCAAACTACTCAAAATTTCCACTACCGGTTCTCCAGAACTGGTCAGAACCTGCTGAATGCCACCTCTGGTCTTAAAGTTGCCAAGGTTTGCAAACCCTGCAATACATTGCATTACATTACTAGAGCTGCTGAGATCCTAGTTTTACATTACAGAGCACAGACTATGACACGGAAACACATGCAGCTGGGCTTCTGAATACATCTCTGAAAGCCATGCAGTGCAGTTGATTGACTTCTGTCTCCACTCCCACTTGGCTCAAACAATCACATTTTGTGCCCCATAATATTTTTTGCAAGCCTGAGGTTCAAAACGGAAGCACCGCTAGCTAACAAGGACCACGGTTGAGCCAACGGCTGGTAGAGGTACAATTCTTCCTTCAACCCCTGATCAAAAATTGCTCACAATCAGAGGGAGCCACGCTTGATCTTGTGTTGACTATATAACACCCACACAGAACTTGCTCATTCAATGACCTCAACAGTGTAGCAACAAGAGAGATCTTTCAGGTAGGACAACCATGATAAAATCGGGACGTGGCTCACGAGTAGCCAAGGAGGAAATGCAGAACCTGACAAAGCTGAAAGCGGAGGTGCCTCTCGCTCTCCTTTAACCCCGACACAGTTTTCACCTCCAAACCTAAACCAAGTGGACATTCCTGACAGCCCTAACAAGCAGCTGAAGAACGGGACTCATTAGCACAACACAGAAACTCTACATTTTAAGGAACACCCATTAGTCATGCCTCCTTCCTCCTAGGTGGGATGTCAAGGAAGGTGATGTGGTTTTCCTCAACTGTCAAACCATGGTGTTTCTTTGGGTGCTCTCTCGTTAAAGTCTGGAGGGGTTTTTTACACCACAAATAATAAGAGTAACCAGATTCCGGAAGGCTGGATCAATCACTGATGTACACTTGTACGAAAGACCCAAGGTCTTCAGAAGGTCTTCAGGAGGATCGAACTACCCATGTCAACCCATACTACTAAGTGCTCCACTACCAAAGTTAACAACGCAACCTGCCATAAGAGAAGCTGGGTAAGAACATTATTTAGAGGAGAACATACCCACGACAGCTGGGGTGTCAAACACAAGGCGATGTGGTTGGATCTGGCCCATGAGATCTGACCCATGGGTCCGTCCTGGAAAATGTAAAGGGCCAGTCCACATTGCTTTGGCCCGGTCTACCCAATGCGAAGAGGAAACATGCACAAAATTGGAAATCAAGAGAAAATACCGTTGGAAGAAGAAGTGATAAAAAAAAATTTAGACTTTGCAGAAATGAAAATTTACACTATTTCCTGCATTCCTCTAGACCAGGGGTGTCAAACACGATTTCATTGAGGGACGCATCAGGGTTGTGTTTGACCGCAGGAGGCCGGGGTGGGTGTGGCCAGGGTGGGTGTGGCCAGGATGGGCGTGGCCAGCTCAACATCCCTTGTGTCAGGGGCGCCTATGGTGGCCCAAGTACTCTGCAAGTGAAAACGCCCCTCCAAGCTCCATTTTCAGCTGCAACGGCCTCCTGCAACCCTTTAGCAGTAAAAATGACACTCAGGAGGACGACACGCGACCCACCCGAGATTCGTTTTTCACTGGCAGAGGCACTGTGGGACAGTCATTGCTGTTTTCAGGGTGACCCAGTGGGCCAGAGCTAAGCCTCCTGCGGGCCAGATCCGGCCCCTGGGCCTTGAGTTTGACACTCCCTCTCTAGACCACCAAATTGGGTTCCTCAGGCCACTTTGCACCCTGTTTCCCATGCAGACGAATTTATTTTTAAAAGTTGTTCTCTTTGTGAAATTCCATTCTGGAATAAAAGAATAGCCATCATTGTTATACCTGTTTCTATTTTCAGGCTACTTTGTTCTATGATTTTGATGAATGAATCTATGACAGCCCTTCTAACTGTAAGGAAACAACATCACAGCACAGAGAAGGATTCGTCACCGGCTGCACCTCCAATGTGTCTGAAATTATGGGTAGTTGAGCAGGCTTGCTAGAGAAGTCTTGTTCTTTCACACGATTCGCTAATGATGATTCTGTGTTTGCAGAAACGCCATGCACCCTCCGCGCCATCTGTGCAGAAGGCTAGACGACTGAAACCTTGCTTAGACGTTTCTTCTGTTACACCCTCAACATGCAGAGGGAGCAGTTGGTGGCTCTCCCCCAGAAACATGTCACCAACCTCTACAAACCGAACAGAAGGCCTTCCAGACGCCAGCAGAAAAAGGCCAGAACCCGACTGCCCAAGTGGAAAACCTCAATACAGGTTTCATGATGATAGAAGACGACAAGGGTTGTAGGGACAAGGGTGGCTCAGTGGCTAAGATGCTGAGCTTGTCGATCGAAAGGTCGGCAGTTCAGCGGTTCAAATCCCTAGTGCCGCATAACGGGTGAGCTCCTGTTCCTTGTCCCAGCTTCTGCCAACCTAGCAGTTTGAAAGCACGTAACAAATGCAAGTAGAAAAATAGGGACCACCTTTGGTGGGAAGGGAACAGCGTTCCATGCGCCTTTGGCGTTGAGTTATGCCGGCCACATGAGCACGGAGGCCTCTTCGGACAGTGCTGGCTCTTCGGCTTTGAAACGGAGATGAGCACTGCCCCCTAGAGTCGGGAACGACTAGCACATATGTACGAGGGGAACCTTTACCTTTTTATACGACAAGATCGGACAATCAAAACCACTCCCTGCTCCCCCAAATTACTACCAAATGGGTAGTAATTTCAATACTACCTTAATTTGACAGCAAAATGCTCTCTAGCTATCAAAGAGTTGCTCATTTTGGGAGTCAAAGTCTTCGTAACCTTAAGATGTGTGGACTTCAACTCCCAGAATTCCTCAGCCAGCACGTTGAAATCCACCTATCTTAACTTTGCTCAGGTTGATCGCTAATCTAGATCTCTAATCTAGATCAGAAGCCAGTTCCATCACATACAGTAGTGGCCAAAATTGTGGAAACTTTTTGGGAATAGTGTATTTTCTAAAACTAGCTAAGAACACCATGGTTTGTTTTTTTTTGGAGTAGTACCATAGAATTATATATCAATGGAAAGATAATTTAATCAAGAATGCAATGCAATGACTTTTAGGAATGATTTGCTATTATAATAGCAGTTACAGTATAAGGAAGAAGGTGAAACACGTAGAAAAAAATGAGATATGCAAAAATTATCACCATATCAGTTAATTCCTAGTTGGGTAACCTTTAGCATGAATGACGGCCTTACAACATCTTCCCATGGAGGGAACCAAGTCTTTGAGTTCTGCACCTGTTCTAATGTGAAACCAAGATTGAATGATGGCTTCTATTAACTGTGTTTTATTGCTTTTGTCGCTTTTGACTAACAAGTTTCTTTAGTCGGTGCCATAGATTTTCAATTGGGTGAAGGTCTGGGCTATTCCCAGGCCATTCCAGCAGTAGAATAGGATGATCTTGAAACTCCCCCGCCCCCCCCAAAAAAAGTGGTGTTATTAGCCATCAAACCTCAAAAATACACTTTTCCCAAAAGGTTTCCACAGTTTTGGCCACTACTGTATGTACTCCTGTGGCTTTAAAAAAAAACCCTATGTTTCATGTTTCTCCATGACTGAAGTAGGTTTAGATTTAAATACGCAATCAGCATTTTGTCTACTTCTGAGTCATCAAATATTAGTCAACCAGTCATGAGGGATCAAGCAGGGAATGTCTTTTGCGGATATAAATCAGACCCAAAGAAGAACTTTCAATGTGCCACTTCTACTCTCCTGGAACTTGATGGAAGAGCTACTGATAAATAAATAAGGTTAAGTACATCTAGTGTACATTTTTGGATAAGTAAGAATGCAGTATGAGTTTTAAGGTAAATAAGTATCTAATGTAAGTTTATTTATTTAGAATGTGCTGCTCTATATCCTAATGCAGAAGTCTTCAAACTTGGCAGCTTTAAGACTTGTAGACTTCAACTCCCAAAATTCTCCCAGAGCTGGCTGGAGAATTCTAGGAGTTGAAGTCTACAAGTCTTAAAGCTGCCAAGTTTGAAGATCTCTGTCCTAATGGCTTTAGGGCTGATCACCGAATTCCCCCATTCCATTTTGGCTGAAGAGACTCACTTCATGAGATGGATCTGTTCGTGGAGTCTCCACACACACTGCTTAACCCAGGGCAAGAAAAATGCACTAAACGTTGGCATTTATCAGTAATAAAGGATTGAACAAATCATTTAATCGCAAATAGAAACGTATAGGGTTTTTTTTTTCCTCCCTTATTCTGGAAGCTTCTCACAAAGATAAGACAGTTTGGTCTAATCAGGCTAGAAACCAGGCTAGAAAACGGGAGGTGGTGAGTTCTAATCTCACCTCAGGCAAGGAAGCTGCCTGGGTGACTCTCTCTTTCGCGCAAGCCCAACTCACTTCACAGGATGGTTGTGGTGGGAATATAGGGGGAAGAGGGAAGAGAGATGTTTGTTGCCTTGAGGTGTTTATAAAAATAAGAAAGGCAGGATATAAATACTGGGCAAAAAAAATGTCTTTGTTGTAAGCAGTCTATTAATGATGAATCAAACAGAAAATAATTCAGCGTATTAGGGAGTGAGAGCATTTAATACATAGAATTATATGTCCTTTTACATAACATTTTGTGATTGCCGCTTGCAATATATTTCTAAGATGAAGCTAGCCAACTCATTTTCTTGAAGAGAAAAATTATGCATGTGTTTTAAATGGAAATGACAGCCTGCTAGAGATGAAACAGTTAGTCTGGGCTCTTAAGTCTGAATTACTCTGACGCTGAGTTGTTCGTGTTAAAAAGAACGCAATACACCAACTGTCAAAACTGTTTCCAGGTTTCCATCTTCACTGAAGAAATAACCAGATTTATATCTCTCGTTTAAAAATAATTAACAAGAACTCATTTAGTGAACAAGAATCATACTCCCCAAATATCCATTAGTAATATACTATGAGGGATGGATGGATGGATGGATGGATGGATGGATGGATGGATGGACGGACAGACAGATAAATGTACAGTAGATATAGATAGGTATAGAGATGAGAGAGAGAGAGAGAGAGAGATGTACAGTATAGATGAAGGAGAGAGAGAGAGAGAGAGATACAAATGGATAAATGGGACAGACAGACAGACAGATAATAGAGATGAGGGGGGGATGCAAAAAGTACATTTTGAAACAAGGTAAGTTGGAAAATATTTAAAATAAACATTTCCACTATACCTTTTTTTTTTTAATTCTCAGATTCCTCACTGGCTGAGGAGGCCATATGCCTGAAAGTAACTTTTTTCCCCTCTCTATTCCCCTCCGAACAAAATGAATCCCTACACCAGAGCAGCCGTAGAGATGCAGTCTTAACCTAGCTTGGATGTTATTTCTGTCTCCGCAGCTGGGGACGAAATGTCAAATTCTATGTCTGCAAATGTGCATCTTCCCATCTGCGGCCTTTCTACACGGAGGGGGGAAGAAAGCAACTTCACCTCGTCATCATCCCTACAAGCGTCCCATCTCTTCCTCGAGGCTTAGCTAAATTTCAGGCTGCGTTCACCCAGTGCAAGAAATATGTAATTGCGTTCTTGGCACAAAAGCTGCTGGGAGGTGCTCCTTTTTTTATCAGAAAAAATACCAGCCTTGATGTCCTCCAGCGATCTATTCGCCACGTGTCACTCACCTGCCCCCAAAAACAGACTTTCTCTTCCTGCAGGGACTCCTCGACTTACGACCTCCATTGGGATCAGAAATTTTGGTGCAAGTCGTTGGGAGTCATAAGTCGAGTCAGAACGGATTTTCCAACAATTTTGACTGCGGTTGTTAAGCAAATCATCAGCTTCCCTGATGGACATTTTTTTTTTTTTTTTTTGCTGAAAATGGGCAGAAAAGAGTTGAAAGTCGTGATCCTATGACCTCAGGATGCTACAACCGGCCATAAATGCGAGCTGTTTGCCAAGCATTTGAATTACAATCGCACAATTTTAGAGGCGGTGTGAGAAGCATAAGTGCTAGCAGAGCTCATCAATCACTTTTCTGGAGGCTGTCGCAATGTTGAACTGTTATTAAGCAAATGGTTGTAAGTCAAGGACTACCTATATAAACTAACCAGAATCTTAAACAGTAAAGCGGGGAGGAGGCGGGGGACAACACACCAGAAAAATGATCTTCCATGTTCAGACACCTTTTGACAATTATATATACAATCTATATACAAACATAGATGTCTGTTTTTTTTCTACTTTAACTCTTTAAACATCTATATGCAATCCTAGGCTGCATTAACAGATGGATAGAGTCAAGATCATGTGAAGGATTAATACCAGTTTATAAGGTAACACTTGGACTACTGCATCCAGTTTTGGTCGCCACCAGTGGTGGGTTGCCCCCGGTTCAGCTCCCAAACAAAGAGAACCGGTTCGGTGACATCATATCGTCACCGCTACCGGCTCGGCCGAACCGGACCGAACCGGGAGGAACCCACCATTCATTAGGGGACTGGAGGCTAAAACATATGAAGAACGATTGTAGGAACTGGGGACTGGCCATTCTAGAGAAAAGAAGGACTAGGGGGCACATGATAGCAGTATTCCAGTATTTGAGGGGCTGCCGCAAAGAAGAGGAGGTCAAATTATTCTACAAAGCAGGAGAAAGCAAGACAAGAAAGAATGGATGGAAAATAACTAAGGAGAGAAGCAACCTGGGATTAAGGAGAAACTTCCTAACAGTGAGAACAATTAACCGGTGGAACAGATTGTCTTCAGAAGCTGTGGGTGCTTCCTTACTGCAGGTTTTTAAGAAGAGACTGGACAGTCACTTGTCTGAAATGGGATAGGGTCTCCTGTTTGAACAGGGGGCTGGACTAGAAGACCTCCAAGAACCCTTCCATCTCGATTCTGATTCTGAAAACAGGAGAAGAAGCAACGGATGGAAACTAATGAAGGAGAGAAGCAACCTGGAATTAAGGAGGAACTTCCTAACAGTGAGAACAATTAACCGGTGGAACAGCTAGCCACCAGAAGTTATGAATGCCCCATCATTGAAGGTTTTTAAGAAGAGAGTGGAGAACCATTTGCCTGAAATGGTAGAGGGTTTCCTTCTCAAGCAGGGGATTAGACTAGAAGACCTCCAAGGACCCTTCCAGCTCGACTCTGATTGATTGACTCCCGCTCTGTCTTACACGCAGCAAGAAAGCCTCCAACACAACAGCAGCTGCTATTTTCTTGCCTGTATTCAGAGATGCTTTCTCTGCTTGTTGCTGCCATTGAATTCGGCCGTACCTGCCTCACTGCTTCGAGGGCATTTGAGGCAGGTCAAGAGCGAAGAGTGACCGCCGGCCTGAGCAAGGTCTTCTTTATTTAACTCTCCAGGGCTGGCTGGCTTGGGCAGCAAGAGGGAGATTGTGACACCGAGGCCAGAAAAAAAAAGCCGCGGCCATCCATCTTCTCCTAGGCAGCCCCGGGGAACCTCTCCAAGGTTAATGTAGTCTAGACAGCGCGAGAGAAACACAACAAGACGGAAGCGAACGCCATTACCAAACAGCGAGTTGTCAAATCCTGCTAATTCAGCACCTTAACGCACAAATTACAAGGCTGCCTCCCTTTTTCCCTTCGAGATGTAAACGAGCGTGGCCGAAAAAAAATAGGACTGCTTTGGCTGCAGCTGCACCAGCTCTTCCCTATAATTTTGATAAACCTCTTCGATTCCACCCCAGAAGCTACGAGACGTTTCCAAGATCAACTATAGGTCATCCTTGACGTGTGACCACAAATGAGCCCCAAATTTCACCTCAAGCATGTCTTAAGTGAATTTTGCTCCATCCTGACAGTTGTTAAGTGAATCACTACAGTTGTTAAATGAGCAGCAATAGCAATAGCACTTAGACCAGTGTTTCTCAACCTTGGAAGCTTGAAGATGGGTGGACTTCAACTCCCAGAATCCCCCAGCCAGCTGGCTGGGGGATTCTGGGAGTTGAAGTCCACCCATCTTCAAGCTACCAAGGTTGAGAAACACTGACTTAGACTTATATACCACTTCACGGTGCTTAACAACCCTCTCTAAGCAGTTTACAGAGTCGGCCTCTCGTCCCCGACAATCTGGGTCCTCATTTTCCTGACTTAGGAAGGATGGGAGGTTGAGCCAACTTTGAGCCAGTCAGGATTGAACTGCTGGCGGTGGACAGAATTTGCCTGCAGTACTGCATTCTAACCACTGCGCCACCGTGGCTCTTTGGTAATATGGTTGCTAAGCCAATCTGGCTTCCCTGTTGACTTAACTCCTCAGAACGTCTCAAAAAGGGGTCATGTGATGCCGGGACATTGAGACCGTCATAAATATGAGTCAGATGTCTGCATTTTGATCATGTGGCCATGGAGATACTGCAATAGTCTACGGCAGTGATGGCTAACCTTTTCGCTGTCATGTGCCAAAAGCGTGGGGAGCATGGGGGGGTCACACATGCACATGCCCACACCCATAATTCAATGTGCCCCCCCCGCACATGCTCGTGTGACATGCTCCCCTTTCCCCCTGGGCCTGGTAGGTCTGTTTTCCCAGGGTCCAGAGCCTTTCTTGTGGTGGTGGGACTGGAAGTTGAGAAATGTGTTGTTTTCGGCCTCCGGAGGGCCTCCGGAGGGTGGGGGATTGGGGAAAGCCTCTGGACCCTAGGAAGCCTTTGGAGCTTGGGAAGAGTGAAAAACGGGCCTTCCGGTCCCCACTGGAAGTTGGCCAATGGGCCATTTCCAGGCTCCAGAGGGCCTCTGGGGGGGAGGCAATTTTCGCCCTCCCCAGGCTCCTAGGAAGGCTCTGGAGCCTGGGGAGAGTGAAAAATGGGCCTTCCCCACTCCCCGGAGGCCCTCCCACCAGAGCTGAGCTAGGCCATCACTCGCGTGTCCAATGATATCTCCTACTTGAGCAGGACCAGAAGACCTCCAAGGTCCCTTCCAACTCTGTTATTCTGTTAAGTATATTTTTCCCTTAGCGCAGCAAGGGGCTAATCAGAATTCACTGTGACTGAATAGCTAAAGTGCATTTAGGAATCTAACTCCGTTTCCAATGTAATACATGACAGGTTTCACTCCAGAGATAGTAAGAACTGTAATTTTGTGAGTCAATACGGTGTGTCGTGATTCAGGAAAGAGATGAAGAACGCAGCAAGAATTGCTTAATGGAATTGGGAATTTACAAATGGTTAGAGCACCTACAAGTTGCTAGAAGAATAAAAAGAGATCTCAAGGGGGTGGAAAAGGAACTTTGAGAAATATGACAGAATTTGAAGCCTCCCCAACTCAATATAATCAACCGAGGCACATCTATAAATTGCCTTTGAAATAAGCCACAGAAAAGGAACCAATTAAAAATTCTGTGACAAAATGAATGGAAAACTCCAAACAGGCAATTAATTGACTGAGGAAAATAATGGAGGGGAAAAAACAGTTTAAAAAAAATCACCTCAAACTACAGTTTGAGAGAAAATTAGTACAAAATCCCAGTCAGCGGTTAACCAGAAGAAGAAACCCTAAAATAAGATACGTCGGAAGTGCAATATTAAAGAAAGAACATTACCACACGTGGTGCTTGTTTAAAAACAACCAAGGCTAGTGGAAGGGAATACATCAAAACATTAATAATATTTTTTTCAAAATAACATCTGACTGAAAACCACAAATATTTTTTACCAGGATTAATTCCAGAGAGGAGAAACAAAACGTTATCACGATCTACTAAGAAACATTGACATCAGCAAGAACCACTTTGGCTCAAGGTTACAAAAGCGAAACCCTGCCAAGAATCCAAGAACGGAAGGCCAAAAGGGGAGAATATAGGTACGGATGGCAAAAATGACTTTATTTATTCGTAGTTGAACTAAATTCAAGCTAGAAGGGCTCCCACAGACGTACATTACAAAGCAAGGTGCGTTTAGATATTTCAATACAGATTATGATGAAAAGATTACAAATTAAGATAAAAATATTTTAAAGAAAAGTACAAATATTTAAAATGTGATTCGTGTCTACGGACAACGAAAGAAAAACAAGTTGTCTAAGGTTCCCCCCACCACCACCACCATGACGTTCTTCAGGTATTTTAAGATTTTGTTTTGGTGTGTCTTTTTTCTGTATCTGCAGGTTTTTGTTGTGACCTAGGCTTACCGAGTAATTACAATACACAATTAGTCCCAAACAAACCTATTTTATTGTAACAGCTGAGAATTACGTTCATTCCCAACTGAGTCCCAATTAGTTGCAAAACAAGTTCTTCGGAAGAAGTCCTTCGGGATAATCACCAACCTTTATCTGCTTTGAAACCCTGCCAAAGACCTTACTTGGCAAAGCCCCACGAAGTTCAGAAACAAACAAGAGATGCCGACTGGAAACAAGAGTTAGCAACGTTGCTTTCCTGCAAAAGGCCCCAAGTGCCTTTGTTTCTCTTTTAAGCTTTATGGGAGGGGCCAATCATCTCCTGGCCTTACTCCTGAGTCGTCCCTTTTGCTTTAGCTGCTCTTGCCTTCTGGCAGCTCTTCTCATGCGTGCACTAGGAACAGGCTCCTCCTGTTCCTCTGCCTCTCTGCTGTCAGCCTCTGGAGGCTCCGGAGTCCGCGCTTCACTCCCCGATGGCCCTGGCCCCATCTCTGCCTCTGACGCAGAGCCCTCATCGGGGCCTTCCCCAGACTCCAGGACTGGCCCATGTTCCTCCCCAGCCTCCTCACTGTCCGACTTCGCTGCCAGCTCCGCAGGCTGCTGGCAGGCCACAACAGTTTTATTCTTCGCTATCAATGAGAAGAATGCAGTGACGTTAAAGTAAAAGAACTCCCTGCTATCCGCATCTGCATTGCCATCCAGCCCAAACATTGATTTAAGTTCAAGGTAGTCAACAGGTGTCTCGTTTTGTGACCCCGAAGCAAATTTTTGCCTTCGACACCCGGGACATGTGCCCAACTCCCAATCATAGGAAGAAAGGATATTTCGGTCAGCAGAGAAGTCAGCCTCTCTGGATTTTTACCCCCAAGCTCAGAAGTCTTATCAGCTCCCTTGAGCTGTGCTGATTTCCTTCCTTGACTTCCTGCAACCGATTTTTAAATCCCAAATACTTTCCACCCGAAACGACCGTGGCAGGCAGGGCATAATCTCATTACGTTTGTTTTCTTCAATTCCCACAAGGGACCCAAACATGCATTCAATCTGTTCACCCTAATAGAGAAGGAAAATCCTTGGTAAGGTTCATTAAACCGTGCGTTTGAGTTCAATATCTGAATGCAAAGGTTTTTGAGTGCGAAGCATCTGCGTGTTGGATACAGTCACATTCCTTTCCCAAGGATTGTATAGCTAAGAGCCAAATCAGAATAGAGCTTGAAGGGACCTTGGGGGTCTTCTAGTCCAACCCCCTGCTCAAGCAGGAGACCCTATGCCATTTTAGACAAATGCTTGTCCAGTCTTTGCCACAACTTCTGGTGGCAAGCTGTCCCACTGGTTAATTGTCCTCACTGTCAGGAAGTTTCTCCTTAATCCCAGGTTGCTTCTCTCCTTGGTTAGTTTCCATCCATTGCTTCTTGTTCTGCCTTCAGGTGCTTTGGAGAATAGCTTGACCCCCTCTTCTTTGTGGCAGCCCCTCAAATATTGGAAGACTGCTATCCTGTCTCCCCTGGTCCTTCTTTTCACTAGACTAACCAGGTCCAGTTCCTGCAACCGTCCATCGTAGGTTTTAGCCTCCAGCCTCCTGATCATCTTAGTTGCTCTTCTCTGCACTTTTTCCAAAGTCTCAACATCTTTCTGGTGATCAAAACTGGATGCAGTATTCCAGGGGTGGCCTTACTAAGGCTTTATAAGGATTTATTTTTATGTGGTCCTTGGATAAACTGTACATATATAAATCGGGATAATATAACTTTATACCAGGAGATTTGCAATCTTTCTCTTCAGAAGCCTGTTGTATTTCTCCTGTGGGTTTTTTGTTTTTTAACAGATGGCTAACTGTATTTTGGCATCTCCCACTTGTTACAATGTTCTGTAAAGTCTCTCCAATGCGCATTTAATTCCAGATTTGTTCCATAAAACACAGGACTGTAATTTGGAGGGAAAGACTGAACAAATGTCTTTAAAAAAAATCTCTTGCTTAATACGAAGGTTTTTATTGCAACGGCAGAAGCAGCCTTTCCGAGGCTAAACATTTTTCTTTCCACACCACCTTCAAACAAAGCCTCACACCGGTTGCTTCAGTTAAGTGAACAGATTCAAAAGCAGAAGTTGAGTTTGTAAAAAGGGAAAGAAAAAGGAAAGAAAGAAAAAGAAAGAAAGAAAGAGGGAGGGAGGAAGGGAGGGAGGAAGGGAGGAAGGGAGGGAGGGAGGAAGGAAGGAAGGAAGGAAGGAAGGAAGGAAGGAAGGAAGGAAGG
>WNWU01000049.1:1316416-1344874 GCA_012654045.1 Ptyas mucosa
GAAAGAAAGAAAGAAAGAAAGAAAGAAAGAAAGAAAGAAAAGAGCTGGGGACTCTGAGCATTAATAGAGGACTTTTTTAAAAAAAGAAAAAGAAAAAAGGCAATATAGTGATTGTAACCATGGGATGAAAGCTGGATGCAGATGTCAACACACAGCTGATGGCCATCATCACCTTGGATGACCCATGGAGGTCCACGGTGCAGAAAAGGAGCTTTTAAATTATGGAACACCTCTAATTCCCTGCATACTGTTGACTTCCACTTCCTGTCAGTTCCATCCAGCAAATGCTGAAGGTGGATGCATCGTTAATCAAGGAGAGAAGCAACCTAGAACTAAAGAGAAATTTCCTGACAGTGGAACTGCTTGCATATAAATTACATACATACATACATATATACATAAGACAGCCATTTGTCCAAAATGGCACAGGGTTTCCTGCCGGAGCAGAGGGTTGGACTAGAAGACCTCCGAGGTCCCTTCCAACTCTGTTATCCTGTTTCTCAGGTTACTTTTACAGCTGTTGATGACATTATTGTCAAGATCAAGAGGATCACAAGTAACCCAGTTTTCTCTTTCGAGATAAAGCGGATCTAGGACATTGTGTCATAATGGCTCAACGGTGATTAAAAAATGTTATTCTGTCTTCCGCAGCATTATTAAAAGAGCTCCGGGAAGGCTGGCATTTTAGTCACTCCAATTTCAATTCAGAGAGGGGAAGAAAATTATTTCATTTACATTTTAATCTGACTTTTGCTCACTCTCTAAAAGTCCTGGGTAGGACACAAAAGACTGTTACAGTCAGGTTTCAGAAGTTTGTGTCATGTACAAAAATATTTATGAAAAAAATGCTTAAGAAAAAAAATGCTTGTGCTAGAGGAGACCACTTGTGAAAGTTCATATACTAGGAAAAATGTATACAGGATGTATATATACTTGAGAAAAAAACCACTGTCCTACTGTACATGTTAGGAGAAAAGCAGAGGTGAAATCCAAATTTTTTTACTACCAGTTCTGTGGGTGTGGCTTGATGGGCATGGCTTAGTGGGCATGGTACAGGAAGGATCCTGAAAAATCTCCATTCCCACCCCACTCCAGGGGAAGGATGTTGCAAAATCCCCATTCCCACCCCACTCTGGGGCCAGCCAGAGGTGGTATTTGTCGGTTCTCCGAAGTGCTCAAAATTTCTGCTACCGGTTCTCCAGAACCTGTCAGAATCTGCTGGATTTCACCCCTGGAGAAAAGCATAGGTAAATATGCACAAAAATTCACACGGGCTTATTAAAATGTAAAGTGTGAACAGACGAAGAACCAGCCAAAGAAACACTGAGGCCAGGAACTGAATGAAATTTAATGTGGCTTGTCTCTAGCCCACATCGATTACGAAGCACGAACTTCTGGTAAATATCAAGCAAATCCTTCCGTATCAATGTTTATTAGAATATTACAGTCCTTTAAAATTGACTATTCTGCTACTTACCCCTCATATCCTGGACATAAACTGTTTCAACTCCTAACCTCAAAACGACGCCATAGAGCCCTGCACACCAGAACAACTAGACACAAGGACATTTTTTTTCCTGAACGCCATCACTCTGCTCAACAAATAATTCCCACAACACTATCAAACGATTCACTAAATCTGCACTACTATTAATCTTCTCATCGTTCCCACCACCCATCTCCTCCCACTTATGACTGCATGACTGTAACTTTGTTGCTTGTGTCATTTGTACCCTATGACTATCATTAAGTGTTGTACCTTATGATTCTTGATGAACGTATCTTTTCTTTTATGTACACTTTTCTTCCTTGTGTGTCCAATCACACTTGGCCAATAAAATATTCTAATTCTAATTCTAATGATGGATTTCTTAGATCTGTGTTTTTCCAACTTAGCAACCTTAAGAGATATGTGGACTTTAGCTCCCCAAATTCTCCAGTCAGGATGTGGAAGTTTGAGAAGCAGGGCCTGACATGGAACCAGGAGTAGATGCTGTTCCTGATTCATCTGTCTTGCGTGTTTAGTCTCAGGGCCACCCTGTGAGGAAGGCCAGCAAAATCCTGTGGGGACGTGACTGGGTCTCCCTCAAGGAACTGCTGGTAGCTCTTTCCAGATTCCATGAATGGATCTAATTGTTTAAACAATGAAGGTTGGGTTGTCAGAATGACTAGTCCTAGCCAATTCTGCATCTCACCATGTACTTTGTAAAGTCATCCTTTCTCTCTCCTGAGTCTCCCTCTGGCATCCATTGCTGATCAGAGATTCTGCTTTCCTTTCCATAACATAATTGGCTTTTAGTTTGTCTTCCTTTCCCTTTTTCTCCACCTAAAAAAATTCTGATTCTGAAACATATGAAGTTGCCAACAATAAAGGTGCAGACGTCTCCATATTCTCCCACTGTACAATCAGAGAAGACTCCAGAAGGCCCTTTCCGGTTGTACTAAATTTGAAATGTGGTTATCTAATACTAATACCACTCTATAAAGCCTTAGTAAGACCACACCTAAAGTACTGCATCCAGCTTTGGTCACCACACTATAAAAGAGATGTTGAGAGTCTGGAAAGAGTGCAGAGAAAAGCAACCAAGAGGATTAGGGGACTGGAGGCTAAAATATACAATAAATGGTTGCAGGACCTGGGCAGGGCTAGTCTAGTGAAGAGAAGGACCAGGGGAGACAGGATAGCATCTTCCAATATTTGAGGGGCTGCCACGGAGAGGAGGAAGGCGGTCAAGGTATTTTCCAAGGCAGCTCTGAAGGCCAGACAAGGAAGAATGGCTGGAAACTGATCAAGGAGAGATTCAACCTGGAAATAAGGAGGAATTTCCTGACAGAGAGAACAATCAACCCATGGAACAGAAGTTGCCTTCGGAAGTTGTAGGAGTGTCATCCCTGGAAGCTTTCAAGAAGAGACTGGGCTGCCATCTGTCAGAGATGGTGTTGGGTCTCCTGCTTGGGCAGGGGGTTGGACTGGATGACCCTTCCAACTCTTGTTATTCTCTTCTACTCTAAAAGAAAAACCTACCAAGTGAGGTGTGCGCACATCTACTTCAATCTAGCAGAGAAACTGGAACAAAACGTTGTATACATCATAGACCGAGCTATGCTTTGGAGCTATGGAGGGCCAGAACGTGGATGGGGTTCACAGGGACGTCTAACCTAAAGTACAACACACAAACAAGCATATAGCTTGAAAGCAGGGGTAAACCGCTTCCACATAGTTGTACGTAAGTGAAGTGCCTTGAATCTAGCTATTAATATAATTAATACTTGAATGGATGCATCCTGGAACACCAATCGATCTTATCTTTTGTTCCATTCAGAAAAGTTAGAGCATCTATTTGATGCAAATGCCCAAAGATAAGCATATATATGAAGAGATCTTACATTGTTTTGCAAATAAATCTACTCCAATTACTCACACACACACCCCCAGTGAATTTATTTATTAGGTTTACAGTCCACCGCAATCTAAGAGACTCTTCATATACGTCAACAGCAGTGCAATAAAGCATCTCACCAAAAGGATAAAAACACAATTAATCAGAAGCAACGCAATCATCAGTCTCTTCGGTGGTGTCGGCTTCTTCTCCCAGAGGCTTTCTGAAACAATTTCAGTTTTCAATAGCATGCAGAAAGCTACCCCCCTCCCCGCTCCCCCTGCTTTTGGCACACGATGGCAAAAAGGTTAGCCATCACTGGCCTATCCCATTTCAGACAAGAGACTGTCCAGTCTCTTCTTAAAAACCTCCAGTGTTGGAGCACCCACAACTTCTGGAGGCCAGCTGTTCCACTGGTTAATTGTTCTCACTGTTAGGAAGGTTCTCCTTAATTCCAGGTTGCTTCTCTCCTTGATGAGTTTCCATTCAGTTGCTTAAATGAGATGGGCCACCACACATAAAATAAATAGCACAGAAGAATCATTTGTATACATTTACACATGTTGAGTAAACTGTTATGCAAATGAGGTAACCACACACAAAGGTTTGTTTGAAGTTGGAGGTAACCAACTTCACCTCCTACCTTTCTGCCCCTTATGTGGCTCAAAAATCCAGCTCATCTGGCTTCTTTGTTGCAAAGTGACACCCAACGTTTTTACTTTTAATTTTGGGAAGTGGTTGGGAATGGTCAAGTCCCATTTGTGCAAGACAGAAGGAACTGCAACATATTTAATGGACTGTCCCAATCCCATTTGACCCAGCAGAGGTGGGGGGGAGAGATTAATTTTCTTACCGATAAAAGAACCTCAGGTGAGGTTCACCTTCCTTGCAGGTTAAGGGGCAATCTGAGAATGACATTACTCATTTCTCCCCTCCCAAATTGACAGGTGGCCCACTGCTTCACTGGGACAAACAGGAAGAGCAGATCAGCCCATATAATCTGGAACTCCTAATATTTGGATAGCACTTTACACTGTCTCCTTAAGCCAATAACTAACTTATAAAAAGCTTGTTCCTGTTCTGCAAATACTGGACATATTCCTCTATAAAAGCAATAGGCAAACTCCTTTTCTCAGTCCAGCTGCTTCCTTAAAGGCAAAAATAAAAGCTTTTTTGTAAACTGCATCTTTTCCACCAGCCAAAATTGACCTTGGTGATTTAGTGGCACCCGAGAAATGCTAAAAATTAAGCAGTTTTGTTTTGAGTACGGAAAACTAGTTTTACTGAAAACACAGGCCACATTTAGGCAAAAATTGGTGTAATAAAGGTAGAAGGAAGAAAAACGATAATCAGCCAGATGTTTAGACTGGATTTGACCCTTTTATTCGCCTATTGAGTCCTTCCCAAGGATCTGGCATAGGCAGATGTGGGTGTTTGGATGGTGTTAAAAGTCTGGTAGGAGGATGGAAGCTGTTCCAAGCAAAACCGCCTTTTGCAATTGACTGACGGAGATTTTGTCAATGCCGATGGTGTTCCAGTGGAGCTCCAGATGTTTTGGGATTGTCTCCAAGGCGCCTGTGACTATTGTGACTACCTTCGCTTCCTTTTGCCACGGTCGTTTTACTTCTACTTGCACGTCTTCATAGTCTGAGATTTTCTCCAGTTCTTTCTGCTGTCTCCAGGTACTGCCATGTCCGCTACCCAGGCTTATTTCTGTCTTTCTTATCAAAAATTGTGAAATAATGATAATAATTATTATTATATACACATCAATGGGTTGCCAATTTTTTTGCATCAAGCTCTTCCCAAGAAGCTGAATTGAAGTAGTATATATGCAGATCCAAGCAGCAGGACTTTTGTAATGAAAATTTTGACAATGTCCAGGATTTTCTTTAGTACGGCATCCAGTGGGCTCATAATATTTTTATTAGTATTATTATTATGGTTGATCCCACAGGATTTGGCCTTTGTTCCACTTAACGAGTCCTTCCCAAGGAGCTGGGATAGGCATGTGAAAGGCCTCGTCGCAGGATGTAAGCTGTTCCCAGTAAAATTGCCTCTTGCAATTGACCGATGGGGATTTTGTCAATGCCCATGGTTTGCAAGAGGTGCTATCCTGAAACTCAAACCACCCGATCCCATCGTCAGGAGTAGAATTTCTCAGGTAATATATGAATATTACCTGGGAGTGGTGCGGTAGCCTAGAGGTGGAGCCCTCGCCTCACAATCAGGAGGCTGTGAGTTCGATCCTAGGTAGAGGCAGATATTTCTCTCTCTGGGCACACTGAGAATATATCTGCTGAACAAAAACTCCGCAATGGCAACAGGAAGGGCATTCGACCATTAAAACGCTCTGCTAGCTCCATTCAGTTGCCCAGACTCCACCCACAAGGGATTATGGGGTCGTTGGATGATGATGAATTTTACCTGGTCTGATGGGATTTACTAACTGTTATTCAGAGGGAAGTGTGGAGAAAGGTGGAACACACAATTCCCGCCTTTGTTATCATTTGGGAACTCCACCTTAGGTTTACCTATCAGAAGGCAAACAGGCAGCTGATAAACCTCTTAAAAATGAATGTGCCTGCCATAAAGGCAATACTGAATCATCAAGCAGCCAGCGAGTCGAGTCACCTTTGATATTTACTTGGATTGCTTAAATAATCTCTGGAGATTAAAACAGCACCCAGGAGCACTTCAATAGGTCCATTGTGTGGTTGTGAAATTTGGAGCCTTTTGAAGGCCTCTTTATTGTGGCGTTTTTAATTCTCTGGTGCTGAAATTGTGGCCTCTCTGGGCTGGCACGATCCTATTCTAGAAGAAAGTCTCCTCCAATGCAATAAGAATTTACTCCTTGGGAAAATAACCACACGGCTATAAAAACCATGAGAACTGAAAAAAAAAAACCCCTCTTATGCACAGAAGGAAGGAATGGCGTATGCATAGGCACACACCTACAGATAATCCTCGACTTACGACCCCAGCAGAGCCCAACTTTTGTGTTGCTAAGTGAGATGGTTGTTAAGTGAATTTTGTCCCATTCTACCACCTTTCTTGCCACACTTCTTAGGGGAATCGCTGCAGCTGTTAAGTTAGTAACGCCGTCGCTAAGTGACTCTGTCTTTCCCCATTGACTTTGCTCGTCAGGTTGCAAAAGGGGAATCCGGAGAGCCCAGGGACGCTACCACCGTCATTAATATGAGCCAAGTTGCCAAGCGGCTGAATTTTGCTCACGTGACTGTGGAAATGCTATAATGGTCGTAAGTGTGAAGAACGGACCTAAGTCGCGTTTTCCGGTGCCGTTGTAACTTTGAACGGTCACTAAATGGACTGTTGTAGGTCGAGGACCACCTGTGTGGTCTTAAATATGCAGAATGAGATAAGCAACGATGTTGGCTTCATTTCAGCTCTGGCTCTCCTCAGCCAGCCTCCAACAGGCCGCGAGTGTTTCATCCTCCAGACTCGTCATAAAGAGGAGATAACCACCGATAGCATGCGGAAATGAATAGATTAATTTTAAGAATAAGAGATAAAGAGGAATCAGTGTATTTCAAGACATGGGGAAGATTTTATATATGGTTAGAAAAGAAATATGAAGATAAGAGGATAGATAAATGATTTAGATAATAGAAAGTTAAACGAGGGAGAGGATAAAAAAGAAATAGAAACCCAGATGACACCAGAGTAAATGAAAAAGGGGGATGGGAGGGGGGGGGAAGAAAGAAGATAATAAGAATAAGTGTACAATTGCGATGATAATACTGATAGAATAAATCTGAAAAGAAATTGAAAGAAAGTATATACTATTAGAATACAGGAGTTATTAACAAGGAGATTATTCCACAGCAAAGAAGACAGAAAGGAGAGAGGAGGAGAGGGTAGGAAGAGGAGAGGGAGGGAGAGGAAGGGAAGGAAGGGAAAAGGAGAGGAAGGAAGGGTAGGGGACAGGAGTAGGAGAGAAGGTGAGTAGGGGGAAAAAAAGATAGGAGTGGGGGGAAAGAAGGGGAAGTAGGATGAGGTAGGAGAGGAGGGAAGAGAAAGGAGAGGAGAGGAGGGAGGAAGGGAAAGAGGAGGAGAAGAAGGGTTGTTTCGAAATGAGGGAAGAAAGGGTAGAAGAGCAACTCCGAATGTAATTAAAGTGCCTTATTTTAATGCTTTCTTTAAGGAAAACGTGTATATGTAGGATTAATTATGTATAAGAAAATGTACATTTTATATTATGTGTATAAGAAATAAAACTGAAAAACTTTTCCAAAAAAAGATAGCCTGGCTTAATGAATGCATCGGCCTCCGCAGAAGGTTTTTCCGGATACCTTTCCAAGCCACCTCCGTTGTCTATTTTGCATCCCTTGCTGAAACTGCCTGTCCAGATACTGTACTAAATGCTGGAAGTTGTGACCCACTTGTGGCTGGTCCTCACTGTCTTAACAAGCTCATTATCCAGCGAGCATGGAGGGAGCTCTCTAAGGTGCCATTATCTGGGCAGGCAGTTTCTGCGGAGTTGTGAAAAGGAGCAGATGGGAGCAGCACCTGGTGAACTTCAGGGTTTGCAGAAAGGAAGGTTCCCCGAAATAATTCGGTGCCATTGCCTCGTACCGAGCCTGGAGGAAAAACCTTCCACGCGTTATATGTCTATCCTGCCTCTCCATTACGAAGGGCGCCCAAGGCAACTCATCATCAAAAGTTAAGATAACTCACTTAAGCCGTAAAATACACCTCACCAGTTTTAAAAATGTCTAAATCCGTGATAGCATTCTGCTGGCAGTGTTTTGCCAAATGTTCCTTGGTTAAGAATGCAGCACGTCAGGAATGACTATCAGAAATAAACTTTCCTGCATTATTATTGCAGGATTATTGCAGGAATTTGGTATCTTCAGTCTGGTGGAAAGAAGGACTAGGAGTGACATAGTATTGCAGGAATTGGACATGTCTAGTCTAGTGAGAAGAAGGACTAGGGGAGATATGATAGCAGTCTTCCAGTATTTGAGGGGCTGCCATAAAGAAGAGGGAGTCAAGCTATTCTCCAAAGCACCTGAAGGCAGGACAAGAAGCAATGCATGGAAACTCATCAAGGAGAGAGGCAACCTGGGATTAAGGAGGAATTTCTTGACAGTGAGAAAAATCAACCAGTGGAACAGAAGTTGCCTCCAGAAGTTGTGAATGCTCCATCAATGAAGGTTTTTAAGAAGAGACTGGACAGTCACCTGTCTGGAATGGTACAGGGTCTCCTTGAGCAGGAGGTTGGACGAGAAAACCTCCAAGGTCCCTTCCAACTCCATTATTCTGTTATTCCTGTTGAACCTCACGCTGTAGCTCTTCAAGAGATTTTGAGAGGTACCTGTCCGAGCTACCTCAGTATGTTATTTTGTTTTGCAGTTAAAAAAATTATTCATCTCCCTTGCCTAGGCAACAGTTTCTGCATATCTCTGTCAGGGACATAAACCAGTGTTGGGTTGCTCCTGGTTCACCCCGATTCGGGCAAACCGGTAGTGGTGGCGACGGGAGGCTCCCCCCACCTGCCCAGACATCATCAAAAATGCTCTGCGTATGCGCAGAACTTCTGCGTATGCACAGAAGCGCCACGAGCACGTGTGCCCGCAAGCTATCGATAGCGAACTGGTAGCGCCGGGATTTGAAACCCACTACTGGCATAAACCCTATTTTCTATGTTCTTCCTGCTCAAGCAGGAGACCCTGTACTGTTCCAGAAAGATGGCTGTCCAGTCTCTTCTTTAAAGCCTCCAGTGATGGAGCACCCACAGTTTCTGGAGGTGAGTTGTTCCACTGATTAACTGTCCCCACCGTTAAGAAATTTCTCTTAAGAGAGTTGCTTCTCTCCTTGATTCGTCTCCATCCGTTGCTTCTTGTCCTGCCTTCTGGTGCTTTGGAGAATAGATTGACCCCCCTCTTCTTTGGGGCAGCCCCTCAAATACTGGAACTTCCCATTGGGGAAGCTCTACCTGACCAACAGTTTATGATGGGATTTGTTAAAAAGCAGTATGGACTCTTGGGCAGTTTGTCCAGTCTGGAGCAACGTTCCTCATTTGTTTGGCGAGAAAACTCAGGTGGCTGGTTTGTGAAAAGGATCATTTACAGCAGCTGAAGAAACTCAGCGGCAGAAGATAATTTCTCCCTGCTCTTCCCAAGGATAAAAGGGCAGGCGTGAAGAATCTGCAGCGGCTGGGATCCCTATCTGAGATTGGCTTGATTTCTGTTATAAATGAGCTAACAGAATTCACCTTCCAGTTGGAGGCCGGAGGAAGCTGAGTGATGGGCAGATAATGGAGGTTGTTTTAATTTCTCTTGTTTTCCTGAGGTTGTTAAGTGGGGGGGGGGGGGGGAGGGAATAAAGCAAAATTGAAGCGAATAAGAAGAATTTTGGTGCTTTTTTTTTTGCTTTGTTTTGTTTTTTGCCTCTCTGTGCTCAGCTATTATGTTTTCATTCCAGGCAAAGGCTCCCGTGAAAGGATGAATCGCTGACAAAACAAAGCTGCATTCACAAACTTGTGCAAGCAGAACAAACAGGGGACAATGGAGCCCCGTACATCTATAGCGAAGTAAAAGGAAGGAAGGTCTTACAGCCAGAACATCTGGGCCATCTAGAACAAGGCCAAGTTGAGTTGTTCCACCAGAAAGGAATAATCGTGGTTAGGGGGCAGAAGGCTAAAATGTAAGATGAACGGTTGCAGGACCTGGGTACGTCCAGTTTAATGAAAAGAAGGACTAGGGGGGACAGGATAGCAGTCTTCCAGTATTTGAGGGACTGCCCCAAAGAAGAGGCAGTCAAGCTATTCTCCAAAGGACCAGGAGGCAGGACAAGAAGCAACAGATGGAAACTAATCAAGGAGAGAAGCAACCTGGAACTAAGGAGGAATTTCCCGACAGTGAGAACAATTAACCATTGGAACAACTTGCCTCCAGAAGTTGTAAATGTTCCAACACTGGAAGTTTTCAAGACGATGTTGGACAACCATTTGTCTGAAATGATACAGGGTTTCCTGATTAAGCAGGGGGTTGGACTAGAAGACCTCCAAGGTCCCTTCCAACTGTGTTATCCTATCCTATCCTATCCTAAATATTGCTGAGCAACCCTGGCCTAAGGTTTGAAGGGCTGAGGCGAAGATAGTCAAAGGCGGTAGATCTTCTGAGCTTCCAGAGTATTCCTCACCCCTAAAGAACAGGCTCACCAACCGTCCTTGTGCCTCTTATTTTCTCCACCGTGATGGCAGAGGGTGACTCATGAATGGGTAATGCACTAAAATGCGTTTTCCTGTCCAATTAATTTTCTGAATGGGGAAAGCACCATATACCCACATCCTGCATTATCGGAAAGCAACCTGTATCGGCCTGTAACAAGAGCTCTTGAAAGGAAGGGTTAGGCTTTTAGGATCGATTTATTCTTGATACGATTTCCTAATTACGCACCGGAGATGGGATTTAACTCCCTCAAACACCAAGAGGCAAATTGTCCTCTTACCTTCTGATAGAGAGAGAATATTCTGCTGAATATCAGACAGGAGGAGGACCAAATACTTTGCTAGGAATATAAAAGCTGTAGTGAAATTGGTAGCAATCTCCTTTCGGAAATCTCCTTTGGAAATCCATCCTGGCAGCTTAGCAGGAAAAGCTTTTAAACAGATTGTCTTTCATTTGATTTAATTTCCTCTTCTGTTTGTTATCCTCGACGCTTGGTATCAGCTCTGTTCCCTGGTGAATGCCCATTTAAATTTAACTCCAGTTTTAAGAAGCCTCTCACAGGTCTTTGACAGCAAAGGCCTATCAAGCAAGATGAAAAAGGAATTTCCTTCACTATCAGCGGCTTGAAAGCAGCGGAAGGCTTTAAATGAATGCATTGGCCTTACGGATAACACGATCTGTGGTTGCCATCAGCTCAGAGACTACTGACTTGCTTAGGCTGCAAGCTGTTTTATTATGCAAAGATTTCCAGGCACTGCCAAGCTATTACGGAGAAGGTAATATTTAAAGCGAAATAATTCAAAGCATGCAACCAGTCTGTTCTGGTTTCTTCTCCTTGCTACAAAGGCAGAAGCAGAAATGCTACAATCTCTGGCTTTCTAAAAAAAATAGAACATATCAATAACGGGGTCATTTGTGCAGAATTTCACAAATAGAGTTCATCATTCAGCCGCAGCCGTGCGACACCATATTGAGTGGGGCCTGTCAGGGGTGACAAACCCAATGAATCTCATATCTGACAGCGAGATCGACAGCCAGTTATGCTCTCTAGGAGGCGTGGACTTCAACTCCCAGAATTCCCTGGCCTGGCAGCCCACTCATCTTCACATTGGCAAGTTTCAGAAGCACTCTAGGACTTGTATCTGAAGCTCAGTGGTCTGTTCCTCCCCTTCTAGATAAGCAACCTAGAACTAAGGAGGAATTTCTTGACAGTGAGAAAAATCAACCAGTGGAACAGCTGGCCTCCAGGAATTGTAGGTGCTTCAGCACTGGAGGCTTTTAAGAAGAGGCTGGACAGTCCCTTGTCTGAAATGGTCTGGAGTTTCCTGCTTGAGCAGGGGGTTGGACTAGAAGACCTCCAAGGTCCCTTCCGGCTCTATTCTGATGAAAGATTAATGCCATTTTGTGGTCATCCAAATTTTCTCTGTCTGGACCCGGCAGCTGGAATGAGCTACCTCCTCCTCCTCCTCCTCTATTAGCAACATGTTATTTCTCTTCAGTCCCCTGAAAGAGTTTGGGATGGAACAGGATGGAATAAGAGAGAATCAAACACAATAAGATACAAGACAGGCATTGATTTCTCACCCTCAGCCAAAACAAAAATTAGAAAGCAGGGAACTGAATGTCTTCACCGTCCCCACAGGCAGCAGGATCCATCAACAATAAAGGAATAAACCTGAAAGGGCTGACTTTTGACATAAAAGTCCTGTGATTGCCGGCACATTATAGTCGTTCTGAAGGGCAGAGACGGAGAAAAGGCTCTTGAATAGCTCAATCCCAGTGGCACTCACACATATTTACAGAACAAAAGCGCCCACCCAGTGCAAGTCGATTCACTTTTTATTCTTCCGAATGAACAAACAAACGAAAAGCCTGGAAGGAGGGTAGAATATTTAATCGATTTATAAATCACCCCATGTGCCTTCTGGTAGCTAATCATTGCATCTTTCTTCTCCGAAGGGGGGGAAAAAAGCGTTGCCAATTACGACAATGGTCGGGTACCAGAAGTGCTCTTCAATTTCCCTTCATATGAATCGCCAGCCACCAACCTCTTCCTTCAGGAGCCAGAAAGAGCTCGCCCGGTTTGGGATGTGGGACTTACAGGTATGAAATGTGAGAGTAACGAAGTCATTCGAAGGAAAACCTCTCGGCTTTTTCCGGGAGATCCGAAGGCTGCCAGAGTGTGTGAGTTGTTGCAACTTTGCTCCTCACCCCCCACCCCCCACCCCCTTCTCTGCAACAACTGGCTTTCCTTTTTTCGCAGTTTTGCAATCTTGAGAACGTCGTGCAAAGGAGGGATAAACACAGAACATAGAATAACAGAGCTGGAAGGGACCTTGGAGGTCATCTAGTCCAACCCCCGCTTGTGAAAGCAGACCCTATAGCATTTCAGACAGATGGTTGTCCAGCCTCTTCTTGAAAGCCTCCAGTGATGGAGTCGTTCCACTGATTAATTAAGAGAATAACACAGTAACAAATTGGAAGGGACCTTGGAGGTCTTCTAGTCCAACCCCCTGCTCGAGTTTCTCGGATGAGAAGTCTTCCCCTTCCTCAAAGAAAAAAGAAGGGGGGGACCCCATCCTGGTGCCTTTTGAAAAAGCACTTCTGAGATGCGAAGTTTAACAGGACCTTTAAAAATCCTCCCTAACTTCCTAGAACCTCCTTCAAGTCTGTGACAATCTCACTTCTAGAAATTTGGAAAATTTTCTAATGTACTTGCAGGACGCTAAATCAGGAATGCTTGGCCTGGAGGAAAACACTGACAACCCTGCAGTGTTGGCCTCCCAAAGCTTCACCCCTCCCTCCACCCCAGAACAACAATCTACACCCTTACAATGGCATCCTTTCTAATAGGTACCACCACCGTTTCTCCCCCTCCCACATTTTTCCCCTTCGTCTTGACGGAGTTTCTCTATCCCAGCCGTAATAAATTTGGATGAAAGTCTCCGTCGTTTTGCAGAAGAGCCTAGCCTGCTGTTCGAAGATGCAGCAATTAAAAACTTCTGTCATCTATATATGCTATATTAATAGCAGTGACTGTGATCTTGAGGGATCTTGGCGTCTTAGTGGAGAACCAGCTAAATATGAGCCAGCAGTGTGCAGGGGCAGCCAAAAAAGCCAATGCGATCCTAAATTGCATTAACAGAGGAATACAATCAAGATCAAGGGAGGCCCTAATACCACTCTATAAAGCCTTAGTAAAACCACACCTAGAGTACTGCATCCAGTTTTGGTCCCCACAGTATAAAAAAGATGTGGAGACTCTCGAAAAAGCGCAGAGAAGAGCAACCAGGATGATGAGGGGACTGGAGGCTAAAACATACAAAGAACAGTTGCAGGAACTGGGCACGGCTGATCTAGTGAAGAGAAGGACCAGGGGAGACAGGATAGCAGTCTTCCAATATTTGAGGGGCTGCCCCACAGAGGAGGAAGGGGGTCAACCTGTTTTCCAAAGCAGCTCTGAAGGCCAGACAAGGAAGAATGGATGGAAACTGAACAAGGAGAGATTCAACCTAGAAATAAGGAGGAATTTTCTGACAGTGAGAACAACCCACCCATGGAACAGAAGTTGCCTCCGGAAGTTGTGGGAGCTTCATCCCTGGAGGCTTTCAAGAAGAGACTGGGCTGCCCTCGGTCAGAAATATTGTAGGGTCTCCTGCTTGGGCGGGGGGTTGGACTAGATGACCTCTAAGGTCCCTTCCAACTCTGTTAATCTGTAGAATCTCTCTCTTCTGAAGTGATGGGGGAGCAAGAGAAAACTTTCTGAGACTTTCCGGAAATACGTTCTGGGCTCTCCGTGACATTTTGGGCGCTGATGTTCATTTACCCAACAGGGCAGAAGGGAAGAAACGAGGCCAAATTGACAGGGAGGAAAAGACGGGCTGTCCGTCTTCAAATCTTCCTGGCTAACCTTCTTGTTCTTTTTCTGTCACTGCTGACATTCGCCCTGCCTGCCATTAAACCCACCAGCTAAGCTTCTTCAGGACTTTGGCTGTCTTGGACTTGAGACCTGCTGCCAATCCTCATCTTCCACCTTTCATCTCTTGTATGATGATTTTCCAGCAAAATCCATTTGGAATTCCCCACCCCCCACCCCCCCGTCTCTGTCTTGACCTGCATTTTATTTCCCGCCTGCACCTTGGACCTGCTTACAAATCTGTTTTCGGGTGTCATCCTAGCATCCTTTCAAGACTTTTCAACGGCTTTCCTGAGCCTCAGAGGGGCTCTTTGTTGTTGCTGCTGTTGTGCTAATAGTGACAACATGCGTGAGATTTGCTTCAGGTTGCTGAACCCGCCACCACTGGCTGTATTTTCACAAAACACAATTCCGGAGCGGCCAATCTTTGGGATCCAAAAGCACACTCAGACTTTTGAGAGCAAGTAGTGGCAGACAGACCATATGACCCCCCCCCCTCCTCTCTTGGCAGGTATTTACAGGTGAGAATGACAGAATAACAGAGCTGGAAGAGACCTTGGAGGTCTTCTAGTCCAGGGGTCCCCAACCTTTCGGACCTCAGGGACCACTAAATTCATAATTCTAAATCCCACGGACCACTAATATGATCTGCCTAATGACCGGTTGGGTGGGCGTGGCTAGGTGGTCATGTGACTGGGTGGGCATGGCCAACTCAACGTCACTCACATCAAGGGGCACCTCAAAAGCCTCTACTTGCCCCTCCCATCCACTCCTCTCTTGCCTGCCCGGGCTCCTTAGGGCCCCAATAAGAAGCAGTTGTTGGAGCTAAGCAGCCACCACGAGAAAGAGTTGGCAAAACAGTTGGCTCCGTTCAAATTGGATCTGACCGAGAAGGAGGCTCAGCAGAAGCACCTCACTGAGGACTAGGAGCACAGGCTTTCCAAGTAGAGGGAAGACCTGCAGGAGTGCAAGGCCAGGTACCGGCGCCTGGAGGCTCAGCGGGCTGAGATGGTCAGCCAGTTCCAGGCCATGAGGCAGTCCCACTGGAACGAGGCCCTCCGGCTCTTCTCCACCAGCGGCTCTTCCCTCCAGCCTTTGCCCAAAGCCCCCCACCAGGAGGCTGAAGCAGACCCCAGTTGGAATTTCTGCCCCCCTCCGACCCTCACAAAAAGACCCCGAAGGGGGAGACTCTCTCCAGCAACACAAACGTTCATTGCACGTATCTGTCCCAGGGGCCGTAGTTTGAGGACCCCTGATTAAAAATATTAAAAATAATATATTAATATTAAAAATGCAAATAATTTTTCTGCGGACCACCAACATTTTCTCACAGACCACCAGTGGTCCACGGACCTCCTGTTCTAGTCCAACCCCCTGCTCAAGCAGGAGACCCTGTACCACTTCAGACAAATGGTTGTCCAGTCTCTTCTTAAAAACCTTCAGTGATGGAGCTCCCACAACTTCTGGAGGCAAGCGGTTCCACTGATTAATTGTTCTCACTGTTAGGAAGTTTCTCCTTTGTTCTTGGTTGCTTCTCTCCATGATTGGTTTCCATCCATTGCTTCTTCTCCTGCCTTCTGGTGCTTTGGAGGACAGGTGCCCCACACTCTTCTCTGGGATAGCCTCACTTGTTTTAAACTTCTGTAACTTTTTCTTTTCTTCCAAGATTTTAAACTAGTGGAGGTGGAATTAATAAAAAGTGAAATGAGCCCAAATGCAGGAAAGTGCTACATAGATCATACATACAGTCTCTTAGACTAGAACACTGTCCATTTCTGGAGAAGCCCAACCTACTGAGTTGTTTCCAAAAATAGCAAGCCCGTTCTGCAGGGAAAAAATCCGGATCAGCATCCCACTGCTGCTTTATATGTGAGCTTCTGTGGGTGGCAATGCGAAACTGACAGGCACTAAGCAGGTCCAGCTTTGGAAAGGGGGGGGGGGAGGTGCAGAAGGATATTCAAATCGTCGTCAGAAGTGTGAAAAGCGTGAAGGACATTTTCCCATGCGTGATGGACTTGTGAAAATATATATGTATCTCGAACACAGAGGCTTACAACAAGGCAGAGAATTTTAAAAATCAAGATCCAGACAAAACCAGGAATTTTCTTTCTATTATGATGTGGCACAATATCTGCAGGACACGTGCTGAATCGCTTTCAAAGAATACGTAGCCCTGCTGGATGAATGGATGAGAGACCACCAGGAAATGACAGGCCGATAGGCTGGTCTTTTTTTAAAAAAAAAACCAACCAAGTAAATAGTACCATAATAGTAAACATGTTTGTGCTACTGGATATTTTCCTGTGTTGGACGGAAGCCCAGCTGAATACAAGGCAACCCTTATCATTTTGTTATTGGTGTCTCACATTTGATTATCTAGAAGCACGCCTCAAAGGCTGGTGTGATACAGCAATCCAGTACAACAAGCATAAGAATCCCTCCATGGTGAGATGGGTGGCATTATCAATTTAATTAATTAATAACTAAACAACATGCAGGCAGAAAACAGAGTGGTCCTTTCAGCAAGTCAAGAAATGTCAGGCCCAAACAACCAGACCCGGATGTGCAGAGTTCAGACTAACTACTTCATTATGTTCTGCCTGTAATGCAGGAATCTCCCCGGTCTGAAAACTGACTCATGGTGGCGCAGTGGTTAGAACGCAGCATTGCAGACCAACTCTGCCCACTGCCACGAGTTCGATCCTGACCAGCTCAAGGTTGACTCAGCCTTCCATCCTTCTGAGGTGGGTAAAATGAGGACCCGGATTGTTGGGGGCAAGAGGCTGACTCTGTAAACCGCTTAGAGAAGGCTGAGCAGCATTGTGAAGCGATATATAAGTCTAAGTGCTATTGCTATTGTTACTGAGATAGATAGATAGATAGATAGATAGATAGATAGATAGATAGATAGATAGATAGATGATAGAGACATGGTGGCGCAGTGGTTAGAATGCAGTATTGCAAGTTAACTCTGCCCACTGTCTGGAGTTCGAGCCTGACCGGCTCAAGGTTGACTCAGCCTTCCATCCTTCCAAGGTTGACAAATGAGGACCCAGATTGTTGGGGGCAAGAGGCTGACTCTGTAAACCACTCTGTATAAGGGGCTATTGCTATTGCTATTGCTACTCCTGGGAGCAATTAGATAAGGCTCCAAGGAACTTAGGTGGGTCATCCCTGCCCCTAGCTCCATGCTGGATCCCTCCTTCATGCCAGGCCGAGTGCTTAGTACCAAGTATTTTAGATAGCACAGTTCTATGGACAACAGGTGTGGCACTATACACATTTATTCTCAATAATGGAACCTTAATAAAAGAAGAATCCAAAAGTCCTCTTAGGAAATTACGGAGCTGAAAAGCCGAAATGTGGAGATGTGAGCCCTCTGGTGGTTACAAGGCTGTAGGAAAGTCATCGTAGTAAAAACATTTGAGTAGCCACAGAGAATCAACCAGGAATTACTCACAGAAAATAGCATATGGCATGTCCGGACACTTCCTGGCTTTCTCAGGCTAGCAAGACACTTTTGCAAGGAGAGTCACCACTGGATGCTGGAGCAAGAGAAGCAAAGGGAGGATATATTTTCTGAAGTGGTTAAAGAATAATTTTCAAAAAAACCAGGCAGCGTTTATAACCAGTGGGAAAACTTGCATCCAGAAATGATGGGTGCTTCATCACTAGAGGCTTTAAAAAAAAAAAAGACTTCATCGTCACTTGTCCAAAATAGTATAGGATCTCCTGCTTGAGCAGGGGGTTAGACTAGAAGTCCTCTAAGGTCCCTTTCAGTTCTATTCTGATTAATATCAGATTGGCTTCTTCCATCAGGGTTAAAAGAAGGGAAGAGTCACATCCGGTTGCCTTTGTCAAGTTCTGCTGACAAAGATTAATCGATGTACCATTTGGCTCTTGTTTTCCTTATCTAAAAGATGAGCTATGGGAGAAGTTGTGTTTTATTTAAAGAGGGCGATAATCTATTAAAATTGTTTTTGTCAGCTGGGATGAAAGGAAAGGTGTTGGTTTTTTTTCTCCTTCTCTTTTTCTTTATTTCACACCTGCACTTTTTTCTTTTCTTTTTTGTATTTTCCTGTTTTGTATTTGTGGTTGTTTCTAATTCTTAATAAAATGGTTTGAAAAATATGTGGCACACCTGTCTGCTGTTTGCAGTTTATTAAAAATGAGCTTCTTACTTAACTGGGAACAAGATGATTTCATGTAACAGGCTTACTCCAGAGTAGACAGGCATAGATTTTATACTCCGGAATCTAAATGCATACTTTCTCACGATAGAATGGCATCTCCACCCAAACATTTTGAACGAGTTTAAAATTGGTTCTGAGTCTGTCTAATAAGATGCTCTGTCCGGTTTCAAAAGCTAAGCCAATTTTTTAAAAAATAAAATATCAAAAAGTAACACATGTCTTCTCCAAACCAAAGCAGCTTTTTTCTCCCACTGAGGAGTTTCCTAGCCTGGAGACTCAGTAGGGAGATGGGCAGCTACATAAATTTAATCATTAAATGATTAAAGGCTGCTTACCAAGCTATACCTGCCTCCTGGAGACCCCAGGCATAGCATCATCATTATTTTTTTTTAATTTGATTTATATCATCATCATTATCTTTTATTCATTAAACATGAAACTCAGTCAGCTGAACATTCAAAAATGCATCACAAATACCATTGACTGGTGCTAATGGTTGATACGGGTTGCTTCCAGCGTCCTAGGTGTCAACCAAGTACCTTCTTAAGATGTACGATGTTCCGAGTAGCAGTTTTTTACAGTTCCACTGGTGTTATTGCAGGAAACTGCAATTTGCTGATGTATGTTATAAAATTCTTGGACATGATACCAAAGTGCCCCGATGACAATGGGTATCACCGTTACATGTTTCATCCATAATCGCGTAGTTTCAATAGCCAGGTCGCGATATTTCGTGATTTTTTCCAGTTCTTTTTCTTCAACTCTGGCGTCTCCTGGTACCGTGATGTCAATTTATTTATTTATTTATTTAATTTGATTTATATGCCACCCTTCTCTGGAGACTCAGGGCGGCTTACAATGTGTTAAGCAATAGCCTTCATACTTTTGTATATTTATACAAAGTCAGCTTATTGCCCCCACAAACTGGGTCCTCATTTTACCTACCTTAGAAAGGATGGAAGGCTGAGTCAACCTTGAGCCTGGTAGGATTTGAACTTGTAGTAATTGCAGGCAGCAGATGTTAAGTGGATGTTAATGACTGCCTTAGTCTGCTGAGCCACCAGAGCTCATAAACTGTACGTCAATAAACTGTACGTTTCGGTTTTCCACAACTGTGATATCTGGCTTGTTGTGTTCCAAGTGACGATCCGTCTGTATTTGAAAGTCCCACAAGATCTTCACCTTCTCATTTTCTATAAATTTTTCCATTTTATGTTCCCATGACTTTTCGGATACAGGTAAGTCATATTTTTTACATAACGACCAGTGAATTAATTTAGCAACTCGGTCGTGTCTAGCTTTTTAATCAGTTTGTTCGATTTTGCTGCATTCACAAATTAAATGTGAAACAAGTTTCGACTTTGTCATTGCAAAGTCGGCAGTTTGGATTGTCAGTGGATTTTTGTATCTTTGCTTTCATGGCATTAGTTTGTAGTGCTTGTTCTTGAGCAGCGAGTATTAAACCTTCCGTTTCTTTCTTGGTGGTTCCCATCTTAAGCCATGCCCGTGTAAAGTTGTCATCACATTCTCCTTCCATGTTTTTCAAGTGCTGTCCATGCAAAGCTTTGGTTTTCCATCAGTTTAATCTGTCATCCAGCTGTTTTTCCTTATATTCTGCCTTTGTTTCTGTTGTTTTTATACTGTTCTCCGTTTTCACAGTCAGCAACAATTTTTCTGTACTTTGGTTCACATAATCATTCAAACTTCGCTTTTCTTCTTCTACAGTTTGATGGATTTGCAATAGTCCTCTGCCCCCTATTTTTCCTGGCAGGTACAACCTGTCGATGTCACTTCGTGGATGCAAAGCGTGGTACATAATCAAAAGTTTGCGTGTTTTCCGGTCCAAGTTTTCCAGTTCAGCCAAAGTCCAGTTGATGATTCCCACTGAGTAGCATATCACTGGAACGGCCCACATAGTAATGCCTCTAATTATGTTTCCAGCATTCAGCTTTGATTTTAATATTTTGCGGACCCTCCTGGTGTATTCCTTTTGCGTTGACTCTGACTTTTCCATTCAAGATGTTATTTGCTTCCAATATTCCTGGGTATTTGTAACCATCATCCTTTGCTTATGCTTTTACTATGTTTCTTATTATTTTGTTTATTGTTTATTATTATTATTACTTATTATTTTTCTTATTATCTTATTATTATTATTTTCATTAAACATGAAACTCAGCCAACTGAACATTCAACAATGCATCACAAATACCATTGACTGGTGCTAATGGTTGATACGGGTTGCTGCCAGCGTCCTAGGTGTCAACCAAGTACCTCCTCCTCCTCCTTCTTCTTCCTCTTCCTCTTCCTCCTCTTCTCCTCCTCCTTTATATACTTTATTCATTAAACATGAAACTCAGTCAACTGGACATTCAAAAACGCATCACAAACACCACTGACTGGGGCTAATGGTTGATACAGGTTGCTGCCAGCGTCCTGTTATTGTTGTTGTTGCTGCTCCTGCCAGCATCCTGTTATTATTGTTATTATTAGTTATTAGTATTTATTATGCGTATGTCATCTACAGGGATCGCACATTCACTGAAAGCCTCCAGGCACGGGGGTCTTTTATGCAGGAGAGAGCCTCCACTGCCTTCTTCCAGGGTATTTCCTTTCCAACTTTTCCCCTCCGTGCCTGGGATCTCCTGGTGGCCTCCCATCCAAGCGCAGACCAGACCCCACAAGTCCAGAGAGAGGGGGGGGGACGTGGGGGGTCCTTAAGCAGCCAGCCGTGAGGGGAGAAAGCCAGGTTCAAATCCCTTTCAAGGCTGAAGCCCACCCTGGGCCCACTCCCTCCCTCCCTCCCTCTGGGGAGGGGGAAAATAAGGAGAACGGAGGCGGCCATCGGAGCAGACGAGGCGTGGGTAGAGGGGATGTGGGGGGGGCAGGAAAAAAAGGTGCGAGGGGGGAGCTTCCGGTCCGCTCTGCCCGGGGCCCTCTGTGTCCGTTCCTCCGGCGCCGCCCCTTCCGCCCCGCGGCCTGCGCTGCCTGTGCTGCTGCTGCTGCTGCCGGTGGAGCTGGCGCTGGTGGTTGGGGCGAGGGAGGCGGCGGCGGCGGCGTCGTGTGTGAGGCGGGCGGGCGCCTCTCCATCCTGGCATTTCGGAGCCTCCATCCTGGCCTCTCAAGTGCCCGGACCCAAAACAGGAAGTAAGTGCCTTGGAAGCGCCCATCGGACGGGAGGGAGGGGGGGAGGGGAAAGAGGGGCCCGAGGGGGGGGGTTAGGGGGGGGGGGGGCTTTCCCCCCCCCCCCCACCCACGGAATAGATCTCTCTCTCTCTCCCCCCCACGCACGCACGCTCCCTCCCTCCCTCCCTCCCTCCCTGGTGGGCGCCTCTTCGGAACCCGCCTCCCTCCCCCGCTTCTCTTCCCCCACCCAGGGGAGTCTGTTGGGGGGGTCTTTTCAGAAAGGGGCCCCCTGAGGTCAGCAGGACGGGCCTGCGGGATGCAAGGCGGGGGCCCTGGGAGGGGCTGCTCTCGCCCGGCTCTCGCGCCACGGGGGCCGCCACGGGGGTCGGGGGCCTGGCTGTGCAGTGGGTGTGTGTGTGTGTGTGTGTATGGGGGGGGTCTCTTGTGGGGGTTGGGGGGGGGTCTCTGAGCCAAACCTTTCACCTCCTTCACTGGGGAAGACCAGCAGGGAGAACCAATCGCCTTCCATTCACAGCACACGCACCGTGGCCCTGCAGGCTCTGCCTACCTACCTAGACAGGCAGACAGACGTGTGTGTGTGTGTGTGTGTGTGTGTGTGTGTGTGTGTGTATACTAGATACTAGGGGGGGGTGTATGTATATATATACATCCGCACGCATATGATTTTATAAATTTACATATGATTGTATATATGTGTATGTGTTTGTATGTGTGTGTGTGTGTGTGCATCTGTATGCATATGTATATATATGAATTTAGATATGATTATATATGTGTGTGTTTGTGTATGTGTGTGTATGTGCATCTGTATTCATATATATGTATATATATAAATTTAGATATGTATGTGTGTATGTATATATATGAATTCAGATATGATTATATATGTGTGTTTGTATATGTATGTATGTGCATCTGTATGCATATATATGTATATATATGAATTTAGATACGGTGTGTGTATATATATGCGTGTATGTCTACATCTATCTACATCTGTATATATATATATATATATATATATGAATTTAGATATGATTATATGTGTATCTATGTGTTTGTATATGTGTGTGTGCATCTGCATGTGTGTATATCTGCATCTGTATGCATATATATGTATGCATGTAGATGAATTTAGATACTATGTATATATGTTTGTGTGTGTCTATGTATGTATGTATGTATATATATGAATTTAGGTACATGATAGATATACAGATGACAGAGGGATGATATTAAAATTCCCAGGCCTTTGGCGATTTCATTGCCACCTGTTATCTTTATCTTCCATTTTTAAAAAATATATTAGTTTATATTATTTCTTTGATTGTTCTCAGGTCGCCAGAGCCATTGGGAAGTTGGGAGGGTCACAAATCTAATAAACTGTTTTTTTGGTATTATGATGTATAAAAGCAGTGGGCGTGGGTGTGTTTATATACAGGTTTGTGTGTACATGTGTGTGTATGAGAAATAGAAATAGAATTCTCTATTGGCCAAGTGTGATTGGACACACAAGGAATTTGTCTCCAGTGCATAAAATATAAAATGGTAATTTTACAAACCATGCCTACACTACAGTAAATGAATATTCTCATATTCTGCCTACCTTGATGATCCTTTCTTCCTTTCTTCCTTCCTTCCTTCTTTTTCTTTCTTTCTTTCTTCCCCACACTCTATATAAGATTTCCTGCTATTGCAAAATCTTGGGATATTGAATTATTGAAGTTTGTGGTTTGAGACTAAAAGATGTTTTCGTATGTCAGTGGTATAACATAAATCTTCTCCTGGATTTGACTGTTTTAAGATTCATGCTGAGAGGTTTTGCATTATTAGGGCAGCTGGGTGTTCTTGTGTAGGATTTTTCTGTTTCATAAACAACATTGGGATCTTCACAAGAGAACAATCGACAACCAAACCATATCATTGTAAAACAAAAAGTAGATATATGGATATTTACTACTAATGCTCCGAAATAAAGTGCCTTCATCTTTTCAGTTGGTATGTTTACATATAGTATGCTACTTACTTTAATGTTTTGACAAATAAAAACTATGTTTCAAAATGTCTATTTTCTTCCACTGTATTTTCTTTAACTTTACACCTGCACAGAATATATAATAGTCTTTCAAAACGCATTTTAGTTCTCAGATAGATCAACTTTGCTCATCAAAATATGGCTCCGTGCTGAATTTCAAAGGTGCCATCAGCTGCAACAGATTTTTGTGGGCTCTGAAAACAGATTTATGGAGAGGACTATTTGTTGTTGTTTTTTAAATCTTCTGTTACATTTAAATATGTCGGTTGAAATGTGCATTGTAGTTAAAGGCCAGACTGCTGGAACTGAGCTGTAGGCAAGGGGGTAACAATGAGCAATGCAGGACAAAGAAAATCTCATTATCGGAACACTGTGGATATTGTAGTGATATACAGGGAGTTCTCCACTTACGACAGTCCATTTAGTGACCATTCAAAGTTACCACGGCACTGAAAAAAGGGACTTATCTGAAAAAAGGGACTTACGACCATTTTTCACACAATCATTGTAGCACCTCCATGGTCACGTGATCAAAATCCAGACACTTAGCAGCTAACTCGTATTTACGACGGTTGCAGTGTCCCGGGGGGGGGGATCACGTGATCCCCAAGCAAAGTCAATGGGGAAAGCCAAATTCACTTAACAACAGGGTTACTAATTTATCAACAGCAGTGCTTCACTTAACAGCCGAGACAAGAAAGGTCGTAAAATGGGGCAAAACTCACTTAACTGCTTCACTTAGCAACAGAAATGTTGGGCTCACTTGTGGTCGTAAGTCAAGGGCTGCCTGTACTCTACTTCAGTCAGTGAGCCTCACAAGATAAGATATTTCAGTTTGCAAAACAAAACCTTTCCTTGGTTTGCAGCTCACCTTAAAATCGTGACAAGTCTAACTAACCCTGGAGCGAGAATGCTCTCCGTGGGGGTTAGGCAGAGGAGCGCGTTGAGTCAACAGGCAGCGGGAATTAATGGTATATTTAGAAATTCTACCCCAGGGAGGTGGAAACAATTCAGTCGCCTTCTAAACGGTCCAGAAGGGTCCAATTTGGAAATCAAACCTTCCTGACCACAGAACAGTTCCAGGATTCCACTACTTCCATAATAAGTTGTGCGTCTAGTTTCAAGATCCAAACATTTGCAGGTCAGAATCTTCCTGGACGCCATATTTTGCAAATCCAAGATGTCTTCCTGTATCCCTCGGTAGTTCCACACCATGCAAAGGGCAGAAGAATGACCGGATAGCGGAGTTGGAAGGGGCCTTGGAGGGCTTCTGGTCCAAGAAAACGCAGCGGTTGGCAGCGCGGCTCAAACAGCCTGTCTCCTGCCCTGAGTTTTGGCTGTCATCCTGTTGGGGGCAACGACGGAACAGGCGTCACCATGCGCCATAGCTCAGGCTTGTGATGCTCAATGTCATGGCATGGAGGGACTTTTCCCTCTCCCCAAACCTTCCTTTCCTCTGAGTTGGTTTTTTTCCAGCTGAGCACTGAAACCAATGTGGTGCCAGGATCACCTCGTCCTCTCCTTCAGGAAGACGCGCCTGTTTAGGGGGGCTCTTTCCAGCCCTCCTTTTTTCACCCCCAATAGATTATTCACTCGCTGGCCTGCTCTTATTTTTGTCAAAACTGCTGAGCCAGGAAGGCATCGCCAGCAGTCTGGCATGTGTCTCCCGTGAGGGTTTTCAGGAGGCACACATTAATCTCATCTCTGGGTGGTTTCCGTTTTGTTTTTTTCTCAATCATGAAAGAGCTAAATTAAAAATTCTGGGTGTGTTGGGGAACTCCGCAGTTCAACTTCTGGCCATGCATTCACACCATCCCTGGCTGTTGAGGCACATGGATCTTGTAAGCCCCCCCCCCCCCCCCCCGCTTGCTGGGTATACCGGATAGGTGTGTCTAACACAGACACACAACTCAGGTCAATAGCCAAGAAAAGGAAGGGACACACAAAAATCACTTTCAACTGAACCACGAGGCCCAACAGGTTTTTTGGAACCCACAGTGACCCGGTGAATTTAAAGTAAGAGTCGAGCTCTTCTCTTCACATTTGCTGTTTCTCAGTTGCACACATCCATCCGCACTTAGCCAAGTCAAGAACGCAACACATTTGCAGATGTCACAAAGGCAGGGTAATGGTACGTGAGGATGAGCTTGGAAGACCGAAGGGAGACTCGCCGTCTGGATAACCGGCGTGTAAAAGATTTCTCAGGTCATGGAAGGAGAAGAGGCATGAGAGGCATGTCGTAGCTTTCCGGAGAGTAAAAGGGGAGAGATATTTTCAGTCTTACAAGAGTCCATTAATGTACAATAAAGGTAGACCTGTGCTGCTTATGGTGCTTCTTGTCTGGACTACCTCGCAGGGCTGACATACAGGGAGGATAGCAAAAATAACAAAAGGCCTTAGACCACATTTATCAAGATTCTTGAGGACCTCAACTTGATGAAACAAAAGAATGGGCAGCAACCAACAAGATGAATCTCAGCAGGATGAATTACAAAGCCTTTGATTTGAGTAACAAAAACCAAAGTTATAAGATTGCAGAAAATACAACTTCAGCAACAGAGTGGCCAGTGCCTGGAACTCACTACCTGACTCTGTTGTTACATCCTCAAACCCCTCACAGCTTCAACCTCAAACTGTCTACCGTGGACCTCACCCCATTCCTAAGAGGTCCATAAAGGGGTGTGCATAAGTGCACCAGCAGGCCTACTGTCCCCATTTATTCTTACCCATTTACTATGTATATACTTATACCTGTTTATACTTATATGCTTATATGTAATGTCATACTTGTTTTCTCACAAATGTTTGACAAACTAAAACAATAATAATAAAGATGGGGGTGGGGAGGAAGCCTAGGAGCCATTTTCCAGTATCTGAATGAAGAAGAAGAAGAGGTAGAGAGCTGTTGAAAGTTGCTCCTGGAGACAAGACCAGAAGAACATCGCATGAAAACAGATTGGTTGAACGTCAGGAAAACATCCTTGATGGTCAGTGAAGATTCTCAGTCCTCCAGCGGAGTGGTCTGGAAGTTGAGGCAGGGCATCCGGAATTCTTTCCTTGTGGGTTCAAAACATTTTTTAAAAAAAATTTGATTTATATGCCGCCCTTCTTCGGAGACTCAGGGCGGCTTACAATGCGTTAAGCAATAGCCTTCATACTTTTGTATATTTATACAAAGTCAGCTTATTTCCCCCACAATCTGGGTCTTCATTTCACCTACCTTAGAAAGGATGGAAGGCTGAGTCAACCTTGAGCCTGGTGAGATTAGAACTTGCAGTAATTGCAGGCAGCTGAATGTTAATCTCAGTGCCTTAGTCTTCTGCGTCACTCAGGCCCCTGCTGCTCTTCCAGGTTCCTTCTTCACCTGAGCACTTGGGTGAGGAGAGACCCATATATGTCCTCCAGGGAGATTTCATTTCTCCCCAAATCTTGCTAGAGTCTTATTAGGTGGGTAGGCAGAGAGTCATTGGGAAGTTCCAACTCCTAAGTCCGTTTTCCTAGATGGGTCCTTAAGTGTGGCCTCCTTGGTGCTCCTGTGAAGTGGTCTTGATCTCCCTGGGGACTGATGAAAGAGCAGCGTAAGAAATGGGGGACATGTGTGGGTGTGGGTGTGTATGGTCCCCCTAACCAACTTCCTCAGACTGAAGGAGCTACTTGGATCAGCAGTGAAACGTTTTCAAGCCAACAAGAGAAGAAGTCCAGTTGTCATGACTCTGCTTCAAGACTTTCTTTGATGGCAAGAGATGATCAGCAAGGGAGCTGAACTGCCTCAAGAACCGATGAACTTTCCTTCCTTGGAGATGCTTCAACACAGGCGGGAGAGAGGGCTCTCTCGTGGATGCCCTGGGATGGTCAACCAGATGCTCTCCAGAATCCTAACCAACCCTTGCATTTCTCTGAGCCCCTCCCTCAACTTTCTCTTCCTTGAAGACTGAGAGTTTCTTCTTGGTAATCATCGTCTCAAGGGACCAGCCAGCTCTTCGTTGGCCTTAGGAGAAGTGTTTGGTTTTGAAGTTACGAGTGAAAAGGTGCAAGAAATAAAAGGCCACCCATTAACCCAACGAGGAGCAGGTGTTTTCTGTCCAGGTCAATAGCATGGCTGTTTGACTTACTGCGCATGAAGTACTGAGGGCCACTTTGATTCCGAGATAAATAAGTAGGTTGCACTTAATTTGGTTGATTCAAAGTAAGTAACGACCAGGTCCTTGATGCTCTCTGAGCTTGGTTATTTTCTTGCAGATGTTTCATTACCTGACCTAGGTAACATCTTCCATGCTAGTAGACTAACTATTTTGGATAATGAAATGTCTGCGCGAGGGAAACGGCCCTGCTCAGAGAGCACCAAGGACCCCACAGTTCAACCCTGAGCTTCAGCTGCTCTCCTTTATCGGTAAATAATGAGCGCCATGTGGCTAATCTGTGACTGTTCTCTTGCAGGTTTGATTATGACCACAGTTGAAGAAGAATCTGACACAGTGACAGTGGAAACCGTGAATTCCGTGACTCTGACACAAGATCCTCAAGGCAACCTTATTCTTCACTGCCCTCAGGATGGTATAGAACACCCGTTACTTGACTGTATGCTTTCTCC
>WNWU01000049.1:1377279-1420637 GCA_012654045.1 Ptyas mucosa
AGGAAGGAAGGAAGGAAGGAAGGAAGGAAGGAAGGAAGGAAGGAAGGAAATGAGTAGGAGAAAGGAAACGGAAGGAAGGAAGGAAGGAAATGAGTAGGAGAAAGGAAACAGAAGGAAGGAAGGAAATTTGGCATTCCCTCTACCATTATCAACTTCCTGCAAATAACAGATCAATTTGAGAAATTTCCAAAGAAGGCATAGTGACATCCTCATGGTGGGTTTGACTCTCCTTTCTTCTACATGCTAAACTCCGGGCGGGCGGGGGGGCATTAATCTCAGTTAGTTTCTCTTCGTGGTGCTTATTAGTCTGCTATAGATTCCAAGCCGGTGGAAAAGAAGGCAAGTCGGGAAGGCGGCTGTGGGAAGGCGGCCGGTCTGTTGGGCAATTCCAGGTGGAGCTGCCGACCTTGGGCTCCTCGGGGGCAGGAGGAGCCTGAAACCCGGGTCAGAAATTGCAAGAAAGGTGCGAGGCTAATCCTACGGATTGCACGCCGCTTAATCCCAGGCTGTTTTGCAGGGAAGGGTGTCCGGCACAGGGAACCCCTTAAGCAGGCCAGCATCTGAGCAATAAGTGGCTGCAGGAGAAACCAGGTTAGCTTCTGCTCCGAGAAGCCCCCCCCCCCCCCCCCCCCCGGGAGTTTAAAGCCCCGAAACCTTCCCAGTGGGGGAAGCGCTTCTGAATCTGCACCGACTGGCATTCAGTGGCATCCTCGGAGGGGCTTCCCGGGAGAGAGAAAAGGGGCTCAGGGAAGACCCCCCCCCCCCCCCCCTCTTCCCCTTACCCCCCCGGCTTCATGTCGGTTGGATGGCTTGGTTGGTCTCCTGGCTTCCCGCCCCCCCCCCCCAGCTCCCCTTCCAAGCCCCCAGCGTCTCCAGAGAGGGAGGGAAGGAGGGAGGCGTTAGGACGCCCCGGAGCCCCAGATTGGGAGGTTCCGATTTTATTTCCCAAATCAAACCTCAACTTTCATGCTGCCCCCTCGGCCGAGCCCCTCCTCTGCTCCTCTCCCTCTCGGAAAACCGCCCGAGCGGAGCCTGCGGGGCCCTGGGAGGCCTTCTAGTCCAACCCCTCTGCTCAGGCAGGAGAGAGCGAGACCCTGCGGTGCCATTTCGGACAGCCGCTCCTCGGAAGTCTCGGAGCAGCCACACAAGAAGAGAAAGAAGCGCAAGCTGAAGGCGGCCGGGAAAAACAAAGCCACGGCGGAGCAAAAGCCCCCCGCGCCCCGCTTGCCAGCGCCGGATCGGCCCCCACCTGCAGAAAGCCGCTCCCCGCCAAGCCCGGCGCCACTCCCGCCTCCTCCTCCTCCTCCTCCTCCTCCCCAGCACCGCTGCCCGAAAGCCCAACCTGCCCGCGAAACTCGCCTCCGCAACGTTCCCAAAAGGAACCCCGGGGATCCCAACGTTCCGAGGAGGAACCCCGGAGCTCCGAACGTTCCGAGGAAGAACCGCGGCGACCCCGAACAGTCCGAGAAGGAACCTTGGCGACGCGAACGTTCCAAGAAGGAACTCCGGCGCCGCCAACGTTCCGAGGAAGAAGCCCGGCGACCCCAACGTTCCAGCGCGCTTCCCCACCTCCTGCAGATGCCGGGCGCGCTCGGAGGCGGCGGCCCATGGAGCGCGGCTCTCGGCTGGGCTCGCCTTGTGGGCGCCCGCTCCGGCTCTGGGCCGCTGTCGCAAAGTCCCCCGCGCCGCCTCCGCCTCCGCCTCCGCAGCTCCTGCCTTCTTCCCCGGCCCGCCCGCTCATTGGCCCCGCTGCGCCAATCCCGGAGCAGGGAGCTCGGCACCTGGGCTGCCAACCTGGGATGGCTTCGCCTCGGCCCGGGAGCCGCCCGCTGCTTTGCCGCCGCTTGGCAACCCGAGCGCGGCTCCCGGTGGGTCTCCCGAACCCAGGCCCCCGGGCGGCTTTTCGGGTGGGGAGGTCGGGTTTTTGCCGGGGAAGCCTCCAGGTCCGGGAGCAGTCTACCTGTGCGGAGGCTACGGCAGGCGTTTGGTCGGCCCCCGCGGTTGACTTTGGAGTTCGCTCTGCTTTTATTCCCGGGGCTGCTTCGGTCGGACAGTTCCAGAGATGCCGGTAGTAGCTACACCGGGAGGAGGGAGGAGGAGGAGGAGGAGCTCCTGGCCAGAAGGGCTTCTCCGGAGCTTGCCAAGGGCTCCGTCCATCCCAGCCCCGGTAAGGGTGTCCTTTCTCCTGAAGGCCACTCGGAGTTCTGGGGGCTTCTCAAGGGTTTGGCCAGAAGAACCTGCAACTGGCATCGTGACAGCTACAAACCTTGATGGCTTGATGATCAGGTGCCCGGCAGCAAAACCCTGAACTGACTACCAAGCGTAACTTCACAACCAACCCTTGGAAGGAAAACCCCAGGTCTGGTTCGGTTTCAAGCTGGGAGAAAGAGGCTGGAAACAACAGGGAGGCCGATTGGAAAGAAGGTCCATTTATTGATGAAGCAGAATCACCAGAGTTGGAGGTTCTGGGGCAGCTGACCAAGTGGAGTTGAGAGCGGGTGGGGTTTTAAGACCTTCTGGATCCCTATGGGGCCATGTAGGGGTCATGGCCGGCTCTATAGGCAAAAGGAGAAATGCAAATCCTAGGGGTTTGTCTGAGCTAATCTTGTCAACCTTTTGTTTGTTGCTTATCTGGAGTTTCCATCTGGCCCAGTCTTTCTGAATGGATGACCAAATCTGCATTTCTAAAAGCTGGCCGCCTCAGTTTCTGCTTGGGGCAGGGAAACTGGAGCTGGTTTCTGCCTCCCTTGAGGTTTTTTTCCCCATTTCTCCTTTAGGGGAAATATTCTATCCTGACTTTTTAATATCCCCCCAAAATATTTCATTCTTCGGGGGGGGGGGGGGGGCTTTCTCACACAACCAATCGCTAGTTTCCCATATCGCCTAACCCTGTTTCGCAGTCATCTGGATTTTTGGAGGTCACACGGGGTGTAAATCTGGTTTTTTTGAATATTCCTGCTGCTTTCTGCAGTGCACATACAGGTAGTTGACTTATAACAGTTCATTTAGTGACCAAAGTTACAATGGCACTGAAAAAAGTGGCTTAGGCTCATTTGGTCATGTGATCAATTCTAACCTATGAGACAGGTGGTCCTCAGCTTTTGACCATAATTGAACCCATAATTTTGGTCGTAAGTTGTGACACTTGGCAACTGTTTCATATTAATGACGGTTTCAGTGTCCTGGGGTCATGTGGTCATATTTTGCGACCTTCCAACCAGCAGAGTCAATGGGGAAGCCAGATTCGCTTAATGACTATGTTACTAATTTAACGGCAGTTGATTCACTTAATAAATGTGGCAAGAAAAGTTGTAAAACGGGGCAAAACTCACTTAAGATCATCTGCCTGGCCCTGTCAATGGCACAATTTTTGATGTAGGTCCCGTTTTAGCAACAAAAAAGTCTCCGTTTTGAAAAGTTGCTGAACCTGGAAACTCCGGGACAGTTTGAGGGCCCAGATCCTGTCCCCGCCCAACTTCTCATTGATGAGAAACTCCTTGTATTCTCCTGGGATTCTCAAGTCTTCCTTTTCCTTGCGTGGAGAATATTATTCAGCCAAGTTCTGGTTTTGAAATCTGACGGAGGGGGAAGTGCTTTGGGTCAGATTGATGGAGCACCTGGAGAAAGAAACATGCGGCCTGACGGGAAGGAAAACCAAAATACGAAAGGCTTTCCGGCTTCTTCAAATCAATCAAAGAGCTGCAGCGTTTCCTGTGTTTAACCAGCACTTCAGAAAGTCTGTTTGAGGGCCACTCGAGATTAGATCAAGTAATTGCTTTAAATTGTTAGATGTTTTAATCTGGCCAGGAAAGAAACCAGTTTGGTAGGAAAAGAAACCAGTTGACGAGAAGAGTTCACTGAGCTCTGGAAAAATAGGGATTATAAAACTGTAGGATAAAACCAGTTTGTAATAGGAATGTCCGCGGTATTGGTCTCCCTGGAATTCTCGACATCCTTCTGTCCGTCTGCTACACTCCCAACGTCTTTTAAAAAAAGGTTTCTCTTCTTTCCAATCCAATGGAGAGGAATGGAGGAGAAAACGGATTTGAGGGCAACTTTTCCAAACTTGGTTGTTGTTATGGCAGAGAAGGCAAAAACAGGAGGGAAGGAGGGAGGGGAGTTGGAGCAACTAGGCGGCAGCCAACAATCCTGCCATTTCTTCTTTCTGAGCCTCCTTCTCTCCTGGTTGCAGAAAAAAATGAAGGGGAAACTACAGGGAGGTAATTCTTTTGTAGCAACACGAACCCTTGATCTGTTTCTGGCTGCCTCAAGAATTCTGGGAATTGATGTCCGCGGGTCATAAAGGGGACCTATTTGCCCATCCTGGATTAGAGCCTCTTCTAGCACTGATGATGTTACCTAGTTGGGTCATGAAATGTCTGCCAGAAAACCACCCAGCTCAGAAATGCCACCGTTCAACCTGCAAATGATTCTCTTCTCTTGGAACCCTTTGTGGGCGTCAAATGCTTCAGACAATTGCAAGCAAAGGAGAGAAATTTTGCACATGGGAACAACGGTTCTTTCTACACAAAGGCCTGTGACGGCATGCCCCGCCCACTTGTGTCCAATGTAGCTTGATGGAAAATAGCTCAAGAAAGTGAGCAAACCTCGGATTAAACAAATGCCAACACACCATATTGGAAAAACTCTTAAGAGCAGCTAGAACAGACCGTTACAAGCTAGGACTGATGATATAACCTAGCTGGGTCAATGAAATGTCTGCAAGAAAACCACTCAGCTATGAGAGCACCAACAACTTCCACAGTTCTCCTCCTCCTCCCACTCCCTTGCAGCACTGATGATATAACGTAGCTGGGTCATGAAATGTCTGCAAGAAAACCACCAAGCTATGAGAGCACCAAGGACCCTACCGTCCCTCTCTTCCTCTTCCTCACAAACCCCACTCCCTTCCAGCACTGTTGGTGTTACCTAGTTGGGTCATGAAACGTCTGCAAGAAAACCACCAAGCTCAGAGAACATCAAGGGCCCCTCATTTCAACCCCGAGCTAAAAATATTCTTTTTTTGCTTCCATTCTTTAGCAGAAATATGTGGTGCAAGACCCCCACCCCCAAAAAATCAAGCAACTTTATCAGCCCTCCCCAAAGCCACTAGAATAAGCTAGAGGCCACTTCGATGGCAGGTAAGATGCAGAGTAAGATACAGGCGAGGGAGGGAGGGAGGGAATCCAGAAGGAAGCCAGGTTGATGCATGAATTTAAAACAAGGCCTCTTTGTTCAATCTGCTCTCTCTCGAGAGTTCCTAAAGGACGAAGCCAGTGGATACAGTCAAGGACAAGCAGTTTCTACCCTGAACCGGCCACAAATAATTGTAATTATTACAATTTGTTCCTCCTAATAAGGTAAGCAGGAAGAGGATGTAGTGGTGTCTGTAACTAGCTTAATAAATGGCTTGTTTTCTTGCAAAGCTTTGTCGTTTCCTCTAAGAAAACCCCTTGTTGTTACAGATCAATAAAAATCTCAAAGCTGCCTGCAGAGGTTAGCTTTTTGTAATTAATTTGGGGAAAAGGGAAAAGTTTTTCCAATGTTGCTCAAAGTTTATTACTATTAGTCGTAATTTCATTCACATACATCAAAAGAAAACAGAAACTACCACACACCCTTCCTTACCACAGTATCTTTGCAAAACAATTCTATTTATATCCGCAGAAAAGTTTCCTTTGTACAGCTGCAGCTAACAAGCTATTCAGCAAAAGAGCTGGAGGATCTTGTATGTGATGTGTAAAATAAAAACAAGAGGAAAAATAAACCAAAATAATTATCTCTAAAGAATATTTTCTACATTTTAAGTAACTCATTTCTAAAGCAGAAAATATACAAGTTAGAAACTGCATTTAGACGGAGTTTGAATCCTTGAGAGACAGAGAGAGAAATGGCATATCCAAAGTAAGCTAGGTTAATGAAATAAAGTAGTTTAAACAGGGTTCGTTTTGCCTCTTAATCTTGAGCCCTTGAAATAGGCCACTTAAGTGAATCTAGAGTGGCAATTTTTGTGTAGTGCCATTGATTTCAACATTATCCACTCCGGAACAAGATGTGAGGATTTTGCTCTCTGTATGGATGGAAATGGCTTAACTGCCATGGAACTCCATAAACTGTAGTTTTATGAATTTTCTAAGTAAACCCATTCAAATTCTTCTCCCAGCTAGTGTTCCCAAGATTCCTTGGGGAGGTGAAGAAACCAGAACTAAAGGCAGTTTTTACGTCTCATTTTCTCATCTGAAATGTTGCTTTTGTGAGAATTTGCGGTGGCTGTGAAATTGATGGGTAAAAAAAAAAAAAAGGGGCCTCTACCACTCATAGCCACAGAAAACTATAGCAAAGGCCAAGTCCTTTATTTTCCACTATTTATTGTCATAATTTTAAGTCATATTCTGAGGTGGCCAACATTTTGCTGTACCTAATGTTGTTTTAGGAAACTCCAGTTGGGGAGCATTAGTTGAACGAGTTTGGTAAATCTATGGGATTTTAACTCGCATGTGGAAAAACAATGTAAACTCCGTATGTAAAGCCAACCATACTATTAATTCTTTAAAGGAAATATTAAATCCTTCTTGCTCAAATCGTTGCATTAACTTGGCTCAACAAACAAACATCAGGGACCTTGCTTGCTCTCTCCGTGCCAAGAGTTTATCTTTATGTACTCAGGATTTTATTCGTAAGATTTTATTTTTATTTACTGACGGACGCTCGTGGCAAAACCTGACAACTCTACTCAAGTCTAGTGACAAACAACTGAACTTCAGGAACACTCTTGAGTTTACATTTTGAATAGTTACACAAAAACAACCAACCATACCTGGTTTAATCTTTTCGGGATGTTCTACACACAACTGCCTTCGTTTTCCCGTTTTTTTTTTTTTCTCCCCCTGAAAGATCCAGGAGGACCCGCAGTTTCCAGAATGCCGGAAGAATTTCACTCACTGGAAAAGCCACATCTTCAGGATGGAACTTCAGGTTATGATGATTCCACGGGAGAAGCCATGACAGTTAAAAAAGATTTGAAAAACGAGGAAGTCCCATCTTTATCTATGGAGATTCTCCGTCATCCAGGTTACAGTTGTCCCAAAGGTGTTTTTTTTTCAAGAGGCAACTGGACTTTCTGGTTTTTTCTTTTGAAAACGTTTCGCTTCTCATCCAAGAAGCTCCTTCGGCTCTCATCTTTATCTTTTCGGCAATCACTTTTATCACCAAGGCCAGCCTTTCCCAACTTAACTTCTCAACTGAAAATCGGTCACTTCATGACTGTTCAGAGTTACTTTCGACCCAGTGTCAAGGTCAGTGGTGGAATTCAATTTTTTCTACTACCCGTTATGTGGGCGTGGCTTGGTGGGCACGGCAGGGGAAGGATACTGCAAAATTTCCCTTCCCACCCCACTCTGGGGCCAGCCAGAGGTGGTATTTGCTGGTTCCCCAACCCCCAGCAAATGTAGTCATGTGATCACAACTGGTCTGTATTTACGGCCATTTGCACATGACTGCAACCTGGTCTTTATTGCCGATTTCCAAAAAAAAAGGCCCTTTGGGTACAATGGGTTCACTTTAACGACTGTGGCATTAACAACTGCATTTCCTGACCACTACAGTAAAGGTTTTAAAATCAGGTTATCGACTTCATGACTGGCATGACTTAAGCATGTCATTCTGGGCTCAATTACGGATGTAAGACGAAAACTACCTGTCTCTGCAGTAGTGAGATGGGAAAGCAAAGTAATAAGCCCCCCCCCCCCCCACCCGGAGAGAAATCGGAGAGGAGGCACCTATCCATGAATGACTGAAGGAAGGCACATGTGTATCCCTGAGGAGGGGCTCCACCACAAGTCCCAAAGCTTGGAAGTCTCCTGGTGACCGACCCAGATTGGACCTTACCATAGATCCACTCTTTCAGTTGGGGCTTTGCTGCTGCCAGCCGGGAAGGAGTGAAAGGGGGAGCAGGTTGAGAGCCCCCAGCCCCAAATGAGAGGGAGGATGCAGACTCTGGCGGAGTCCTCCGTCCCAGCCTTTGCTGGCAGGGGAAGGACCTGCATGGGGATATGGAGGCTGCGCCTTCTGGGTAGGTGTAAGAAACTCATTTGGAATTGCCAAAATCTTTTGCAAGAGACGGACAGCCCGGATTTGCTCCCAAATGGCACAAAACGCATGTCTGGCACAGGACCCTTCCAAAGGCACGCACTGACTGACAGCACCCTGGCTCCTTCTGGACCAAATCCCCCCCCTCCCCAGGCTTCCCTGCAACTGAGCACCCCCAAGGATGAAAGCGCAGCGCCAAGCCACTCTGGGTTGAGATGAAGGAGGCAAAGTGGGGTTAAGTGCGCTCGGCCTGTGTGAGGCCCCCTCCCCCCAGGGGCTGTAAGGCAGGATTGGAGTATAAAACAGCAAGCAGGGGTCCCATTTTATGGCCAAGAAAACCACAAAGACCACCCAATTGGAGGAGGGAGCCTTCGCCTTTATTGGAGGCGTCTTTCTCTGGGTGAACTGCCAAGGTTGGCTCCATCAGCCTTGGCTGGATGGCAAAAAAAGATCTTTTATCAAAATCCAGAAGAGACCCCATGCAGCAAAAGTGGAGCCAGATCCAGGGGTCACTGAACAGGACCAAAAAAAAAAGTAAGGGTTCCAAACTGTCGTCTCAGGGGTTGGGCATTTTAGGCCATAACCCAACAGCCCTACCAACAAAGGAGGAAATTGTGGGGTCCTTGGTGCTCTCTGAGCTTGGTGGGTTTCTTCTCAGAGTAAGTTGAATCCTACTACTCAGGATGTTTTCCTATTCTGTTATTACAACCTTCGGGTTGTTAAGGCTGGAATCTCTTGAGTGCTTCAGAAGGACAAAGGATGCGTCTGCCGGCTCTCCGTCCCCATAAAAGCTACGCGCCCGTCTGCATTGTGTTCCTGTTCCTCCAGCACAATGCAGGGTTGCCCCAGAAACGTCCAAACACTTGGAGTTTGGCTGTGCTGTTTTATCGCTGTGGAATCGTACGTTACATTCGTTTTGTACTTTTTAATCTGATTATCGCTGAGGGAATTGCATTTCCTGCCCAACTCCCGCTGCTAAAGAGGTCACTGCCACCTTTAGCGAAAGCTGGATTTATTGGGTGCCAGAGTTTCATGGAGGCAAAACCCCTCCCTGACAGGTACCCTTCAGACAGACTGTCATGCACCGTTCTCACGGAACCTTCTAGCAGATGTGGAAGAAGGTCGAGATTAAGGAAGCTCGTTGTATTAGAGAAGGAACGTGGGAAATGCCAAACGTGGCCACCAGAAATGGCCTGGTGCCCCGATCCAAAGATCTCTTGCCCACCTGGGTACGTTCCTACTTGCTCTCAGAGCGTCTCTGCTAAATGGCAGCCGGGTCTGTCCGACGTCTTCTGCCTTCATGACAGGAACAGCGAGGGAGGATTGGGAGGGCGAGGGAAGGGCCAACTGACATGCCTGGGGGAGAGGCAAAAGGAATTCCAACACCTGGAGCCAGCAAATTCATTCTCCAGGACTTTCCTTTCTTACTTCAGAGTAGGCCTCGATTTGTTCCCCGATAAAATGCTGAAGGAGCATATGGTCCTCCCATTTATATATTTAAGGATCAAAGAAGCCTACATTGTAGCATAAATGTCATAAACAGGAAGCGTTGTCCTTCAAGGTAAACAGTAATAAAGGCTCCACTTCAAAGGCGCACCATACCATGCACGTAACATACATACATTTTCAGGAGAGCACCTTTTGTCATAGAGAAATGAATTGTGCATTAAGACTTCCTAGGTACACCCAGCCCTCACAAACACATCTGGTCACGTTTGCTGCAGAGCAGCGGATCCTTTCCCTGTAGGGGCTTTAGTGCTCTTTGAACTGTGCACTGATGATGTTACCCAGTTGGGTCATGAAACGTCTGCAAGAAAACCACCAAGCTCAGAGAGCACGAAGGACCCCACAATTTCATCTTTTTCCTTTTAAAGGATTAAAAGTAGCAATCTGGACTTGGTTATGGCTAAAGCTTTCTTACAAAATTCACCTACTGAAACAGAAGTAAAATGGAACTGGAGAGCCAGGGAGAAACTGATAACCACTTTACACAGAAAATACATTATATGAAGTAGGCCAAGCCAAGACAATAGCACAAGGCACACACCTGAAGAAGTCCACTAAGTTCATCTCCAGGTAAACAGATATACCTTCACAGCCTTTAGAACGCCCCCAAGTAACAGAAATCTCAAAATCAGTTTATTATCTTTTACATTGCCCATTAAAAATATATTTACTTTTGTTTTTTCACAGAGCGGAGCCACATATAAAATCAGATCGAGTTACTCTTAAAAACTTTTTAATGGGCTCCATTCTATTCAAGACAAAAAAAATCATTTCTAAAAACAGTGGATGAGAGACATAGATCAGTAGCCATACATTTTAACGTTATGGACTTCTTTGTCTTCGCATTCTCTTTCCTTATCATAATAGTAGAAAGTATTGTCCCTCCTCTGAAGCTTCTTCACAAATCCAGTTTCTGGCCACCTTTCCACCTGCATGCAAACAAGAAGAAGGAAAGTGCCCATGTGTTCTTGGAATGGCTGAGCACACATTTATCTATAGGTTCTGCTAGTGAAACTTGAATAAGGGACGGAAAAAAGGATTACATACTATATAACATATACGGGACAAATATACGGGAGAAGACCAGGCATGCTAAGCATAGGAACCCAAACCTGATCCAAAGTTGACAATGCAGATAGGAAGAAATTCAGGATTTCACAATCTCCCCTTTTCAACAGTCTCTTCGAAAAGAGTCGGTCAGCAGTATTCCAACTAATTCTATTGGTATGGAATTCTGTGACTTTTCATTCTGTTCAAATGGTTCAAACAGTTTGAGTTTTCAGGTTCAGTTCATTTAAAGCTGACACAACTTCTCTTTTCCCTTTATTCTTGTAAAGATTTGAATGACTAAGTGCCTTGTGTTGCTCATAGTTTGTTTTAATCAGTAGCTTCCATTCAGAAGACTTGACCAAACGTCTCAGTAAGCAATACTTTTAATTTTCTTTAACTTTCAATAGTAAATGTGAAGTGTTCTTGGGCTCTCAAAATACATCTTATCAGAAAGAAAGAATTAATCACAAATTCTATCAAATTTAATATTGTTGCAGGTTTTGTTGAAGGCTAGAACACAAGTCAGTGAAGTTTTCAATAGAGGGGGCAAAAGTTTTTTTTAGAGTAAGCAAACAAGGACCAATTCAGTCATTTTATGCAGCATTAAAGGACTCCAGTGAGTGGGGAAAGGGTTCCCACAGAGGGGCTGTTTTCAGAATGAAATGACCATCAGGGTGAATCTAGGTTTTCTGAAGCATTATTAGAAAGAGAAAACATTTTCATTCGCTCAGACTGAAGGAGGTAACACAAACATAATCTCGGGGGCCTCCTGACCAGCATCAAAACCTCGTCATAATTGTCTCTTTGTAGGGGACTGCCACAGGACCCCTCTGGAAGCAATCTCTGCCAGCAATCTCTTGGCTCAAAGTCAGGTTGCGCTGACGCAGCCAGAGCACACAGGAGATGCAGCTGTAATCCCTAAATGCTCCTTTTTGTTATGTATGCAAGTCCTATTGATTAGTCAAGGGTGGCATAACCCTCCATTTGTTCTGTCCATAAATGTGTTATTCAGTATTCTTTAAGAAGCGCGGAAAATCTATTTCTCGTGGATCCATTATACATCTGTGTTCTTAACAGAACGGCCGAGAACCATTTACTTGTTCCAAGATTTGGGCCTAATTTAGTGGGATTCGCAGTGTCTTTGAACAGCTGATGGCCAGGCAGCTCTGCCTGCCCACAATACTATATCACCAAGCGCTCCTGAGAGTTGAGAGAGATAAAAAAAACCCAGACTCGTTATGAAGTAGGCAGCTGGCTGGGCTTCAGAAGCTCCTCTCCAATAGAGAAGCCTTCTGAATTAGCTTTTTGGATGCCAGCCAACGACTGTTATGTGTCATGCACTTTTTTTTTTACCCAAGATTAAAAAACAATTTGGGTGGTCAGATGGATGCCTGCAGCCCGAAAATATTTTCTGCCCCTCCCTCCCTCCCTCTGCACATATCAAAGTGTGCTTAGGAAGTGCTTCTCCAAAAATCTCCAGCAACACCATGGCATAGTTTCCCCAATTTCAACATTTTTCAATCCCTCGCTGATGGGTGTTTCTACATAATGGAAATCCCACTTTCCACTCCCTACTCCCACAAAATCCCTACTCTTCTCCCCCTTTGCTCCTCTCCTTAGTGACAGAGAGCCAAGAATAAACAGAGAAGGGCTCTTTTGAAACCAGCACTCCAGGCCCCTGAAGTAACCATGGAGTTAAGATAAGAGTCAGTTCAACTCTTTTTTTGTAGTCCCCAAATGGAAACAATAATTTCTCACATAGACATGCACATGAAAGTAACTTACATTATTCTTTTCTGGAGCCAATCAAAAGTTTAATGCCCTAAATAGCTTGGATTCCAACTAGACACATGACTGAACCAACAGAAAAGCATTTGCCATAAGCAAATAAACTGGCTGCAGGGTCATCTAATTCAATATGAACGCAACTGGACATTAAAATCAACAAAATATTTTTGATCGCACACAAAAAGTGTCTATCTGCATGAAACGTTAATAGATATTGCTGGCCCGTGTATGATATGCCATAGGTTAAATAAATAAATAAGCACATCCCGGGCTCTACAACTAGCCATGGTCAGGAGCCATTAGCCTGGCAGATTTCCAGAAGGACAGCAGGACAATAAGTGGAGAGGAAAAAGGGCTGAACTTTTGTTTCCCAGCTATCCCAACTTGATTTAGCTCCAATAACCAGACTGAGGACTACAATCCTGTGTACATCTGAATTGTACAGCATTTGTGAATTTGGATTACTATTATTTTTAAGTCAATTTCTGTGCCCCTTTATAGTTTCTTCAAAACATCAAAGGCATCTTATTTATGCATACACACTAACACATATTCACAAAATATAAACTAAAACGTTAAATACGGAAAACATATTGCAGGGCAGGTAAACTTATATGTATGATAGCAGCTCTTCAGCAAATGTTAATACATGACCAGCAAATCTTTAGAGAGAGGAATGTATTTGAAAGTTTCTCCACCCAAAGATTCCAAACTGGGTAAATTCAGCCATCAGTATTTATAACCTATCTTTCATAGTTTGCCACGCTGCACCAGTTCAGTTACTTGTCATTTATTTGAGAAACCCTCACTGAACAAATTCTCTGATAGTGCTTTTTCTACCAACAGCAACAAATCACGCCAGGAGGAAATGATGAAAAAGTACCACAAATCTCAGGAGATTATTGTACGGAATAGTAAATTTTCATCTTTAAAATGCTCAATTCTTAAAATCTATCAAGTCTTACCACATCAACATGCTTTACTTGTTTATATTCATTTTCATCTCTATAGCCAGCTTGCTGAAATCTGTATAGATTTTCAACTTCATCCGACCATGTTTTGGCCCGCTGCATGAATTTTGGCTTGCGATCAATACTGGCTGTTGCCCCAGAAACATCACCGGCTAACTTGCTGATTTTTTTAAAAAAAATTGCAATGATATGCATAAAAAAGAGTAGAAGAAACATCATCAAAATTTTTATGAAAAGACATTGCAACTAAATGTATGGAACTAATTAATTAAAGCCATAACTGTATTATGAACTGTTTTGATACCACCCAAAAGACTTACCAATTGTTTTTGACAAAAAGCAGCTGTACTTTTGAAAAACAGAGCTAAAAAAGGGAATAATTAATCACGGCTTTAGACCCAGATTTCCTCTCCTTCGGTTATTCTTTCCAGCTAAATATGCATATATTTAGAGTATAAATCCTGATTTGTCCCTTTGCTTCCAAAAAGAAAATAAGGCGAAAGAAAAACTCTTAGGAAGTAGAGCTGCCTAGAGTATCCTCACAGCAAGACAGGCAGCAAAGAAGTTTAACAAATAAATAATAAATACATCTGTAGATCTCCATTTTGTCCCCTTCCATATTTGGTTCTAGTTCCTAGCAGGCTCATCTTCCTTCCTTTCCCCCAACTTTTTGAGACATGATAGATTATAATTACTCCAACGATTTACATCCTCAAATGAACAAAACCTTCCATCAACGGGATGTCACCCTGAAGACCCTGCATGATGGCCACTTACGTGTCTTCAGGGCTATCTGCTCCTCTACTGAAGGACGTACCAGGCTTATCTGTCATATGTGCTTCTCCAGAGGAGAAAGATGCACAGGCCATATTCTTACTGTCCATAAACAAAGCTGAACTTTCCATAGGCGCTTCTGCAAAAAACAAGCATGATACCAGGAATACAAATAGCAACAGCACTTATCTACCGCTTCACACTGCTTTACAGCCCCCTCTGAGTGGGTTTACAGAGTCAGCCTCTTGCCCCCAACAATCTGGGTCCTCATTTTACCGACCTCAGAAGGACAGAAGGCTGAGTCAACCTTGAGCCAGTCAGGATTGAACTGCTGGCAGTGGGCAGTCATACTGCGTTCTAACCAGTGGGCCATTAGGGCTCAATAAAAAGGCAGCCTAGCTAAAAAAAAAAGACCTTAAAATCTTTACGGTTTTGCAGTTTTTACAATATGTTGTTTTTGCCATTCTGCTAAAGAAGATGATACACAGGTAAGTTGTCAACTTACAAGAGTTCAAAGTTACGTCACTGAAAAGAAGTGACTTATGACCTTATTTTTCACACTTACAACTGTTGCAGCATCCCCGTGGTCACATTAAATGCTTGGCATACCATATTTATGACGGTTGCAGTGTCCCCCAGATCATATGAACACCTTTTGGGACCTTCTTGACCAGGAAAGTCAATGGGAAAGCCAGATTCACTTAACAACCAGGTTACTAACTTAACAACTGCAAGGCTTCACTTAACCATTTGTGGCAAGAAAGGTCGTAAAATGGGACAAAACTCACTTCACCAATGTCTCACTTAGCAACGTAAATTTTGGGCTCAATTGTGGTGGTAAGTCTCAGGGCTACTTATCCGTGGGCTTTGTGTATCAGTTCCGAATATATATATATATATATATATATATATATATATATATATATATTATACTGTACTCTGCATTTTTTGATTTATCAGGAAAATCTGCAATTTGAAGCTATGGCTTCAGCTAATTAGAGGAGGAAAGTCACATTTAGTTATTAAAATATTAATTTGGGAAGGAGCTGGAATAGAAAAAAATAGGAAATAAGGAAAAGTTTACACATTCCTTAGCACGGGAGAAAAACGTTCTAGGAAAATACAGAGTTTATTTTGAACTCTCTTATTTCAATGTAGCAATCCAATAGTTGGAAAATTAAAGACAAGCAATAACAAAATCACAAGACTGACGTAACGAAACGCATGGCTAAAAAAAACAACACATATAAAAGGGAACAATTTTCTATTGACGAGGAGCCAAAAGATAGCGATATTCATGAAATGTGAGAAGGAAACCTCATAAATAGCTCAGTATACATTTTTTTAATTGAATGAGAAACTTGAGGATTAATTAATTATGTAATCATTATTATTATTATTATTAATTATTATTTGTAATTACTAGTTGCTTTTTGGTATCCTGAGTGGCAAGTGAGATGCCAAATCTTCAAGTCCCCGTTTTTTTATTTGAAAATTCAGAAAATATTTTCCTATATTTATAGAACCTATGTTTTTGTAAATTATAAATTTTTATAGATTTTTATAACCCTGGGCCGTGTGCGGCGCAGTGTCACAAATCTCCCGCCGGAGACGCCCGCCGTTCGCCCCTCAGATTCCCGCCAAAATGTGAACCAACGGCCCAAACACGTGCAGAGCCCTGTTCCCGCCTCACCCGCCCAAATCTCGCGATGCTTCGAGCCAGGAGCGGAGTTGCCACCCAAAAGGGGCGGGGCCTTAGTGCCGACCAATCAAAAACTATGTTTATGAGGGAAATGAAAACGAGACGAGCCCTTATTCTCCTGTTTTTTCTCCATCGCCGGCCACTTCTACCCTGGCCGGGACTGCAACGCTTATCCTCAGCCGAAAGGAAGCCGGCCTCGCTCAGCCGCCCCGGCCGGCCCTGACTTACCTCAGGTGTGCTCCTCCACGCACTCCGATGACACGCCCCGCACCCGCGGCGGTTACGCGGTTGCTTAGCAACCAAACACGTTCAGGGCTCCGAGCCAATCGGAGCTGCCGGCGAGGACCAATCTAGCGGAAGGCGGGCTCTTCGTGTGTTTGGGCCAATCAGCGGATTCTATTCGCCGCTAGACCCTAAAAATACAGTTCCCAGAAGCTCGAGCGAGTGTGGCAGACGTGATGGAATTCTGGGAATCGTAGTCCAAAACAATCCACGCTGCCGTAGTATATTATTGGTTGATCATTATCAGCGAGAGGTTCAGAGTAAGGAAGCTCCATATAGAAATTGTGTCTCGTACTTTCGCACTTTAGGTTGTGGCAACCTTCCCCTTCTCTTATTTTTCAGAGTAAATACAATTTAGTCAATTTAATGCAAGGACAATCAAAGCTCCGCTACCTTAAACCATGCCGCACTAGGACCCTGCAGGTCACAGATTCCCTCCCTCGCCCCCCCCCCAGCAAATGTGAGGCCTTCCTGTGATAGGCTGAGGCGGCGCCAATCACAGAGAAGCCTCATCGGGACGCATGCGCAAATGGGAACTCGGGCGGCTGGGCGGAGCCTCCTTGTCTTTTTAAGATCAAAGAGAGGGCCACGCCTCCGATTTCCTATATGCGCATGCGTTCGGAGAAGGCGTCCCTGTGATTGGGCGCCGCCTCAGCCAATGAGAGGGGGGCGGGAAGAGCGTGGCGGAAGTGTGACGCGGAAGAGGAGCCGGTGGCGGCGGCGGCAGAATGAGCAGCTTCGGCGGGGTGATGCGGGAGTATCCCCACCTCTCCATCGACCGCTTCGACCGGGAGAACCTGCGCGCCCGCGCCTACTTCCTCTCCCACTGCCATAAGGGTGAGGGCGGGGGCGAGGGCGAGGGGCGTTCTGGGGAAAGGGCAAGAAAGGAGAGGGAAAGGAGACCACCAGGAGATCCCAGCGCTGCCTCTTTTGCTCTGGTTCAGTCGCTAAGCCGCGTCTGACCCTCGCAGGGTCACAACACGAGCCCATACAGGTGGTCCTCCACTTATGGCCACAGTGGACCCCAAAATTTTATGTTGCTAAGCAAGACACGAGTTTTTCCCCCATTTTACGGCCTTCCCTGCCCCAGTTGTTAAGTGAATCACTGCAAGTTGTTAAGTTAGTAACGCGGTCGCTGAGTGAATCGGGTTCCCCCCCTTGCTTTTGTACCTGGGAAGGTCGCAAAAGAGGATCAGGTGACTATTTTAGATCACTTTTTTTAAAAAAAACCCATGCATTCAGGCTGCTAAAAGGCCCAGCAGAGGCTGAAGGCTGCTTTTCAGTCTGGGTATCCATATTTTACCAATGGGGAAAACTTGTTGAAGTTGTTGATGTATTTAACGTGATATTTTTCTAATGATTTGAATGGAGACTATTTTAATTCATATCAGGTTGTTGTTGTTTTTTTATTTAGATCACATGAAAGGCCTGAAAGCCCCTTCTATGAAAAGACGGCTGGCATGCAGGTAGAGAACCACTTCTTTTAAATTTTGCTAGAATAACAGACTTCACAGCATCTTACAGAGGAGCTTCCAAATTGCAATCACCTCTTTTCGATATTTCTTCGAAAAGTATATTGCAATAGCATTTCTTTCACTTGCCATCTTTCTTACCTCTACATTTTTTCCCCTTTGTGCAAAGGAAGCGATATTAAGTGAAATGAAAAGTAATCGAAGTAGATTCTTGCTGGCCTGCGTTGCAGAATTTGACATACTGTACTTAGAAGTTACACACAATTGTCAAATTTCCCTTGTGGAAGACATTGGCTTCCATGCCTTATGAAATAAATAGCTTGGATAAGAGATCAGAATCAGAGGTGACATTTAGCAGGTTCTGACCAGTTCTGGAGAACCAGTAGCAGAAATTTTGAGTAGTTCGGAGAACTGGTAGTAAAAATTCTGACTGGCCCCACCCGCATCTATTCTCTGCCTCCCGAGTCCCAGCTGATCGGGAGGAAATGGGGATTTTGCAGTAACCTTCCCCTGGAGTGGGGAGGGAATGGAGATTTTACAGTATCCTTCCCCTGCCACACCCACCAAGCACACCCACAGAACCAGTAGTAAAAAAAAATTGGAACCCACCACTGGTGGAATGCTGGAAGGCAGAAATGTCTCTTCATTTATGCAGTTCTTTTGAATTGTTCACCAGCAGGAAATGGAGCTGTCTCCCATTATTGTTTCCTATTATTCTCATTCTTCCCAACTTTTAAGATGTGTGAACTTCAGCTCCCAAAATTGAAATATACATTCCACTGTATGTTTGTTTGTTTTGCTTCTGTCTTACAAGCTTGAAACTCCGCCTGTATTGCTCCCCTGTGACAAAAGAATTGCTACTGTCCAGCCCGCGATACACATTCTGGGAAAATTACATTGTGAGTTACCCATTTCTTGTACCTCTTTACTACCAATAAACACTACAATGGCAATAATTGTAAGCACTAAGCACTGTAATTAACATTCAGCTGCCTGCAGTTACTGCAAGTTCGAATCTCACCAGGCTCGAGGTTGACTCAGCCTTCCCTCCTTTCTAAGGTAGCTGAAATGAGGACCCAGATTGTGGGGGCAATAAGCTGACTTTGTATAAATATACAAAAGTATGAAGGCTATTGCTTAACGCCTTGTAAGCCACCCTGAGTCTCCGGAGAAGGGCGGCATATAAATCAAATTTTAAAAAATAAAATAAAAAGTAATCTAGTAATTAATAATATATACAAAGTGTAAGAGTAATATTGTTAAGTAGATACGGCACCAGGCTAGAAAGTGGGAGACTGGGAGTTCTAGTCCCGCCTTGGGCATGAAAGCCAGCTGATTGACCTTGGGCCAATCACCAGGAGACTATGAGTTCTAGTCCCGCCTTAGCATGAAAGCTGTCGGGATGACTTTGGACCAGTCTCTTTCAGCCCAACCCACCTAACAGGGTGGCTGTTGGGAAAGCAGGAGGTGGAAGGCGTTTAGGATAGGTTCGCTGCCCTGAATTATTTGTAAAAATAATAAAAGCGAGTTACAAATAACTCTTTTGTCTTCCGGGTTTTTTGCGCTGAATTTTCTTAAATACAGCATTGGGAATTATATGGCGAGGAACTCAAAGGCATGATTGGGAAAAGATAATTGCAAATAATAAAGATATTAACAAATATAGGAGTGGAATCTTCCTGGCTAATCAGGCAGATCCGCTCTGTTCATTCTTTTACCAAACCAGAATGTTGCATTTTCACATTCATGGCATTTCACACATATCCGTGTTCCACACACACCCCTGCATCTTCCTGTTATAAAAATACACTAAAAAGGGAAAGTTCCCCCTCGCACATATGTGCTAGTCGTTCCCGACTCTAGGGGGCACTGCTCATCTCCGTTTCAAAGCCGAAGAGCCAGCGCTGTCCAAAGACTTCTCTGTGGTCACGTGGCCGGCATGACTCAACGCCAAAGGCACATGGAACGCTGTTCCCTTCGGTCCTTATTTTTCTACTTGCATTTTTTGCGTGCTTTCGAACTGCTAGGTTGGCAGAAGCTGGGACAAGTAACAGGAGCTCACCCCGTTACGCGGCACTAGGGATTTGAACCGCTGAACTGCCGACCTTTCGATCGAGAAGCTCAGCCTCTTAGCCACTGAGCCACCACATCCCCATAAATACTAGTGTATTAAAAATACACTAGGAGTTGCATAAATATATCTCCTTTCTCAGCGTTGATCTGCCTGTTGTGGTTTCTATGATTTAGGTCACCCTGGAAGTTGAAACACCGACTCAAATATCTCTCATTGAGGAAACATCAGGAGAGGTGAGACGCTCATTTGAAACTCGATGCTTTATATTTTTGATCAAAATATGTGCCTGCATTTAAAGTTTTCTAATGTGAATGCCTAACCCATCATAAAACGCAAGTCATGTGATGCAGGACTGAAAACAGCCACAAATGCAGCCACGTTGATGAACACCAGGAGCGGGTGGGGGTGGGGGGTTAACCATTGAAATCCAGGCCTTAAGTCTCCTTTTTTAGGTTGCTCAAAAGGTTGATTGCCAAGCGACCGACTATAAGAAATAATTCCTTTTCTAGCCATGCAATTGAAAATCTTAAATACAAGACAGGACAAAATCGCTCCTTTGCTGCTTCTTACGGCTGTTCCAACCATTAACAGAAGGAATCTATCAAAAAAAATAAAAAATCCCACAATTCAGAGTTTACACTATTTTTGTAAAATTTGGAACAATTCTGATAAGATCAGAAGGTGATGTTTAGATTTTTGACTTCCAGTTGTTTTGCATACTCAACAAATGGGCGAATAATTCTAAGAGGTGCCTCCTGTTAATTGTGGCCGGTCATTGGGGACCAGATGCTAGTATAAAAATCAAGAGTTTTCCATCCTTTCTGTTATCTAATGAATTTGAAGCTCTTTTTTCACCTTTTCCATCCAGAAAGAAGATCTAGTGGTCACACTTCTGCCAGCCGGCCATTGTCCAGGATCAGTTATGTATGCCATTTGTTCTCCTATCAGACAATGAACAGCAGTGATGGAAATGTATATTTTGTTTTCTTTTGCCATAATTTTTTCACATTTCATTTGGATCAAAGTGTAATTGCCTAATTCACTCCCATTAGGAAGGGAGGGAGGGAGAGGGAGGACAGAAAATGGGAATGAAAAGGGAAGGAGGGAAGGAAGGAAAAATAGGGAGGGAAGAAAACGGGAATGAAAAGGGAAGGAAGGAAAAAAGTGAGGAAAGAAAATGGGAATGAAAAGGGAAGGAGAGAAGGAAAGAAAAAGGAGGGAAGAAAATGGGAATGAAAAGGAAAGGGTGGAAGGGAAAAAATGGGGAAGGAAGGAAAAAGGGAGTTAGGGAAGAAAAGGAATGAAAAGGGAAAGATGGAGGAAAGGAAGGAAGGAAAAGGGGAGGAAACAATTTCCAACAATGCCTATCAGCTTCCCACAAGGAAGTGCAATGGGGAAGACAGCAGGAAGTCAAACGTTGTCCTGCTCTAACTGCTTCTTTGCCCATCCTGTTTCTCCGCTTAGGTGAGGAAATATCTCTGAAACAACGACCCAGCGGGGCGTGGGTGGTTTAGCAGCATATGTGAATGTGAATAATGAAAGAATCCGTTTCCAACCAGGTTTCTCTTCCAAGGGGAAAATGGGACGGTCTTGTACACGGGGGATTTCCGACTCGCCAGAGGAGAAGTGGCCCGAATGGAACTTCTGCATTCAGGAAGCAGGTGAGGCAAGCTCCTGGCTCTTCCTCTTGGACCACCCGTAGTAGGCCTATGAAGAAAAAGGTGCGTATTGTCCCTGCTTTGGGACCTCGGTAACATGCATGGGGTCAATATGGAGGAATGAGTTCAAATCTTTAGCATGTTGGAATGTCTTCGACTTAGCTGGCGAAAGATGCTTGGAGGAAGCTACTTCCCTCCCGTCCTATAATATGAGGAACACAAAGCCTCTTATGCACACTTGGGTGATCCACCTCTGGGCTTTCTCTGCACTTGCTATTGATTGATTGATTGATTGATTGGCAGAGAAGTAGATGAATTTTCAAAGCTGAGGGATCCATATGCCACTCCCTGCAAACACAGTCACAGTATATACCGTATTTTTCGGAGTATAAGACGCAGCTTAGTTTTTGGGGAGGAAAACAGGAAAAAAAAACCTCTGCCTACCAGGTATTCATCTGGCTAGCATCCTTAGCCTGGTCAGTTTCAGCACATTAGTTTGCTGGCTGGTTTTGAGGTTGGGGCTGGTTGGGGCTGAAAAAAACAGCTTCTAAAGCACAGCTGATCATCGGAGGGAGCTCCAGTGACTAAAGCAGGCAAAGTGCGAAAGGGGTAAGAGAAGGCAGCAGCTGTTCCGGGTAGCCATTTTGGGCACCAGACGTTGCGTTTTCAGCCTCCAAACAAGTCGCATTTTTGGGCGGTGATCTGCAATGTGCTTTGGCGATCTTCACAGCCTTGAAGGGCTCTCAAACGGAGCATTTGGAGACTGAAAACACGACACGCGGAGCCCAAAAACACAAGCCATTGTTGGTGGCAATCTCTGCAGCCAGGAAGAGGACGCGTGGAGGGCGGGGCTACATTCGGAGTATAAGACGCACCCAAATTTTCAGCCTCTTTTAGGAGGGGGAAAAAGTGTGTCTTATACTCCGAAAAATATGGTAATAAGCAAGAGAGTCGGTTCTGACAAGGTCAGAAGCAAAGACCCAAGTCGTCGGAATTTCATTTTAATGTACGCCATTGTTTACATAGAAACAAGACAATAAAACTGATCCACCTTACCTGGTCTGTTCCAATAACAAGGAATCAGTGGCAACTGTCCCTCCCGCCCAGCAGCACGATGGGGTTTGCCACCTGTGGCATCGTGCAGGTGGAAGAAAGGCATGAGAAAATGGACCATGGATTTTCCTATCAACTGGGCTTGCTTGCATTTTATGGTAGAATTCTTTCTCAATGGCTTTCCTCGTTCTTGCAAAAAAAAAAAATTACTTAATAGGATCCGGGTCCTTGAACCAGAGGCCACGTGGCTTCCAATTCTCATCTCAGCCGAGAGAAGCTTGAAAATATATGTCCTGCTTTTCCTTCTTAAGAAATCATTTTGTAAAAGCAAATATAATATTCCATATCCTGACATCATCATCTCTTTTTAAAGACCCCATAATCCCTTGCAGGGTGGAGTCTGGGCAAACTGAACAGAGCTGAGTGTTTACTGGCCAGATGCCCTTCCTGTCGCCAATGCGGAGTTTTGTTCAGCAGACATATTCTTAGTGTGCCCAGAGAGAAATATCTACCTTTACCTAGGATCGAACCCACAGCCTCCTGATTGTAAGGCGAGAGCTCCACCTCAAGGCCACCACACCACTATTCCAGATCTTGACATAAACCTTACGAATTAACGTATAGCTAACATAATTATGTCAGATGCAAGATGGGTACTCCTAGACTTACAACAATTCATTTAGCGACCATTCAGAATTACAACAGGAAAAAGTGACTTACGACTAGTCTTCACACTTACAACTGGCATTCCCACGGTCCCATGACCAAAATTTAGGTGCATGATCCCAGGGTCATGTGATTACCATCTGCGACCTTCCTAACATGCAAAGCCAATAGGGGGAAGGACTGTTTAAGGACTGTTTGTGATTCGCTTAACAACCGTGGCAAAAATGGCCATCGGATCTGCCACAACTCACTTAACTGCCCTGCTTAGCAACAGAAATTCTGGACCCAGTTGTGGTCGTAAGTCAAGAACTACTGTACCAATACTACCATTCTCTTTTCAGAGTGAAAGACATCCAGAGTGTCTATTTAGACACCACATTCTTTGATCGCAAATATTATCAAATACCAAGTCGGGTAAGTAAGATGAGAAGATAACATTCCACTCTTGAATGCTAATGGTGTATAATATGTAAATGAATACATTTCACACACTAGTAATGAAGATAAAAATAAGTGTGCCTTGAAGCATAAATGTATGAATCTTATGAAATAAATTACATGCACGCATTTCGTTGCAGCCAACAGGGATAGCAATAAAATTTTAACTATCTTGCTATTTGTGGTGCAGTTTGGCTTGCCGTGCTGCTGATTGTGATAATTCCACTTAAAACTCCTTGCAATTCACATATTCGGTTCCAACTATACAAAATAATGATTTGGGCAGCCATCTAGCCAATTTAGACCTTCCCAATGCAACATAATTAATTCAGGCTTATTCTGTGTTAGATTGCCGAATATTGCAAGCAAGAAGTGTCTAAATTATGATTAGAGCTCAATTTTGCTTTATTCTAGAACAGAGGTCTTCAAACTTGGCAGCTTTAAGACTTGTGGACTTCAGCTATGCTGGCTGGGGAATTCTGGGAGTTTATTTATTTTATTTTATTTTTATTTTATTTCGAATTTATATACCGTCCTTCTCCCTGGGGACTCAGGGCGGTGTACAGCCAAGTAAAAACACATAATACAAACATTAAGAACAATTAAAAGGAATATCTCAGTTGGCCAAAATTTGAAAAAGACAAACCAATTTAAAATCATCTAAAAGGATTTGTTAGGCCAGCCTGGCTTATTGGAAAAGGAAAGTTTTAAGGGCACGGCGGAAGGCACAGAGGTCTTGAAAGTTTTAAGGGCACGGAGTTGAAGCCCACAAGTCTTAAATCTGCCAAGTTTGAAGACCTCTGTTCTAGATGATGGATCCTTGCATCTTGTCCACACTCCTTATTCCTTATTAATTATTTGGGAATGCCCCACTAGATAATCCTATTGTTTTTCCCTGCTTTAAAAGAAGGTTTTTACCGTCACTTAGTCATCAAGCTCACTTAGAAGGGAATTTTGCTTAACATTTGTAGTAAAGGAACTTCATATTGAAAAATGGGCATATGGTGCTTATCTGCATTAATTCAAGGGGTGGAATCAGAGAATTCAACTCAAGTGTGTAGTATCATTGTATTGAAGAAGTTAAAACCATCGGGCGCACTCTTTTTCACATCAGGAAGAATGTATGAAGGGGCTGATGGAATTAGTCCGAAGCTGGGTGACCCAGAGTCCCTATCACGTCGTCTGGTTGAACTGCAAAGCGGCTTACGGATATGAGTATTTATTCACAAATCTCAGCGAAGAGCTTGGGATCAAGGTAAGACTGCGCCCCTAGATTGAGTCTTTTCTAAACAGGAGACGTGTAGACTTCAACTCCCAGAATTCCCAAACCAGCTGGGGGGGAACATCCACAGATCTTAATAGGAATTGCACTAAGACTTACATACCGCTTCATACTGCTCTACAGCCCTTTTTGAGTGGTTTTACAGAGTCAGCAAAATGCCCCCAACCATCTGGGTCCTCATTTTACCGACCTCGGAAGAATGGTAGGCTCAGTCAACCTTCAGCTGGTCAGGATCGAACTGTTGGCAGTGGGCAGAGTTTAGCCTCCAGTGCTGCACTTTAACCACTCGGCCACCAGGAAGGAGAATGAGAAAGGGAATAAGAGAGGAAGGGAGGGAATAAGGATTAGCCATAGCACTTAGATTTATATACCACTTCCCAGGGCTTTATAGCCCTCTCTAAGTGGTTTATAGAGGTAGCCTGTTGGCCCCAACAATCTGGGTCCTCATTTTATCCACCTCGGAAGGACAGAAGTCTGAGTCAACCTTGAGCTGGTCAGGATCGAACTGCTGGCAGTGGGCAGAGTGTAGCCTCCAGTGCTGCACTTTAACCACTCGGCCACCAGGGCTCTTGGCTTCAATTTGCTATTGTTTGGAAACTGTCCCTTGTGGTCAATCAGAGGCAGTCTTGCATCTCACAAGTAGAATATGAACGTAGCAGTCCTATTTTAAGATTTTTTTTTACTTAGCAATTGGTTTTGCTTCCTGGGTGTTTTTTCCCTCTAAGTGTTCAAGCTGACAATATTTTACCAATAGAAGATAATATTTGTGACTCAGGTTTGAACTGTGGGCTCTCTGGTGCTCTCTGAGGCTGGTTGTTTTCTTGCAAACCTTTCATTATCCAGAACTCTAGCAGCCACAACGTTCCCTAGCTGGGTAATTAAACATCTGCAAGAAAACAACCAAACTCAGAGAGCACCAAACTTTTGCCTTGCGATGGCAGGTTACAGATCGGTCTGGATCAGGCTCACTCACGTTTCAAACACAGTGAGGATGCTTGGTTGTCCTGTTTTGTTTTGTTTTTTTAATCCACGGAATGAAAACAAAATTATGGCTGATTTAGTAACCTGCATTCTACGTTACATTCTACATTCTCCACCAATTAGCCGAGAAATTCTCTTCCACTATTTTGTTGAAAAATGATTGCTAGTGTTATCGCTTGTCTCTTTTCCGAGTTGCCTAAAGTACCGTTTTTATGGCCATCCTGTCCTAGGTGCATGTGAACAAGTTGGACATGTTTAAAAACATGCCAGAAATTCTCTACCACGTTACCACCAATCGGCGTACCCAGATTCACGCATGTCGCCATCCGAGGGTATGTATCTCCTTTTTTAAAAAAACGAGGGTTGCCTTCCTGCTAATCGACTAAAGCCTTCCCTCTTGGGAAAGACAACGTGGAGACGATGAAATGAAAACCATGCAGTATAGAATCATTGACAGTGACCTGAGGCCACTACTGTACGAATATCCCCGAAGGTGCTTTTGTCAAAAGGCGGCTGGACTTTGTTTTTTCTTTGAAGGCGTTTCTCTTCTCATCCAAGGAGCTTCTTCAGAATTTCTTCAGATGAGGAGCGAAACGTTTTCAAAGGAAAAAGAAAAAACGCAAGTCCAGTTCCTTTTGGAAACATCCTGCAGCCCAGAAGGCTCCACATCCGTTTGCACCACTCGGATAAACCTCCAAGTGGCCTCAATGACCCTCTGAAAGGATGCAAATGACCAGCTTTGTCTGCAAGGAGTATCAATCCTTCCGTTCCTCACCATCCAGTCAGAGCGGAAGAAGCTTCTTGGATGAGAAGCGAAACGTCTTCAAAAAAAAACAAACCCCATAAAGTCCAGTTAAAGTCTTGGGGAAAAAAAACAACAACCACTTTTGGGATAACCAGGACCTGGATGATTGAGAATCTCCGTAACTTTTAGCCACGATCTGATGAGGTGTTATCTGTCCATTAGGATTACGAAATGTACCGCGGGAACAGACTTCCGTGTGGAATGACTTTTCAAAATGGACACGAGTTGCGTGTTATCAGTGTCAAGCCATCCACCATGTGGTTTGGAGAAAGGACACGGAAAAGCAACGTGATCATGAGGTGAGGGCAGGGTATGTTTTAATTTCCCAAAATTAGCATTCGAAGAGAATATCGGCAGCTCGGGGTTGAACGGTGAGGTCCTTGGTGCTCTCTAAGCTTGGTGGTTTTCTTGCAGACATTTCGTGACCCATCTAGGTAACATCATCAGTGTTAGAAGGAAGGAGGAGGAAGGGAAAAAGGAGGAGAAGAACTGTGGGTCCTTGGTGCTCTCTGAGCTTGGTGGTTTTCTGGCAGACATTTCGTGACCTAACTAGGGAACATCATCAGTGCTAGAAGATGCAAACCCCACTCCCTTCTAGCACTGATGATGTTCCCTAGTTGAGTAATGAAACGTCTGCAAGAAAACCACCAAGTTCAGAAAACACCAGGGACTCCACAAAATTAGCAGTTTATCTCTATCTCTCATTGATACTTTTAGGGGTTTTTTTTTCCTAGCTACTTGTATAAGGATTATTCTTTATATTATTCCTGTTGTCTTGTATTCTTGCAATAGAGGCTAAACTGATTTCATCGTATACATGATGTTTGAACTTTTGAACTTCATAGCAATTGATTTAGCTCTTCTTTTATTATCACTTAACCTAAGTAAAGTCTAGCTGATATAATTTCGCTTCATTACCAACTGTTTCCTTCACTACTCTGGAGGTGCAGTTCAGGTAGTTCTGGTGATTTAAACTGGGTCAAAATAAAAAGGTCTTCTGTATTTTTGTTTCTCCTTTCATCCTGCCTTTTACAATATACACATAGATTTTTCCTGGTTTATTTGAGGAGACGGCAGAATGTAAATTAGCACTTATTCGAGCTCTAATGTTTAGGAGTTTTAGAGAAAACGAACTAAAAAAATTGCTTGATAAAAGGTTTAAAAGATACAGGCAAGTGACGGATATTTTTTATGGTTCATCCTGGCATCTTCTTGTTAAAAGTGCCGGATCATATTCAAGATTAAGTTTGTTTAGAAGACTGTTTTTCACCCAGAATCAAATTCCTTTCACTTCGGAAGGTCACAAATTGACTAAGATTCCTTTAGAAGATTGAAGTTTTAGAAGAACATCTCTAGTCTTCCAGATGTCTGTTCAATTATTATGGTCCTCAAGAGGACACCACGTTCCTCCGGGAAGGACACGGGACTAAGGAAGACGGCTGCAAAAAAAAGAGCATGCTTTTAATCTTGTTTTGATCAACAGCAGAGGAAACGAATTTAAATTTATGCCTTGTGTTTAGGGCCGGAATGAGTTCCTACAGAGCTTGCTTCTCGTTTCACTCTTCTTACAGCGAGGTACGTAGTTGCACTTCCGTTTTGTTAAATTGTGTTTCCCCGTACAACACAATCACCATTGGCAAAGATTTTATTGATTTGTTGGACTTACGAGCGACTCATCTCGCCTTATGAAAAATCATTGGGTGCGTGCTACGAATTACAGGTAGTCCTCAGTTTACAGCCACAATTGAGCCCAACATTTCTGTTGTTAAGGGAGACATCTGTTAAGTGAGCTTTGCCCCATTTACGACCCTTTCTTGCCACGGTTATTCAGCGAATCCCTGCAGTTCTTAAGTTAATAGCTTGGTTGACTTTGCTTGTCAGAAAGTCACAAAAGGGGATGACGTGACCCTGGGATACAACCATCGTAACTGTGAACCAGCTGCCAAGCATCTGAGTTTTGATCATGTGACCACGGGGAGGCTGCCAAGGTCCTAAATGTGAAAGATAGGCACATTTTTCAGCGCCGTTGTAACTTAGAAACGGTCACTAACAAACTGTTCTAAGTCCCTCTGTACTTCTCAAAGCCGTTGCAAATCATAAGTACAAGAAATTAAGGTGAGGCATTAAATATTATCAATGCCTCCTTTTTTTTTCTTTTTTTCTCAATCCTCCATTCTAGATCCAAGATTTCTTGAGCTACATTTGCCCGGTGAATGTCTACCCCAACGTGATTCCAATGGGGTCAACCAAGGACAGAGTGGAAGAAAAGTGAGTGTTCTGTCTTTAATTTTTTTTCCCTCCTCCATAATACAAATAAAGGGTTCGGTTTACAACCTGGTGAGCTAGCAACTGTTCAAAATTACAGCAGACTTCCTGGGAAGCTACTCAACAATCTGAGTTTTGAAGTTCGAGCGATGGGGGCCTCTCTCCATAGTTGTGTGATCAGATTTTGGGGGCTCGGCCACCGGGCCACCTTTGTGTCCATTTGCCATGTCTGACGGTCGTTTTATGATGGTTTTTCTGAAAACCAGTTTTTACTTCGTTTTCCGCCAAACTGCACCAACAGCAAACCGTTGTTTCAGTTTACGACTGCTGTTCACTTAACAGCCAGTGCAAAAAAACCAGACAATGCCAAGTCGGTCATGTGACCAATTCGTTTTATGGCCATCACAACTTACAACCAGGTTCTGTAACAGTTAAGTAAAAGGCTACCTGTAATGGAATCCACATCAAGACGTCCTTCATTAAACTCCTCCATCAGGTAAAGGTTCCCCTCGCACATCTGTGCTAGTCGTTCCTGACTCTAGGGGGCGGTGCTCATCCCCGTTTCAAAGCCAAAGAGCCAGCGCTGTCCAAAGACGTCTCCGTGGTCATGTGGCCGGCATGACTCAACACCAAAGGTGCATGGAACGCTGTTCCCTTCCCACCAAAGGTGGTCCCTATTTTTCTACCTGCATTTTTTACCTACTTTCGAACTGCTAGGCTGGCAGAAGCTGGGACAAGACACGGGAGCTCACCCCTTATGCGGCACTAGAGATTCGAACCGCTGAACTGCCGACCTTTCGATCGACAAGCTCAGCGTCTTAGCCACTGAGCCACCACGTCCCCCCTTTTATCAAGAATTATTTTGATAAGGGCTTGCCATCTTTTAATGTAAGGGTAGCATTTTCCGAACCAAATGCTGGATTCCAAAATTGGAGCATCCGGATGACAATCTAAATTTGATTTTGTTCACTTTTAAATCTCTCTAAAATTAAGTAAAGACGACATGATTCGTTTCCGGTTCAGTGTTTGGTGTTTTTCTCCCCTTGTAATATTTTTAATAATCACTTTGTAAAGTTGGGCCGTTCTTTCCCCTCCTCAGCCTGAAGCCGTTCTGCAGGAAGTACAGCCCAAATAACCGGCCAACCTATAAACCGCTTGGCCTGCTGAAGAGACCGAGAGCCTTGGAGCTTCTGGACACCAGTAAGTTGAAAAGATCAACCTTCCTTCCCCTTTCCATTTTTTTTAACAGTTACATATTTTTCCTTAACATACATAAGTGCTTTACAAACAGCGTATTTTCTGGGTCAATTAACCTAATTAGAATAGTATTTTTCCAATTTCTAATTTCTACTTCTGTTGATCATCCATTGGTAAAATAAGTCCCACATTTGAAAGTTGTGGAAGTAGTGGGAGCTTCATCCCTGGAAGCTTTCAAGAAAAGATTGGACTGCCATTTATTTGTCAGAAATGGTGTAGAGTCTCCTGCTTGGGCGGGGGTTGGAGTAGATGACCTACAAGGTCCCTTCCGACACTGTTAATCTGTAAATATTTTGGGGGTTTTTTTGGACAGATGGCGGTAGTGACGACGACGATCTCTTTGACTCTGGACTGATTCCCACAAATTGCAAGGTTCCGAAACGACTGCCAGAGATGGGCCCCGGGGAGAGCAAGCCGCTTCCACCAAATCGTGAGGAAGACCACGGTCGTAAGGCCTCTCCGGTGCCTACCTCTTTGCAGGTTGATTTTGTGGAGTGCGAAGAATCAAATGGTGAGGAGGAAGAAGAGGAGGAGGAGGAAGAACAATCTGAGAAGGAGACAGCTCTTCCTGGAAATCCATTACCGGGGATAGACTTCGTTGAAGATTTGCAGCCTCCCGACAATCTTGTGGGTTCAACAGGTACCGGGAAGCACAATGAAGACCAACCGCCACCTAACTCAGAAGTGCCAAAGTGGGACAGTTTCTTTAGACGTCCCTCAGAAGACCCCGAGACCTCTGACCCCGAGGGCCACCTGCCTTGCACAGGCTCAACCGAGACGCCTTCTCCCGGCGGCCCCTTCAACGATGAGGATCTGAGCGACTCGACTCACATCTCTTCTCAGGATTCCTCTCAGTCCACGCACATCTCTGAACAGGGCAGCCAAGGATGGGACAGCCAAGCCGACACCGTCCTCGTTTCCTCCCAGGAGCGAAGGAATTTCCTGGAGTTCAGCCCTTTCAAGGGAAGGACTGAAAGGATGGCCGCCTACCTACCTCCTCTCCCTGCAGGAGAGAAAAAAACGGACTTGCCAAACAGCTGGCAAGCTTTAGATCGGGTTGCCTCTTCTGCAGAGCACCTCCCCTTGGAAGGCAGAGGCAGATGTTGGGGCGCAGGAGCAGCTCCCAATCAAACCGAACCAGTAGAGGAGGGGACCAAGCCAGAAGGGAGGCCAGAGGTCAGGCCACCCAGTCCACAGGTCCAAACGGTGGACTCCCAGAGCTCTTCGGATTTTGAAGTCCCACCTACTCCCGGGGCCGACATTCCCAAAGCTCAGCAACTCTGCAGTCTCTACCAAAAGCTGGCAGCTGGAGAAAATCCCCACTGGCAGGGAGGGAGCAGCCAGACCCAGAAGCTTCTGCCTCCCTAAATAGGTTTAAAATGATGTTTAAAATATTATATATATATATGTTTTTGTATCTTGTAAAAAAATGTAATACAAAATGTTTTTGTATTTTGTACATAACTCTGTGTGTGTGTATATTCGTGTGTACAGATTCATGTGTATCTATGTATATGTGTGTGTGTGTGTGTGTGTGTATACCTGTGTGTTTTCTGAGTATGATGCATTTTTCCCCCTTAAGAGGGTGAAAATTTGGGTGCGTCTTATACACCGAATGTCGCCCCACCCACCCCCACTCTGCCTCCTAACAGCAAACAGCCCCTTTCAGTTTCAGCTTCAGCACAGCCTGATTAGCACAAGCAGCTGATTGTCGGTTGGATCGGCAGACCATCAGCTGTTTCAGGCTGCAGGGATTGCTATTGACGCCTCCGTGGGCCCCATTTTCGGCCTTGGCTGTTTGCTGCAAGGAGGCAAATTGTTGGGAGGCAGAGGCAGATTTTTTTTCTTCTTGTTTTTCTCCCCAAAAAAGGTAGGTGCGTCTTATACTCCAAAAAATACGGTACATAGACATATATACACATACACATGTTTATATGTACAAAATATAAACATTTATGCAGGAACTGCAAACAGCAGGACTAGAGAGGATCTGGGAGTAGGAAAAAAATCCCTTTTTAAATAATAACTGACAATCAAGTTATTTATTTAAAAAGGGATTTCAAGCATTTTTTTTCCATTTTTAAGCAGATGATGAATCTTCAGGTTGATTCCAGGAGACGAGTTATAGTTTCTAATCACACAATTTGCACAAGGACTCCGTTTTCATGGAAGGTTTTTTTTTTCTCAGCCAACTGCCGTTTTTGATGAACAAATCAACAAATTCTGGAATGCATGAACGATGGTAGTTCCACCGGTGTTTTGCCATAGTAATTAAGCCTTGCCCGGTCATAAATACTGGAGCACACCTTCCTTTTCCATTAAAAAAAACCCCGGATGTCCATATTCCCACACAGAAACGTTGGCTTTTCACATTTTTCATGGTGAACTACCTCTAACGCTCTGTGATTAAAACCTGCCTCCCTAAATGTTGATTTGTGCCCAATATTTAGGTCCTAGCTTTTGGAAAAACTGGCCGCAGGTGCATAAAATGTCACCTTTTTCATATTGTTTACAGTTAACATTGAAAAGGGGGGGAAGTGCCTGGGCAATCACTCAATTACAGGGTCTGCCCACTTAGGGATTCTGAAAGCCAAGTATATCCATCCAACGATGAAACGGGCGTCGTCTGGGCTTCCAGATTAAGTTCTCGTGATGGTCTCGTTCTTCAGACAGACCCACCGGGAGTTGATGCGAAGCACTGGGGCATTCGTTGCAAGAAGGAAAGAAATGGAAGCCCATTTGTGTCACTCCATCCTTCCGTTGGGATAGACTAAGCCTCATTTCTGAGGCTTTTCATGCCTTTCCTGCAGAGTTTGGAGCTCACCAGCCTGTGGCTCGAGACCAACCAATGTTACTAGCCTCAAAACTTACTCTTTTAGCAGTCTGCAGTTGGCGAAAGTCAGTATTTTATCCAAGTTATTATTGTTATTCGATAGCCCACTATAGATCTGGAAGTTTAGTTCTACCCGGTCTTATTAGATCGGTTTTAACATATTTAAATCATCCACAGCTGTTGGCCTGTAGCTTTCGGGTCCTGACTTCAGGATGAATCATGAAGGTTCCTCTTCATAAGTAACCCCGGCCTATTGCCTTCACCCCAAAACCGCCATGCTAAAGGTATTTTGGCCTGAGTTCCTTCCTTGACCTGCAAGCAGCACCCACTGTGCTCTTGGCGCATAATGGGTGCCGTTTTCCAGTATTCTTAGGTTGTGGCTCGTAAGAAGAGCTCTCTGGCTCCCTTCCCTGAGGAAGGGCCTGAAGAATGTCACCGTGGTTTTCCAAGTTTTCCCTCTGCTTTACTGACGGACCAGGTGACCGAACGTTCCGCCTGCAATAGGTGGAACCTCTTTTGTGTTTTTCTTCTGCGACTTCTAGCACGCGCTCCCAAGTTTTATTTCTCCTGGCTTTAAATCGCCTCACCGGACTTGGTGCCGAACTTCTCTGGCAGCCAGTGTTAACGGAGGTGTGATTGACTGCTGCCAAATTCTTTTCTACAATGTGCTGATGTTCATAAAAGAGGTCATTTGTTAATATACCTTCTGGGTTTTGTTGTCTATTTAGAGTTCTGTTTTTTTTGTTTCCGTATCTTTCCTAAGGAAGGCTCGTGTCCTATTGTTATATTAAAGTCAGACTGAACAAGCTCCCAAGATTATACTTATATAAAAGGGATGGATTATTAAATTTATGATGGAAGGGATTATGCATAACCTTTTAACGTACTGTACCAAGGGCTTAATCATGCAAAAACCAACACACACGCACACACCATTAACAAGGGGTGTGTGTTATCAGTTCAGCCCATCCTCGTGACTCCAGGTCACTCAGAATTTCTATATGGCGTTTTCAGGTGCCAACGGAGGCCCATCTGCTAAAAAAGGCTTTTAACGGTTTTATGATGTCTATAAAAACATAGGGTTTATTATTCACAAGTAACAGAATAGATTCTCCAATGTACACGGTTCGCAAACCGAAATGAAGCCAATTGGCCTTTTAAGGGTTTTGTAGGCAGGGCTCCTTCTTCTCCCTTCAGCGTTTTTCAGTTCATGGTGGAGACGCCCAGCTGTGACCGGTTGCCTCTGAAGGATGAAACCTTTCGCTCGTCTTCAAAGCTGCCTATGGAAATATTTCCTGTAGCTGAGAAAATGGGCCTAGGAGGCCACTCCCACGGTGACGGCTTCCGATTTTCCGGTGTCTTCGTCTGTGCAGGTTACATGTAATGACCCGTCCCTGAGAAAAGAAAAATAAAATTTTATCCTCTATTCCTAAATATTTAGGTCAGGGGTGTCCCAGCTTTGGCCACTTCAAGGCCTGTCCCAGAATTCCCTAGCCAGCAATGCATGAATGGAACGTTTTATGTTGATCCGCACACAATTTCTGTCGCCAAGATCTAAATCAGGGATGTCCAATTCTTGGCACTTTGGATGTCGACTCCCAGAATTCCCCAGCAATGCCCCGTTGGCTGGGGAATTCTAGGAGTTGAAGTCCACAGGTCTTAAAAGTGGCCAAGGTTGGACACCCCTGATTTAGGGGTTAGCGACAAAAATGGTGTGTGGATCAGCATAAAAGGTTTATTTAATAATCATAACTTTGTCATTGTACATGTGTACACAGTATACCCTTACAACAAAATTCACTTAACACCCAAAGACCAGGCCCAACACACAACAATCCCCAAACACACCCCCATCCACAATTCCCCACCCCTAAACCACCCAAACATCCAAGTAATGCTGTCCAACATCTCACGGATGGTGGCCCTTTAATTTGTTGTTGAGTGCAATTATAGCTCTGGGATAAAAACTATTCAGAAGACATGTTGAACTCGGAGGTCCCAGAAATTGGTGTAAGAGGATTAAATATATATATATATATATATATATATATATATATATATATATATATATGTTAATTCAGGAAGGGCTTTGTTCTTACTCATTTCTTGGCTTGTAGTTTATGAGCAACAGTCTCCTAGCAACTGTTCTTCCATGCAACGATGCTGCCGCTGAAGGCAGGCCCACCACAGGTAGTTCTCCAGTTACAACAAGCCATTTAATGACGGTTCCCAGTCAAAACAGCCATAAAATAAAAGCTTTATGGCCCCTGAAACACTTCTGGGCTGTTGTACAATATGGCACTGTCCCCTTCCCCCCGCCCCCAATCTCACAACCCCATTTCAGGTGCTGGCCAACCTGTTAGTATTTACAACTGGTTGCCATGTGCCCCTGTGATCAGGTTCTAGTCCGGGTATCCCTCTTGCCTCTCCACAGGGGAGGAGAACGGCCATTCAAAACATGAGGGGAAGTGAAATTTGAACGGGAAAATTAGAACTGCCCCATAAATGTCCTTTCCAGTGTCTATAATATCTATTTAGAATCTTCCCCCACAAAATATGTCAATATGAAAATTATCATACGGTAAAGTCCGTAAGTACTCGTGGTTCTGACCCAAAGAATTAAGATTTTCGTTTCCAGTACCTCTTCATTGTAAGGGTAGTTAATATATGATGCAGACCTTCTTTGACGTCTAAATCCTGGAGTACAATCTGTTTTTTTAAAAAAAGCAACCACAAATATATAATTCAGCTGCAACGAAGTTTTGAAATCACTGTTAGGGAAATATTCTAAGGATGAGGTTTGCTTTAATCCTCTACTTGGACTAAACGATAAAGCACATCAATTCTTTTCACAGAGATTTTAAGATCAACAGTAATGGAACTTCATTCAGCACCCCATGCTGGAAAATTCCCTTTTTTAAAAAAAACTTGGGAGATTTGAGAAATTAAAGAGTCAAATCTTATCAGGAAAGTATGGGATGCAGAGCAAACCATTAAAAAAATCCTTTAAATTCCTAAAAAAAAAAAACAACCTCAAATCAGACTATTTTTTCTCCCAAAAGATGTATTTCAGTGGAAATCCCTTTTCCCCAAAACAGAAAAACAGCCTTCATTTTAACTCCTGCCTTTTCCCTGTGATATTACAAGACTGCAATCCTTTAAAAGGAAACCTCTGCAACTAAACTCTAATCAGTAATGCTGAAATGTAAATTAATTTGAAGGAACCAAGCATGATTTTTTTTTTTGTATAGAATAGTTTTGAAAAGCGCCTATTTCCTGAACAAATTTTTTTTGGTCATCCTAAATTGGGCCTTTTATGCCAGATTCTGCTCCATGGATCTCAGGTTTCTAGCAAAAAAAATAAATATCCAAACATGAAGCTTGCCCATTTCTGACAGACTCGATAAAAAAATAAATAAATCATAGCCTGTAATGTCGAAGGGAGCTTCACCGAAAACAAACATTTCCTTCTGAGCAGATATAAAATTGAGCTGTAAAAATTAACACGTTTTTCTTTCTCTACCTGTGCAAATCTGTCGTTTTCTTTTACGGGGCCTTTTTCCAGAGATTCGTACAATTCCAGGCAGACGGAGGAAATTTTTCCCGGGGCCTCCAGTGTGTGTTGCCTTCGAGCTGGCAAAGGAGTTCCTGACGGGAAAACCACCAGGAATTTGTCAGTCCCTGACTGGTCCAATGCCTGGAAAAAAAATATAAATAAATAAGTCTTGCAGAACTTTTACTCATTTCGTCTCCAAAAGATGAGTTGCCTACCGAGCTCCGAACGGCTCCTGATCTCCGCTCCTTCCGTCGGGACATGAAGACTTGGCTGTTCAAGCAAATAGGCTGTCTCTGATTCTGGGTTTTATTATTTATTATTTATTAGTTAAATTGGTTTTAAAATGGGATTTTGTTGTACATGTTTTTAACTAGCGTTCGCCGCCCTGAGTCCTTCTGGAGAAGGGCGGCATATAAATACATTAAATGAATGAATGAATGGATGGATGGATGGATGGATGATGCAGGAGGGGTAGCAACCCAGCTAACCTTGGCCAAATCTTTCTCGAGGGAGAAATCATTGAACAGTAAAAAAAAAAAGAAGATTCTAGAAGGCGACAGTGGCCAAATTCTGTATTTCTGCCAACTTCAGCATCTATGACAGAGGTCTTCAAACTTGGCAGCTTTAAGACTTGTGGACTTCAACTCCCAGAATTCTCCAGCCAGCTGGCTGGAGAATTCTGGGACTCGAAGTCCACAAGTCTTAAAGCTGTCAAGTTTGGGAACTCCTGATCTATGAGGTTGTCAGGAACTGAACAACATTAGTTTACTAAATTTTATTTAATTATTAAAAAGGAGGTAAAATTATATATATTTGTGATGCAATTATTTGAGATTCTGCCCCTGTTCCTGAATCAATTAACAGCTCCCACCTTAGTTTTTCCCTCTTATCCAAATTGGCACAAAAAAGTGAATGACACCTCCTTTGTCCATCTGTCACAACACAGCAGATGCCAATCTGGTTCTCCGCTTCCCAGCAGTTGCTTCAGAGATGACCACCGTGCAAGCAGCTGAATGAATACACGTTAATCTCATTGTCCTTTATTGCAACGTTGCTTAGTTTTTCTGATTTCCTGTTCAGAATATTTTGTGCTATGATGGTGCCTATCTTTTCATCCTAACGGTTTTCGAACAGTTATTTAATTTTGGTCAGTGAGTAGTGTGGTGGCCTAGAGGTGAAAACCCTTGTCTCACAATAGGGAGGTTGTGAGTTCGATCCTAGGTAATAGCAGATATTTCTCTCTCTGAGTGCAAAGGGAAAATATTTGCTGTGCACTCTGCGTAGGCATCAGGAAGGGCATCCGGCCAGTAAATGCTCAGCTCCCTCCCAGTCGCCCCAACTCTACTCCGAGTTACGAGATTCACAGGGTCATTAAAAGAAAAAAAAAAAATAATTTTGGTCAGCAAGTTAGGGATGTCACATTCGCAGACATCTTTGTAACCATCTTACCTTGACTAATATGTCCTTGGCAGAACATTCAACGGACAGCATGTCGTCATCCGAAAAAATCTGCTCTCTTCCCAGCAAGATTCCTGCTTCTATGGCCGCTCCGATGGGGATGACCTCATCGGGAGGGATGGAGTTTAGCAAGTCAACATTAGGGAAAAGTTCTCTGATCATTTGCTGCAGTTTTGGAATACGGGCTGATCCGCCACACAGAACCACCTAGAAGACAAGTAAAGCGAGTTTTAAGGACACAAACATCGAGTGGGAATGAGTTGTTACACTAATAGAGCCTGCTTGGTCTAGTGATGAAGGCACCAGGCTAGAAACTAGGAGGCTGGGAGTTCTAGTCCTGCCTGTCCTGCACAAGGCCAGATGGGGCAACGTTGGGCCAGTCACACTCTTTCAACCCTAGGAAACAAGCAATGGCAAACCAGAATGGGACGACTTGCTGCGGCCAAACTCACCACGCGATAATTCATCACAGGGCAATTCAATAGTTCAAAATAATTTTTGTCATTCATATTGTCCCTCCTTTGGCATTCTTTCTTAAATGATTCTATTCCACCATTTCTTTGATATTGGGGTAAGTCTTGTCCCGCGGTGAGGTATCTTTGCAGTCAGGTGGCCATGGCGACTTGGCTTACTCTGCTGCCACCTTTTTGGATTTCTGCAATGCTGATACTATCGTGCAGCCATAAACATAACTGGCCCATTTGCCAAGATATAAATAAGTAAGATTAAGTGATGATGTAATTAGCAGCATCAAAGCGAAACAAAACACTCACTCATCTTGTAAATCACGCTGTCTCACCCAGACAATTGTGCAAGTTATTGTATGAACGTTTTATTCAATATTGTAATGTTCCTTGTTCTACAGGCAGTCCTCGACCTATGGCCATTTGTTCAACAACCGTTCCAAGTTACGACGGTGCTGGGGAAAAAAGTGACTTAACGACCGGTCCTCACACTGATGCAGCTTCCTCATGACCAAAATCCAGGTGTTTTTTGACAACTGACACAGATATACAACCACTAGGAGTGTTTCTCAACCTTGGAAGCTTGAAGATGGGTGGACGTCAACTCCCAGAAGCGTTGCTGGCTGGGGGATTCTGGGAGTTGACGTCCACCCATCTTCAAGCTTCCAAGGTTGAGAAACACTGCACTAGAGTATCCAAGGTTTATAGGGCTACCATCTGTGATTTTCTCTGGGCTCCTGACAAGCGAAAGGATTGGGGCGAGCTGGATTTGCTTAACAAATATGGGATTCGCTTAACAACTGAAGCAAACAGCCCCCCCGCTAAAAAAATCGGGAGTGACTCACTTAATGACATCGCTTAGCGTCAGGTCCCGGTCCCAATTGTGGTCATATGTCGAGGACTACCTGTAATCACATTCGCAGGGTCACAAGGACAAATCCCTATATCTGCCTCTCATTTCAAGACTGTACATTTTATAGTCATTTATGCAGCACATGGTTTGAACTCTGCAAACACTGTCCTTGTTCTAACATCGTTTCACAATCTGAAACCCCTGGGTATCCATTCTGGAACAAGCATTATGTCTAAAAGCTTCTTTTCCCTTTGATATTAAATTCTAGTTTATATTAAGCCAGGATTCCTCATTACATCTACACCAAGAACACCCCCATTTCCCTATACCTGTCAAGACCTAGAAATCAAATGAGGGGGGAAAAGATGAATAAAAGGACAGCCTTACCTTGCTAATATCATCCGTTCCGAGTCCCACTTGTTCCAACAGTTTTTTGATTGCTTCAATGCTCTTAGCAAAAAGTGCAGAACAAATAAGTTCAAATCTGGCCCTGTTGTATAATCAGAAATAAACGTTTTATTAGTCTGTCGACCTTGCACGCTTTCTCTTCACGCTGTGGTGGAGTGTAGTCTGGATTCCCAGTGTTGTGGTCCGCCAGCAGCCTGTGGAGTTGGCAGCAGATTCGGACAGCGATGAGGCTGAGGAAGAACATGGGCCAGTCCTAGAGGCTGGGGAAGGCCCGGACGAGGGCTCTGCGTCAGAGGCAGAGATGGGGCCAGGGCCATTGGAGAGTGATGTGCGGACTCCGGAGCCTCCAGAGGCTGACAGCAAAGAGGCAGAGGAACAGGAGGAGCCTGTTCCTAGTGCATGCATGAGAAGAGCTGCCAGAAGGCAAGAACAGCTCAAGCAAAAAGGAGTCGTGCGTAGGGCCAAGAGATGATTGGTCCCTCCCAGAAGGCTTAAAAGACCAGCAACGGCTCTTGGCCTCTTTGCCGGAAAACAACGTTGAGAGAATTGCTTCATGTTTCACTATATTTACTTCTTGTCGGCGTCTTCTGCTTCTGAACTTTTGCCAAGAAAAGCCTTTGGCAATTATCCCAAGGTTGGTGCTAAACTGAGGAATGGTGTTTTGAAGAATTTGCTTTAATTTAGTTTGGACTACGCTGAGAATGAGTTAATTCTCAGCTGTTCTAATAAAGTCTGTTTGTTTTCGAACTGTTTGTATTTAATACTAACTACTTGGGCCTGGGTCACAACACCCAGGAAGGGGAGTAGGGGGGCTTCTTCCCAGAGGGGAAGAAAGAGGCAGCCAAGTCTGGAATGTCCTGCGGGCAGGAAGAGGGAGAAGATGGCTCCTCTCTAACAATTCACAGAGTGTATCTATAGTTAGGCAGATAATTGTCTTAGTCTGGCAAGATTCTGTCTGTAGGAGAACAACAATAAGAAAACTGCTCAGAAATAACTCCACATGTCATCCTTGAGACCCAAGACATGCATATTATTTCTCATTTATTTTATCTTAACTGCTAAGTGTTCTTTCAACGTTCAGCAGTCTAGAAATGTCATTAATAATGTGAACCATTTGCAGGGGATGAGTTATGTACCCATTTTCTGCAGGACCTACTGTTGAAAAATAGGAATATGCAAACTTCTTTAAATAATTGAAGAGTTTTGAGCTTCAAAGACCTGTTCTGAGCTCAATACAGCCTTTCCTGACAATTCACCAAATGCCCAAATTTAGAATAGCTGTTTCCAGCTCAAAACGTAAACGAGGTAATTGGAAGGGCCTGCTTTGAATGTTTACAAGCTTCAAATTGAAGGAGTTTTACAGGAGGTGCCGGCTGACAAGCTCCCTAGATGAAAATAAAGAAAAGAGGCTTGAAAATATTGAATCGGTACCTGGAAACGTTGCAGTCAAAATCCATCCCATCGTAGAGAGAGTCAACAAAACAATTTGCGGTTCCCAAGGTCGACAAGGAATGTTTTGCCACTTCGGCACTGTTCATTAACTTCATCATAGCCCTGGGATTTCCTCTCACATCGTTTCTATAACATCTGGGGGGTTTTTTTAGAAAAAAAAATCAGTTATTAATCACAACAAAACATACAGTTAAGCTAGCCACTGTTTATCCTGGATGTTTGAGGGAGATGGGCAGTCCAGAAATGCAAAACAATAATAAATAAAATAAAATAAAAAATAAAAATAAAATGTTACTTTGGTTCCAATCATTCCCTAATGTTCCGTATAAACAAATTAAATAGGATTCTGATATTAAAAGCTAAGTAAGTATATTTGTGTAGGTTCCTCAAGATGTACAAAGAAAGCCAAATATTAAGGACTGAAAAATTTCAAATTATCTCTGTGCTCCTTAGACAAACAGTTTAATAGAGGTAGTTAATAAAATACTTTTAGTATTCTTAGGGAGATGCGCTTTACAAATGACAGGCTCTTTCAAAAGTCTAAAATGGAACAAAGGGTCTTTCGTTCTATCCTGCTGAGACCATTAAACTTATTTTTAGCTGATTTGAATGACAATAGATGTCCGATGTGGCCAGTTTTGCTGATAATGGTTCAGTGTATAAAAACTTTATTGAATTTATGTCCCACCTTCCATTCAGGTGTTCAAGGTGGCATATATCATATCATGAATGGTTTCAGAATTGGGTTTGTCTAGTCTAGTGAAAAGGAGGACTAGGGGTGCCATGAGAGCAGTCTCCAAGTATTTGAGGGGCTGCCACAAAGAAGAGGGAGTCAAGCTATTCTCCAAAGGACTTGAAGGCAGGACAAGAAGCAAGGGGTAATCAAGGAGAGAAGCAACCTGGAACTAAGGAGAAACTTCCTAGCAGTTAGAACAATTAATCAGTGGAACAACTTGTCTCCAGAAGTTGTGAATGTTCCATCACTAGAAATTTTTAGGAAGAAACTGGATAACTATTTGTCTGAAATGATATAGGGTCTCCTGCCATAGCAGGGGGTTGGACTAGAAGACCTCCAAGGTCCCTTTCAACTCTTACTGTGTTGTTATATATACAGTAGTGGCCAAAATTGTGGAAACTTTTTGGGGAAAGTGTATTTTTGAGGTTTGATGGCTAAAAACACCACTTTTTCTTTTTCTTTTTGGAGTTTCAAGAGAAGCCTATTCCACTGCTGGAATGGCCTGGGAATAGCCCAGACCTTCACTCAATGGAAAATCTATGGAGCCGATTAAAGAAACTGGTTAGGCAGAAGCGACCCAGCAATAAAACCCAGTTAATAAAAGCCATCATTTAATCTTGGTTTCACATGATAACAGCTGTAGAACTAAAAGACTTGGTTCACCCCATGGGAAGACGTTGCAAGGCCATAATTCATGCTAAAGGTTACCCAACTAAGGATTAACTGACAAGGGGATAATTTTTGTACATCTCATTTTTTCTGTGGTGATCATTTTTGTATATTTTGTTTTTTCTACGTGTTTCACTTTTCTTCTTTATACTGTAACTGCTATTCTAAGAGCAAATCCTTCCTAAAAGTTATTGCATTACATTCTTGATTGAATTATCTTTCCATTGATATATAATTTTATGATACTACTTCCCCAAAAAAGTGGTGTTATTAGCTAGTTTTAGAAAATACACTTTTCCCAAAAGGTTTCCACAATTTTGGCCCCTGCTGTAGCATTCTCTCTCCTAGGTTGAGCTGAGAGTACATCACCAGTGATCTTGCACAGCCGAGGGCAGAGTGCACTCTCAGTTTCCACATTCCTAGCCTGACACGGTAACTGCTACACCAAACATCGCTCTAGATTTTAGAGCATTTACCTGCAAAATTCCGAAGCCAAGTGTTGCGCCAACGCTTCCGTGAAACAGGTGCCACCTACGCTGTCATCGGTGGTGGTGGAAAGCACACGATAGAGCCCGCTGTTGACTTCTATGACCGTGATGGAAAGCGAAGCACCTCCAAGTTTATACACCATCACGTTGCTTCCATTTGCAAAACATAAATGAAAAATCATTTTTTCCTCAAAGTCAATAGAATAGAATAGAATAGAATAGAATAGAATAGAATAGAATAGAACAGAACAGAACAGAACAGAACAGAACAAGAGAAGAGAAGAGAAGAGAAGAGAAGAGAAGAGAAGAGAAGAGAAGAGAAGAGAAGA
>WNWU01000049.1:1420647-1433649 GCA_012654045.1 Ptyas mucosa
GAGAAGAGAAGAGAAGAGAAGAGAAGAGAAGAGAAGAGAAGAGAAGAAGGGGAAATAAGAGTAGGAGAGAAGGTTAAATAGGGAGGAAGAAAGGAGAAGAGGAAGAAAGGAAGGGGAAGTAGAGAAGGAGAGGAGGGAAGAAGAAGAAGGGAGGAAGGATAAAAGAAGGGAGGGAGAGGAAAGAGAAGAAAGATTGCTGTAAAACAAAAAAGATGAAATGGAAGAAAGGCAACCCCGAACATGTTTAAATGTATTAGGATAAAGAATGAACTATCAAAAAATTAAAAGAGAATATATATGATTAAAAATGGAAAAATTAGAACTTGAAGGCGAAAGATGATGTTGTTTATATAAATAAGAATAGAAATATTAAGGTATGGTTAAAAAATATGGAAAAAGACTATTTTGGCAGAAATTGTAACTAAGTAAAATATATTTGGATATGACAAGTTGTATATGATATGGTCAATATTCTGTTTCATAAAATATGTGGGTGTGTTTGTGAGGGAAAAAATACCTAATAAAACTTGATTCAAGAAACAAAAATCCCCGTAGCTGAGAAACCCTGAATCACCTTTTTCCACTGGGAGAATCTTGTCCGATTCCGTAAGCCAGCAGAGCAGCCGAAGGTTCGTGAATTAGTCGAAGAACATTAAGTCCAGCACCTTTAGCAGCTTCTCTGTAACAAACATGACCCCAGAAATCAGAACCCCAACAGCCTTTTTCCCCCATAAAAAAACCCCAGGATGCTTCTTGTATGTTATCTAGGTCAGGGGTCTGCAACCTTAAACACTCAGAGCCATTTGGACCCGTTTCCCCACAGAAAAGAAATCACTGGGAGCCACAAAACCTGGGTGGGCGTGGCCAACTTGATGTCACTCAGTCCCACCCAGTCACATGACACCCCGCCCCCAGCCACGCTTACCCAGGTTTTGTGGCTCCCAGTGATTTCTTTTCTGTGGGAAACAGGTCTCTCTCTCTCTGTCTCTCTCTTTTTGTCTCGTGTGTGTATGTTCCCTCTTCAACCATTTCCTAAAGTTGTTGTCTGCGGCCGATGCCGCTGCTGTTGCCACCTCCATAGCCTGCCCGCTGCTCTCACAGCGCCTTGCGCAGCAGTTAAATTTAGCATGCTTCACAATGGGGGAGACGGTGTCCCCTCCTCCTCCTGGAGCCCATTACGATGGAGAGCATCGGCCGCAGCCGGGCTGGGCCACTGTCTCAGGGCAGAGAGCAAGTCGCACATCTCCCCAAGCGACCGAGGTGTGCGCAGCACCAACAAGGGCCGGAAGAAGCACCTGCGAGATATGGCAAGTACAGGGGTGCTTCACTCCCGCTCTGGAATATGGAGCGGGTCTCCATCCCATTCTCAGAGTGACTGGGAGGGGAAGGCGAGGGGTGGGGCCAGCCGGTGGTGGATTCAGCAGACAGGGAGCCACAGCAGAGGGCCCAAAGGCCGCAGGTTGCAGACACCCGTCCAAGGTAAATCTAAACCAGTGATTCCCATTCTTGTCAACTTCTAGAGGTATAAACGTCATCTTCGGAATTAGTGGGTGAGTGGAGGGATCCTGTACACTTAATAAAACAAAACGATAAAAACTTCCAGAATTTTACAGCTCAGCCATGGAAACAGGAGAGACCTTTGGGGGTTTAAGAGGTCACAGAGTTTCAAGTTACCGAGGTTGGAAAGCTATTTTTGAACCATTCCAGATATAAGTTGTCTTAGTATCACCCACGCTGCAATAATATGCAAGCAACTGAGCATTTTATTTCATTAAGTTACATCAACATGTAACAGAAAAAGAGGGGGGTAGCAGGAAATTAGTGTTTATATTCACTCCTGCATCAAATTGAGGACATTTCAAATTTGCACCTACTTTCAATATATTTGTATTTCAGTAACACAATAACCACTATGATAGCAGCAGTATTTAAACAGCAAATACAGAGAGGAGTTGTTTCAGCAACAGATGAAAACACGAATTGGTGTTTGAATGCAGTTTCAGTATTTGAAATTCAGTAATATAAATTAAATAAACTTGAAACTTAAAAGGGACAGCCCAGCATATATTTTAAAACAGTTTTTGTGTGAGTGTATTTCTTAGAAAAAACATATCCTAGAGGAAAAACAGGAACAGGGTAGCTTGTACTGGTAAAACTGGTAAAAGATAGCTAAAATTTCTTCTAGTTTGGCTTGTTTTTCCAATGAAAAAATTCCAGATGATCTGTCACTGTTTATTTGGGACTTTTCTCTTCCCAAAGATGCGAACAAGACAATAGCCAGAGAAACCAAAGTGTGACATTTTGTGTGGCTGATGAGCCGGGGTTTCAAAAGGATGTCTGATCCAGGCAAAATGCCCTGTCCATAGGATCTGACCTCAATTCACTCCAGAAACTGCATTCAGGGGAACCAGACTCACCCAAGAACTCTTTTCTGCGTCTCTCCAAAATCAAAAGGCACGGTAATCACGGTGTCATTCACATCCGAACCCAATGCGAATTGAGCAGTTTCTAGAGAAACATATAACGACGTATGGTAATCCATAAAAGCTGTTTCATTTCCCAGAATTTAGCATTCCCCCTGCAACCTGAATACCGTACCTTTCATTTTCCTGAAGATTAACTTTGCAACATCTTCTGGAGAAACAAATTTGCCCTCTATTTCGTAAGTAAGTTTTCCGTTCTTTTCGGTGACCTACAGACAAATCAACACCAAGTATTCCTTAGGTTAGTAACTATGAGAGATTTTCAATGAGCATTCTCCACGTTTTGCTTAAGAAAACATTCACAGCACTTCTGATCCACCCACAATGCCAGTTAGTTTATATTAAAAAGAAATTAAGAAGTCATTTTACAGAGGCCTTTCTATACCAGCACTTCCGAATGTTGTTGGCTACATCGCTAGGAATGGAGGAAACTGAAGTCCAGCTGATGGCTGAATAGCTTTACCACAGCAAGCATGTGCAAAAAAATCTACAAATATCACTACTCCCACAAGACAAAAAACTAAGCATTCTTCTGACAATTTTGCAACTTAATCTCAATGCATTATATATATATTTTTTTTACCATAAGCATCTCGTTGATCTAAGAATGTTGTACAGCAAAAGCTAAATATAACATTTTCTGATCGTTGGAACAATTGATCCGAGGAAAGGCTTGTCTGCAGAAGTTGTGGATACTCCAAAACTGGAAGTCTTTAAAAAAAGATTGGATAACAATCTACCTGAAAGGGTGTAGGCATTCCACCCTGAGCAGGGGGTTGGACTAGAAGACCTCCAAGGTCCCTGCCAACTCTTGTTATTGTTATTTAACATCTGCATTTTAGGGAAGCTTACGATTATTTACATTCCATCAAACTTCTGAATTTAAGAAATCAGGTTTGTTTTGTTTAACTTTGTTCTTTTGATGTGCTAATTCACTAGGCCTTACTCTGAATGCTTTTTTTTTCCTGGAACATCAATCAGATTGAATAAATGAAAAGGGAAAATATTGCTCTGGCATATCCTTGTTCTGAAGAACCAAAGAAGTTTCTTGGATGAGAAGTGAAACGTCTTCAAGGGAAAAAAACCCGAGAAAGTTCAGTTGCCTTTTGGGGGGAAAAAAGCACCTTTGGGACACAAATTCATACATTTTCCGTATAGGGAAAAAAATGGCAAAGCATGCCCTCACTTACTGAACATTTACTTTCTGCAATGTATTTTTCCGCTTGTGGGTCTCCAGAGCTGAGAAAACAAGCAAAATTAGAAGGTACTTTAAAAATATTAAAACTTAAAACAAGCAAAAAAAACCTAGTACATTGTTTGTTTTCATTGTATGGCAGTCAAGTTTCATGAATTCAACTTTCACTCCTGATTTAAGCAGTATAATTTCTGTACATCTTTAAATAAGGGGGAAGAAAACAAACAGATGAAAAATCCAAATTAACCTCAGCTACTTTCTTAAACAACAGTGCTGAGACTTGAGTTTACTAATACAGCCAAAACAGACCAGTTAATAATTACATTTTAAAAGGTAACCATATATTCATAGGCACACTAATGGAGTGCACCTTAAGCTTTAAGAGGATATTTTATGCCATAATTCATACCTTCTTCCAAGAATCTGTTTCACTTTCACTACAGTATTTGAGAGATTTCTGACCCGGTTTTGTTTCGCTGCCAGACCAACGATCTAAGAAAAGCATTTAAGAGGGGGTTTTTTAGGGGAAAAAAGTTACATAACTTTGGCTCGAAGTATATAACAAAAAAGGAAATTTACCTCTTCCTTTTCAGAGAAGGCAACAACAGCAGGAGTTACTCGGTCCCCAGCGTCATTAGCCACAACATCTGCACGGCCATCCTACAACACACGAGCACACTTACTAAGACTTATGTTTAATCAAGGTCCTTATGTTTTGTAAAGTTAAAAAGGAAAGCTCAGTGATAGATCCAGGTTTTATTATTATTATTTTAGAAAAAGAAGGTATAAGGCCACAAATTTAGATCTCTGTTCAAAAAGATACCATGACTGATCTTCTTTACTTCGGTAGGGGGGAAAAAATAAAGAGAAATCCTTACAAACCAATGTGATTCAAACTTAATAAGTCAATTTTACAATTCAATCAGTACTTACAAGACCCTACAAGTATCTGAAATAAACTCAATGAGTTCAGATACAGCAAGGTAGCATCCAATAGTCACTATTTGTGGATCGTAACAAACTATAGTTTGTTAACTATTAAGAGGCTGTTTTGTAACAAATGGATTATTTTTTCCCCTGGAAGGCGTATTACGCACAGTTCTCAAGAAACCCCCTTCGGAAATCAATATTATTTTTTCCTAATTTTATTTTATTTTTTAATTATGTTTTCCTAATATTGGCCTAATTTTAACTTCATCAGATAAGCCACCTTTGAGGTGCTGAAGGATGAAAGGAAAGCAGCTCCCACATCAAAAGCTTGGAAAACTTTCCAGGCTCATTAAAACCCCATTAAAAATAAGCAGCCCTTCCTTAAAAAAAGCTGGCGGGCATTACAAACCATCTATCTCCCAGGGACAGACAGTGCAGGACAGGATGGATGGATGGATAGATAGATATAGATAGATAATAGATAGATAGATAGATAGATAGATAGATAGATAGATAGATAGTATTTCTCTTTAGCCAGGTTCTTCCTACGTAAACCAAAATTTTTATGCACCCTCAGTTCAGTGAAATCACAATCCACTAGTTTCTAGGCTTTTTTTCTGGCAGCCAGCAAACACTCTGCTGCCCATTGGGAGACTAAAATAGATCTAGAAACTAGTGGATTGTGATTTCACTGAACTAGGGCTGCATAAAAATCTTGGTTTACATAGGAAGAACTTGGCTAAAGAGAAATACACATAAAGCCTACGAAAAGGAAAGAAAACATAGATAGACAGATATCAACTCATAAACTGTCTTGCATATATATATATTTTGCAAGGAAGAGTTGCAAAAATGGGAGCAATTCACCAAAGTGGTGCAAATTACAACCCCACCCAAAAAAAACACAATTGCAAAAAATAACCCCCCCCCAAAATTTGCAACCTCCCCCCAAACTTTTGCATTAGACCTCCTGAGTCTAATTCAAGCCCCCAGCCCCAACTTCAAAATGCAACCTCCCTCCCCTTTGTAAAAAAAAAAAAGCACCTCCTTGGAAGCAGAAAGCTAGCATCTCAGCCTAAGCCTTCTCTATATCCCTGCAAATGAGCCCCCCCCCCACTGACTTTGATGCGGGAGAGCCATGGACCCCCGCCCGGAGAAAGACCGCCCCCCATCCTCCCCTCTCCCTGCCCCCTCGAGTAGAAAGCTAGCATCTCAGGGTCTCTCCGCTCCCAGGACCCTCCTTTTTCTTCCAAGGCAGCTTTTACCCCCGTTTCCTCCCTTTTTAGGGACAAAACGACCCCTCCCCAGTAAAACCCGGGCCCCCCCGCCGCCCTGAGCCCCCTCCTCGCCTTATAAACGGCCGCGCAGGCGCAGCTGCTCCCCAAGTGGATACCGATCGCCGCCATCTTTGCCGCCCTCGCCTACCCACAATGCACCGGGAGCGCCGCCCTATTATCATCATCATCTTCTTCTCCGCCTCTTCTGTTGGCCCAGGCGCCGCGTGGCCAATCAAAAAAAAGGGTATGCGTGACGTCACTACACCTAGCAACCGAGGCAGATTTTTCGCTCAGCTGGTCCCGGGCAGCTGCTGGCTTGTCTCTTGCAAGGGAATTGCAATTCTTTTTGCAAGCATGGCGCGTCGCGGGCCGTTGCACGGTTGCATTTTAGCAACCCTGCTGGTGGCGGCGCTCTGTTTAAGCCCCGGGGCTAATGGGGCGCCTTCTGCCACCGAAGCTCGGTGCGAAGGTGAGGAAGGGTGCACAGGCGCGCCTGTGTGTGTGTATGTGTGCTGCAACCCGCGTGCAAAATGAACTCCTTTGCTGCTGCTATAATTAGCCTGTTGTGAATTCCAGCACGGCTTGATTCCTTGCATGCATCTTCGGAAATTCTGAGCTGGAAGACCGGCCGTTTTTGCAAACTGCCTGGAGTTGTGGGCGTTTGCATATATTTTTAATTTTTTTTAAAAAAAATAATAACCTCTCCCACGAAAATCCTCTGCCTTTGCTTCCTTGCACGGTTGCAAATATGGACTCACCTTTCCAGATGTGCTAAGCAGGGTTTTTCAACCTGGGTTCCTTTTTTAAGACAGATGGACTTCAACTCCCAGAATTCCCCAGCCAGCAGAGCCGGCTGGGGAATTCTGGGAGTTGAAATCCACAAGTTTTAAAAGTTGCCAAAATTGGGACCCCCCTGTTCTAGGCAGATAAAGAGAGAGAGAGCGACTTATGAACATTTTTTCATAATTATGATTGCAGCAACCCCCTGGGCTCATGATCAAAATCCAGTCCCTTGGCAACAGACTTATATTTATGACGGTCACATCCCAGAGTCACTTGATCCCCTTTTGGGACCTTCTGACAAGCAAAGTCAAGGGGGAAGTCAGGTTGACTTACAAAAGTCTTAACAACAGCACTGATTCGCTTAACAACTCTGGCAAGAAAGGTCATAAAACGGGGCAAAACTCATTTATCTGTATTGCTTAGCAGCAGAAATGTTGAGCCTAATGGAGTACGACTCAGGAAAACATTTAGTTCGGAAAAACATCAAGTTAGCTCACCTTAGTTACAGGAATGGATGCAGGTAAGCTGAGGTGACCCCAAGGACATTTAACTGGGCATCCCCGACAGAAATTAAGGGATATATAAGTGATCTCCCTGTTGCATCCTGAACGTCAGTATACATTTGTGTTTCCTGTAGGTGGCATAAAGCCATCGTAACGTTACCCGATTAAGGACAGTCTTGCTTCAAAAATTATTATCACGTGTAGGAAAAGTCCTGTTTTTTATCAGGAGTCACGGAGCTGCTGGTTTTGATTACAGCAAGAATACCCCAAACAGCCATGTCTCCAAATGTATATGATTTTTTTTTAAATTATTTGGAATGCGGGATCAGATTTCAGCCTCCGATGGCAGGAAATTCAAATGTCTAAATATCTAAAATTATCTCGCGGCATACGCGTAAAGCTTGATCTCAGTTTGTGGGATGGGTGAATAAATAATGACAGATATACTGGTAACTGTATACTGGAGCAAGATTCAAACAGCTTGATGAAAGAGAGAAGCAACCTGGAATTAAAGAGAAACTTCCTAACAGGAAGGGGACAATCAACCAGTAGAACAGCTTTCCACCAGAAATTGTGGGTGCTCCATCACTGGAGGTTTTCAAGAAGAGACTGGACAGCCACTTATCTGAAATGGTATAGGGAGGGTCTCCTGCTTGAGCAGGGGGCTGGACTAGAAGACCTCCAAGGTCCCTTCCAGCTCTGTTCTATTCTATTCAAGTCAACAGGACACCAATACATCTAAAGGTGCTTTTTTCAAAAGGCAGCTGGACTTTCTTAGTTTTTCCTTGAAGACGTTTCACTTCTCTTCCAAGAAGCTTCTTCAGTTCTAACTGAACTGAACTCAGAATTGAAGAAGTTTCTTGGATGAGAAGCGAAATGGCTTCAAGGAAAAACTTAAGAAAGTCCAGTTGCCTTTTGAAAAAGCACCTTTGGGACAACGATGACCTGGAGGATGGAGCATCTCCATGGACATAGGCCCCAAACACACTTTAAAGGAGCTCCTGGCTGTATAATATTTGAATATAGGTAGTCCTTGATTTACAACAGATAGTGACAGTTGAAACGTCACTGAAAAAAGTGACTTATGACTGTTTTTCAAACTTAATGATCGTTGTAACATCCCCATGGAAATGTGATTTACATTCAGATGCTTCTCAATTGACTCACATTTATGACTGTTGCAGGATCCCAGGCTCATGTGACCCTCTTTTGCGACCTCAGTGGAGAAATGCGATTCACTTAACAACCATGTCACTAACTTAAGAGCTGCAGTGATTCACTTAACAACTGTGGCAAGAGAGGTCGTAAAACGGGGCAGCACTCACATAACAAATATGGGGGAATGGCCTACGCTTACAGGAGTTTGATATAATAAAACTGCAAGCATATGATAATGTATTTTCTATATTTAGACACTGAAAATTCAAGGAAGGAAGGAAGGAGACAAGGGAGAGGGGAAGGAAGAAATTTCAACCTAAAATGAGTTTTGAATTTTATTTGCATTTGTTTTCATTTTATGAAATACTAATGAATTCTACCCTTCAAGTTGGAAGATTTTGGTGATCCATTTGTTTAACTTAACACATTTTGTGCATTATGTGTGTTTACTTTTTCACTTCTTGTTCTTTTTACAGTGTGTCAAGATTTTTTGGAAAGATTCTACAATTCTTTGAAAGCAAAACATTCTGATTTCTCCATGGCTTCTATAGAGGAGGAATTAATTAAGGCCTGCAGGAACGCAAAAGGCAAAGAACACCGCTTGGTACGACCTTCTCTCTTTTTCTTTCCACCAACTCAGTTTAGATAAAAATGTGTGTCCTTCAAATCCGTTTTGACCTCTAGTAAATTCACCCACACGGCCGTGCCGTTTTCTTTCACAATACTACAGAACCGATTTGCAATTTTTTCCTTCCAGGGTGCATGTGGGTTTTTTACACACTTTTGTCTGAACTTACACCCCCAGTCTTTCTGGTTTTCCTTAGTGGTCCCCTATCCAATTACTAATGAGACCTATCATTGTGCCGCTTCTAAGTCCTTGAGATAATTTCCTTCAAAGACTTCCGGCTATGAAAACTCAGAGAAGAGAACAAGAGTGCCCTGGTCCCTAACCATTCATTTCGCCTTTGTGTCATTTTTCGTAGTGCTATTACCTTGGGGCCACCGAAGACGCAGCTACCAAGATCCTCACTGAAGTCAGTCGTCCAATGAGCGGTCACATCCCTGTGACCAAAATCTGCGAGAAACTGAAGAAAGCCGATATTCAGATTTGTGAACTCAAACATGGTATGGATGAAATCAACAAATGTAGGTCGGTTAAGCCTGTGATTAAGAACCTTCCAGCTCTTGGCACAGTATTTACTCCTCATGGAAAGGCACTGAGTCCATGTGTGAGAGAGCGATGGAAAGAGAGAAGGGGGGGGAGAAAGAGAGGAAGAGAGAGAGACAAAAGAGAGCGAGAGGGAGAGCGATGGAAAGAGAGAGAGAGGGAGGGAGAAAGAGAAGAAGAGAGAGATGGAAAGAGGGAGAGGAAGAGAGATAGAAAAGAGAAAAGAGAGATGGAAAGAGGGAGAGAGAGAAAGAGAGATGGAAAGAGAGAGAATGAGAAAGAAGGGGAGGGAGAGAAAGAGATAGAAAGAGAAAATAGAGAGATGGAAAGGGAGATAGAAGAGAGGGAGATGGAGGGAGGGAGAGAAAGAAAGAGAGATGGAAAGAGAGGGAGAGAGAGAAAAAAGAGAAAAGAGATGGAAAGAGGGATCGAGAAGAGAGGGAGGGAGAGAAAAAAGAAAAGGAGAGGGAGAGAAAGAGAAAGAAGGAGAAGGAGAGAAAGAGAGAGAGAGGGAGAGAAAAAGAAAGAGGGAGGGAGGGAGGGAGAGAAGGTAGTGGTTCTACTTATTGTATTAGCAAAATTCTAAACATCTGTACAGAGGCCTGTGTCCAAATAGTATCCGTGCCCACATGTTCAGTCCAGAAATATAAACCTAAAGGAACTTTAAGAAGGGAATGCAAGACTGCTTGACTTGATCTAAAGTTTTCCACAGGGTTTGGCATTTCCCATTAAGAAGGGTAACCCAACTGCATTCAGAAAAGAAAAACGAGAATGAGAACAATTGGCGAGGCTCTGTGTGTATAGAGTTGTGTTATTAATTATTTTCATATTAGGAGGCACCACATCACTTGAGGCTTTCTGCATTCAAAACCTAGAAATGTAATGAGCCAAGGAGAAACATTTGGGAAGTTGTAAGCTAGCGCAGGGGTCTCCAACCTTGGCAACTTTAAGCCTGGCGGACTTCAATTCCCAAAATTTTGAGAGTTGAAGTCCGCCAGGCTTAAAGCTGCCAAGGTTGGAGACCCCTGAGCTAGTCAAAGCACAGTGATCAAGAAGCTTTCTTCCCCATGATGCTAAAAGATACAGGTACAAAAAGAATGAGGAGCTCTGCCAATGAATTCAGAAAACAGGATCTCTGCAGCATCTTCTAGCTGACCATAAGGAGGTCATCAACATCTTCCAATTCCTTTTGTTTCTCCTGCAACCATTCCATCAGGTTTGCAGTTAGGTGAGGAGGGAGGGATGGGTGGGTCACGGCAGGCTCATGATCCCCACCTTTCCGTCCAGTTCCTGGGTGTGGTCGTGTGGGGCCATCCCTCCAACGGGGGAGAAGGTCTGAATTCCTCAAATTTTGAGAAATCACCATGGAAGGTGGCTCTGTTGCTATGAGGCCTTGTGATCTTCTCTGAACATTTCACTGTTTCTCTCTGCAGCATTCAGAATAACAGAATAAGAAAGTTAGAAGGGACCTTGGAGGTCTTCTAGTCCAACCCCCTCCTCGAGCAGGAGACCCTATATCATTTCAGGCAAATAGTTGTCCTATCTTTTCTTAAAAGCTTCTAGTGATGGAGCATTCATAACATCTGGAGGCAAGTTGTTCTACTGATTAATTGTTCTCACTGTCAGGAAATTTCTCCTTAGTTCTAGATTGCTTCTCTCCTTGATTCGTTTCCATCTGTTGCTTCTTGTCCTGCCTTCAGGTGCTTTGAAGAATAGCTTAACTCCCTCTTCTTTGGGGCAACCCCTGAGATATTGGAAGACTGCTATCATGTCTCCCCTAGTCCTTCTTTTCATCAAAGTAGACATACTCACTTCCAGCAACCGTTCTTCATATGTTTTAGCCTCCAGTCCCTTAATCATCCTTGTTGCTCTTCTCTGCACTCTTTCTAGAGTCTCCACATCTTTTTTGTCTGGCCTTCTGGTTCTCTTCTTTGTGGCAGACCCTCAAATATCGGAAGACTGCTATCATGTTGCCCCTTTTCATTACACTAGACACATCCAATTCCTGCAACCGTTCTTTTTGGGGGGTCATCGTAGCAAGTTGGTTTGGCGTATATATGTATTTGTAGATATCTGACTTGGCTTATCTGCTTTTACAGAAAGACAACTTGATTTAACTTCGGTAGATCTATCCAAGATGAGAGTGGCTGAGCTGAAGAAGATCCTGGATAGCTGGGGAGAAGTTTGCAGAGCTTGTGCTGAGAAAACAGACTTCGTGAACCTGATTAAGGAGGTAGCTCCCAAGCATTCTGCTCCTCCTGCTAAAACTGACCTTTGATGGATGCTACTTCCCCTGAATGCTTTCCACACAGCCTTGAGTCTGACTTCACGGTTGGCTTTCATTCACCAGGACACTTCTGAAGAAACTTAGGCAATTGCTCCTAGAACTCCATGGATCTCAAGGACTTCTGCAGCAAAGCCGAAGGAGAAAGAATCTAGTAAATGGACATAATCCGTGACTGGGCGAAAAAAGATTTCTCAGTCATAAAAGCACAGAAAATTAGTAGAATCTTTTTGCAATTGGATTAACAGAACCAGGCTTGAAGGACAGTAGAAGACTGCTGGGGACGGGGAGCTCAAAATAAGAAATGCTTTCTCGAGATTTCAATCCCTGCCTCCACCTTTGACCGGGTGATCTCTTTGGATCTCAGTCAAGGTGTTCCTCAATTGGTCGAGTCCCCTATTTATTTTCTCCACCCATCCCTGCTAGGAAATATTGATCTTGGTACGTGTGTGTGTGTGTGTGTATGAGATCAAAATCAGCTAGACGTCATAGGGCACATTACAACGCAAATCCCCCTGGCTTTTGGGCAGGTGTTGACCTCACGTGTGTTTGAAGAGGGCGGAGCTTGCATGGTGTCACTCCATCTACCACAGTGGTGGGATTATCCGGCTATAACAACTGGTTCGCTGCATATCCTCTTCTGCACATGCTCAATACGATCAAAAATTACTTTCTACTGAATCCAGAGTGAGTGAAACAGCTGAATCACGGCAATCTGCTCTGCTGCGCCTATCAGCTGGGCTTAAAACAAAATAAATATAGGTAGGTTATAGCGCAGGGGTGGGCGGGCAGGCCCAGCTAATCGTCAGAGCTACCGATATGCCCAAACCGGTCAGAACCGGCTGAATCCCACCCCTGATCTACCACCTGGTCAAGGCTGTCCCTTCCCTTGCAGGTGCCCCTGCCAGGAAAACAAAGGCCACCTGCTTTGCCTTCCATGGGAATGTCCTTTGTGTACCGGAAAAAAAGCAGCCATCACCACCATGTAAGAGTCCCTTGAACTGGAAGGGGAAACTTGACAGAATCTTTATCAATTTCTCCCTTCTTCAAAGAGAGAGAGAGAGAAGAAGGGAGAGAGAAAGATGATAGAGATGGCAGATAGGCAGACAAACAGATGGATTATAGGCAGATGATCAGTAAATGATAGAGATGAGAGAGAGGATAGGTATATGATGATAGATAGATAGATAGATAGATAGATAGATAGATAGATAGATAGAT
>WNWU01000049.1:1439530-1449622 GCA_012654045.1 Ptyas mucosa
TATATATATATATATATATATATATATATATATATATATATATATATTTTTTAAAAGAAAAGGCAAAACCTTAGAAAGCATTTTGGGAGCAGGAATGGAAACCATTCCTCTCCCTTCTTTCCAGGCCTCTGTCTGCTGTAGGTCGAATTCTGCTGCTGGACGGAATATTTAAACTGGACGAGGTTGGTTGAAATTTGGGAGAACACCAAGACTCCCAGCGTTTGCTACCCTGGAAATTCTTAATTGGGAGGACGGGGAGAAGCACAAAACACAATTAAAAATTGACGCGTTGGGAAGCAGATTACATTTACAACTCATTCTGGGGGGAATTTAAGGGCTAGTGCTAACCAAAGATCACATTTTCTTCTCAATTTTCATTGCCAAGAAATAGCAGAATTGTCCTAATACATTACTATTAAGAAGTAACAATAATTTAAAGCCTGAAACTCTTGGGAGCTTTGTCGACATAAGCTCCTTTCCCATCATTTTTTCCCCCAGTTCATGCATCTTTCATTAGTCTGTTTTCAAAGCGGCTCACTCTACCATTCATTTCAAAGGGGCCTAAAATCTACCTTTAAAGGGGTAACAAGGCAATTAACCACATCTTCCAGCTGACTTATTCCCCTGGAAATAAGTCCTAAATCTCAAAAGATTTAGGACTGCAAAGAAATCCATTTTATACACCAGTCGTGATGGAAGTCCTTAGAGTGATACCTAAAGGACTTCTTCAGTATCTGGAAATATTGAATTTATCCAGCAAGAACACTCTAATTCTATCAACAACAAAAAAAACTCACTCCACTTGGAACTGCCTATATTCTTAGATGCTACCTTTATCAGGTAGGACTTGAATTATTAAATTCCCATCAGTCTTAGACTTCTGATCCAGTAGTGGGATTAAAATCCCGTCACTACCAGTTTGCTCATGGGAGTGTGTGGGTGCACACGCCAGTGGTGGGTTTCAAATTTTTTTACTACCAGTTATGTGGGTGTGGCTTGGTGGGCGTGGCAAGGGGAAGGATACTGTAAAATCTCCATTCCCTCTTCAATCCAGGGGAAGGTTACTGCAAAATCCCCATTTCCTCCTGATCAACTGGGACTCGGGAGACAGAGAATAGATGGGGGCGGGGGCAGTCAGAAGTTTTATTACCGGTTCTCCGAACTACTCAAAATTTCCGTTACCGGTTCTACAGAACTGGTCAGAACCTGCTGAAACCCACCTCTGGCGCACGTGCGTGACACTTCTGCACATGCACAGAGACATCCAGGTGGGTGGGCGGAGCCTCCCATTGCTGCCGCTACCTGTTCACCCAAACTGGGGCGAACTGATAGCAACCCACTACTGGTCTGACCCAGCTGTGTGTGTGAAGACTGAGGGTGACTTTCAGAAAATGTCCACAGGATTTTCTTGGCTGTGAGATTCAAGTGGTTTCTCATTGCCATGTTGTGAAGTTTTGTCCCTTGATTTTGTTGTTCTTGTTTACTTCCCAGTCTACCCTCCAGCCATACAATCTTCAGGCTGTCTCCTATCAAAATACTAACCAAGTCTGGTCCGCAGATCAATTGTTGCTGGGAATAAAGATGACGATTTATCCAATTATTGTTTACTTCGGAGATAGGCAACTTGTTCAAGGTGGTGTCGTATTGTCTCTGTAGGAAGATAGGGGTCGGTGGGCGATAACCTCTGATCCTCTGTTATCCACTTTCCTTGAATGCCAAGCTTGGTGGAATGCAAAAGTGTCTTTCCTCATGTTTGTTAGTTCGATAGTGGCAACCCTTATGGGAGAAGACCCAGCCAGGATCATTGCCTAGTCACTTCCAAGCTAGTTCTCTCCAGTCATTCTCTGTGTCATCTAATATATGTGGGCATATGCACAATTTATCTATTTATTTTGTCATGGTTATACATGACAAAATATTGGGTATATTGGAGGTGGTGACTTTTTGAAAGCTGTATGCAATGAAATTTCATTTTAATGTATGCCAATCAGTATACATTCAAAGTGACAATAAAATTATTCTATCATCTATCTATCTATCTATCTATCTATCTATCTATCTATCTATCTAGCATTATCCATCTATCTATCTAGCATTATCCATCTATCTTCTATCATCCATCCATCCTTCTATCTATCTATCTATCTATCTATCTATCTATCTATCTATCTATCTATCATCTCTATCACCTATTTCTATCATAGTTGTCTATCTACTTATTCATCCACCCATCTATCTAACCATCTATCCATCTAACATCTAAAATCAACCTATCTATCTATCTATCTATCTATCTATCTATCTATCTATCTATTTTGCATTATCCATCTATCTTCTATCATCCATCCATCCATCCATCCATCCATCCATCCATCCATCCATCCATCTATCTATCTATCTATCTATCTATCTATCTATCTATCTATCTCTGGTTTTTAAACTGTACTTTTGTGCTGTCATTTGGTACTCTTCTCCTATTGAATTTGTTTTTACATCTGATGGAATATTTTCCCATTCCTAAGCCAGACTGGTTGTTTTAAAGAAAAAATTGAGATACACATCACTGTAATGGATTTCCTCTTTTAAAAATTGCTCTTTACTTCTCTTACTTGAACATAAATGTCAAGCCAGGCGTGATTTAATGCTTTATAAAGAAGCTGGAGGCATCTGCCTATTGTTCTTTGAGTAAAATCATAGAGGATGCTTGGATTAATGTAAGAATAGAATTATTCTTTCCTGATTCTAATTGTTCTGGCTCAACCACAGGATTTCCTTCCTTACAAGCAATTACAGAATATCTGCTTCCTTTCCATCTCTTTTTAACATTTCAAGAACCATTGGAACCGTTGCATTTTCACAGCATTCTGCAGGTGTCATTTTTTTCTTATTCCAGATTTAACCCATTAGTTCTGCAAATTGTCAGGATTGCTCAGTTTGAACCAGACAACATTCATTCAGGTACACTCAACAAAATTTCATTTTGATGTGTGCTGATTGGTGTACATTCAAAGTGACAGTAAAGTTATTATTCCTATTCCAAAGTTTGAAGTAGGATGATGCTAAACAGAGTAACAGAATAACAGAGATGGAAGAGACCTTTTAGGTCATCTAGTCCAACCTCCCGCCCAAGCAGGAGACCCTACAATATTTCTGACCAATGGCAATCCAGTCTCTTCTTGAAAGCCTCCAGTGATGAAGCTCCCACAACTTCTGAAGGCAACTTCTGTTCCATGGGTTGATTATTCTCACTGTCAGAAAATTCCTCCTTATTTCTAGGTTGAATCTCTCCTTGATCAATTTCCATCCATTATTCCTTGTCTGGCCTTCGAGTGTCTTGGAAAATAGCTTGACTCCTTCCTCTCTGTGGCTCCCTCAAATATTGGAAGACAGCTATCCTGTCTCCCCTGGTCCTTCTCTTCACTAGACTAGCCATGAGGTCCTCCTCACGAACCCCACAATTGGAAGATTCCCTAACAAATAGTTCTCTGTGTCGATGATTAACCAGGATATAGTGAAGTTTGGCTCCAACCTCTTTCCCTGTGTGATAACCACAGATTGTTTCAGTGCTGAAGAAGATTCGAAACATGGTGAATAGCTAGTGTGACAGTTGTGCTACGGCTATGTATTAAGCAAAGTCGTACCGCCTTATCTTTACGAGTGAGGGATTGGCCCAAAGTCACCCAGCTGGCTCTCTTTACCTAAGGTAAGCTAGAACTCACCGTCTCCTGGTTTCTAGCCAGGTGCCTTCACCACTAGTCCAAACTGGTTCTTCTCCATGTGAAACTGAACTGGGTTTCCCCCCCCTCCCCCCAAACATTTCATCCATCCTGTTTCAGAAGGAGGAAAGGAAAGAGAAGTAACTGCTTATATCTTTTGATCCGTAGAATGAGGAGATGTCGTGTCGAGGGCACAATGTGCCACTTAATTCTGTAACAGTGTGTGGTCCAAAAGAGGAAGCCCACCCTCCCTTCCACATCCCGTCATTACGGGTATTTTGCTACCATGTAATAAGCCGCAATCAGAGCCTCCATGTGTAGAAATTACATTAAAGACGATCGGCTGTAATCTTCCTGCGCGCTACAGTCGGTCCTTTAATTAAAGAGAAGCCATTGATAGAATAAAAGAATTAATTCAACCGTGGCCAAATGGCCAATACAACAGAGACCTCATCAAAGGCTGGCCTCATTTGGAAAAATTAAAGAGAAAAGGTTTTTTTGAAGTTCTGCGCACTGCATGAAGGTGGAATCAATGCAGGGAAGTTATCGGAAAGATGCTCCATTGAGAGTCTCATTCCTGACTTGAGATTCACTCCAAGGGTATTTTAAAAAATGGTCATCAAAACATCAGTTTGAGCATTTTGGCCACTTTCCAACTTTGAAAAGACCTACAGAACCTATAGATTCTTCTGGTTGACACGTCATCTCGACATAGAAGTCACAGAAATAATGCTCTCTTTATAAAGACGGGGTTTCCTTAGTAGTCCGCTACTTAAGACTGGTCGCTTAGTGGTCGTTTAAACTTACGACCGGTCTCCCCAGGGCTGTTTGCAACCCACTTCTGAAGTTTCAAAGGCTGTATCCCTCCAAGGTCACATACTTGTCAGTAACCAGCCTGCCTTTTCATACCTGTTTGCAGCTTCCATTGCTCCTGTGTCCATGATTTATGGACACCATGATTTATGAATTTTTTTTGCTGAAAACCAACATTTATTTCCGGTTTTGGGTAAAAAAAAAAGGCCCATTGCAAACAATAGATTCGTTTAATGACTATGGCATTCTCTTAACAATCGCAGCATTCACTTTAAGATGACTGGGTTTACTTAAACCACCACTGCAAAAAAAGGTTCATAAAATTAGGTCGGTCAGGTGGATAATCTGTTTTAAGACCGTCACAGACCATGACTATAAATGGGCAGGCTCAGGGGTGAAATCCAGCAGGTTCTGGAGAACCGGTAGCGGAAATTTTGAGTAGTTTGGAGAACCAGCAAATACCACCTCTGGCTGGTCCCAGAGTGGGGTGGGAATGGAGATTTTGCAATATCCTTCCCCCAGGAGTAGGGAGGAAATGGGGATTTTGACGTATCCTTCCCCTGGGGTGGGGTGAGAACGGGGATTTTGCAGTATCCTTCCCCTGCCATGCCCACCAAGCCACACCCACAGAACCGGTAGTAAAAAAAATTGAATTCCACCATTGGGCAGGCTCCATTACAATTGTAAGTTGAGGAATACTTTTATCAGCCAAATTCTGAATATACCTATTCACGCAGAGAGACACATGCACGAATGAACATAAATCCATCCAGAGGCTGGGGGGAAAAAACCAGAATTTCTTGTTTTATAACATTGGTACCACAAGGAGGATAATCTCCCATCAGAGGATGAAAGAGACAGCATTATTTGCCTGATATGATTACTTTCACTAATGAAAACGTTACAACAAAGCTCCCAAGGTTCACATAAGTTCACAACGAATGTCCTTTCCGCCGCCCTCCCCCCAATTGACTTTGCCCAAATATATCATCAGGATAATCCATACAGACTCCTATTAGACTGAACAGCCAGCTAAAAGCAATGCAAAGTATTATCTGGAAGAAAAGCAAGAAGAGAGGTGAACAAAAACGTGATTCTTGAGAAAATATATATATATTGAAGAACGATAAAATCAGTGTTCTGGGCTTAGCACCAGAATTCTAATCTAATATTTAATCATTATGAGCTGTTTTCCTCGCTGGTTGGTGCTGAATGTCTGGAAACACATTGTACAATGATTTATGAAAACGGCATGCATTTCCTTATCGCTTCACACCTCGTGTTGCCTTCTCAAACAAATGAACATTATCATTACTTGAACAATTACTTTCCTTCGGCTGCTTTCCTTATTTTTAGTATCGTTCCGATTCATGACCCAGGATGATTTAAAGACCATTGCATAATCTCTGGCTCGATCATGAAATAACATCATGATATACTTGGATTCATTTCAAGAGGATTTCAACAGAATTAACCTTCTCTCAGGAACAGGATTTCAATTACAGATTTTTGGGAGCATTTCCTCACTATTTAGCTTGCTAGCAGGCTTGCAACAGGATCAGCCCTCGTCGTAGAAGAATTATACTTCTACATAGGACCTCACTAGACCCTAGGTTGGACAAGGACATCATGGGATAGAGTTGAATGATCCTTTATCACATATTCCTTTCAGCCTCGTACGAGATGGAGCCACATAAGTCTCGTGCTTAGACTGTTGGGTAGATCCTTCAAGTTCAACCCTTCAAAGCAACTCTGGAACAAGGAACGGTAAGGAAGGATTTGGAGAGGGCTGAACAAGAAGCAGAAGAAGCAGGAAGAGGCAAGAGAGGACATAGACAGTTGTTGGGTGATGATCATTGTTTCTTGAGTACTGCTGATTGGAGCAAGGCTCTAGTTCAGGGATCTCCTCCAACCTTGGCAGTTTTAAGACCTGTGGACTTCCCCAGCCAATTCTCCAGATAAATTCTGAGAGCTGTGAAGTCCGCAAGGCTCAAAATTGCCCAGGGTGGATATCCCTTTGTACTTGAGGGGCTGCCACAGACAGGAGGGGATTAAGCTATTTTTCAAAGCCCCCGAAGACCAAACAAAGAATAATGGATGGAAAGTGAACAAGAAGAGATTCAACCTAGAAATAAGGAGGAATTTTCTGACAGGGAGAACCATCAACCCACGGAACAGAAGTTGCCTTCAGAAGTTGTGGGGAGCTTCATCACTGGAGGCTTTCAAGAAGAGAGTGGGCTGCCCTCGGTCAGAAATGGTGTAGGGTCTCCTCCTTGAGTGGGTGGGTGAGGGGTTGGACTGAATGAGCTACAAAGCCCTCCATTATTCTATCCTATTCTATTCCCTGCTCTACTTGAAGCAGCTCAAGAGATCATATAAGGAACCTTACATCCATACTGGGCATTGTTGTGTATTCAGAACTTGATAAAAACAACATCTCATGTGGAAAATCCAATGCTTTTTGTTTTTTTTTTTTGGCTGAGTTTAACCAGCCTTCTGCTCCAATACATCATGCTTTAAATCTTCATGCCTTCAAAATGTACTGAGCATATACTTCAGTTTCCTTCCTGCTAGCCTTCCCCAGGCTGAATATGTATAAGCCAATCTGGCTTTATCTTTTTCTTCCTTTTTTGCAAAGATTTCTCCTGCCAGAGGAACTGTGACTTTTTCCTGGACCGATGTGGAGATAATGTCTCTGTTTATTTGACCCATATGCAGTTAGTGTCAAAAAAAAAAAGAATGAATTGTGCTTCCTTTAGCTTCAGCTTGTCTCTTGGTGTGGTTTGTGTGTGTGTGTGTGTGTGTGTGTCAATGAAGAAATAGTTTACTATTGACTTATTTGGGTTTTTTTTTTAAAAAAAACATATTTTCCAACGTACAAGCTTGAGGTTGTCTGCGGATAAGACTCCCGTACAAGGATCAACAGCTACAAGCCTGTTTCATTTTTTAAAGTCCAGCCAAGTATAGCCAAGTGCTACCACCTCTTTTGATTTTAATCCAAATCAAATACCTTTAGAAGGCTGTTCGGAAATCCAGTGCCTTCCTTATTGTCCTGTCATTTCAGCAGAAAAATCTGATAAGCACCTTTTTTAAAAAAAATAATAAAAATTGCACGCTCAAACACTTGCAATCACAACATTAGCTGGCATCACGGGAGATTTTTAATTATTCCTGTGAATTTATCATCATCATCACCTTCCCGTGATTTCTTTTTTCTAAGCAGCAAATAAAAATGTTATTTATTGGAAAAGAGCTGCGTTAGCTAGCTTTTGATAGTAAAGACCACCAGAGCTAAAGACAATTAAGGATTGAACAATAATTTATTTGCTTTTTGTTGTTGTTCAGCCTTTAAAAGGTCTTCTGTGGGTATAGACCCCAGGTGGCACATGGAGCCATATTGTGCGCACGTGAGCATTGCCCTAGCTCAGCTCCAGAGCGCCAACTAATTTTCAGGCCTTCCAGACCCACCGGAAGTCGGGCCTCCAGGGGCGTGGGGAAGGCTGTTTTTGCCCTCCCCAGGCTCCAAGAAAGCCCCTGGAGCTTGGGGAGGGTGAAAAAACAGGCCTACAAGGTCCACCATGCCATCGTGTGCCAAAAGCGGGGGGAGCACAGTGGGGTCGCGCACACATGTGTGGGGCGCATTGAATTATGGGTGTGGGCATGTGCATACTCCCCACGCTTTTGGCACGCGATGGCAAAAAGGTTAGCCATCACTGGTGTAGACTGTTGGGTGATCCCAAGCCAGTAGCTTCAAATTGGTTAGGAAAAGAAAAATAACTCTTCACTTGTGTGTCTATTTTCTTTTAATAGAGGAAATAGGAAGGACTACCAGGGATTCTCAACTTACAACCATTCATTTAGTGACGGTTTGAAGTTACAATTTTTTCCCCTTTTTCTGCAAAAATAATTTTAAAATTTAACTATTTTAATATTTGGGGTTTTAACATTTTATAATTGGGTTTTTAAATAGTCGGGGCCATTGTTTAATTTGGTTTAATTTGGTTTTTAAATTTTGTATGTATGTTTTTTACTTTTGGCTGTTCACCGTCCTGAGTCCCCTCGGGGAGAAGGGCGGTATATAAATCTAAATAAATGAAATGAAACAATAGCACCAAAAAAAGGTGACTTAGGATAGTTTTTCACACTGCCCACCGTTGCACCATCCCTACGATCACGAGATCAAAATCCAGATGCTTGGCAGCTGACTCCTATTTATGACGTGTGTCCCAGAGTCACATGATCCCCTTTTGCGTCCTTCTGACAAGCAAAGTCAATGGAGAAGCCAGATTTACTTTACAAAACCATGAGTGTTTTTTATCAGGGCAACCTGGTCTACCCAATTATGGGACGGAGCATAACTGCTTCCACTTTCGACTTTCAGCCCTAATCCAGGGGCCTTCCCAGGCACTTGCTTCCACAACAAACTATTTTTGTGTTAAATTTATATTTAGTGGCAAAGAGATAAAGGGAGACTAGTATAGGTCTATTTCAAGCTATTTTTAGTCTCGTCAGCTAGCCGGGTTCGAATCCCAGAAGGGTATGGCTAGCTGATGAGACTAAAATGGCTTGAAATAGATCTATACTAGTCTCCCTTTATCTCTTTGTCATTGAACATAAATTTAACACTTAACAAAACCATGTTACTAACTTAACAACTGCAGGGATTTACTTACCGGTAACCACTGTGGCGAAGCTCACTTAAACGAACGTCTCACTTAGCAACAGAAATTTGGGGTTCGGTTGTGGTCATAATTCGAGGACTGCCTGTACTTGTTATTTCCTCTCAAAGTAAAACTTCGAAGAAAGAGATCTCAGGAACTGGGACCCATTTCAAGCGGAGGAGACAAGCTCTGGTTTGCATTTTACGAAGTCGCTCTTTGCTGCGTCTGGTTCCCTTCGTGAATTCCAGGCCTCCCTGCCTTTAAACAGCCCCAGGCTGAAGGCATCTTCCCTTTGGGGAGGTTCCAAAATCAGAAAAACGTGGCTTTGGTTTCAATTGTGCTGGGAATACTTTGCAGATGGGACAGGAGGAGAAGGGTGGCTTGTCCCTTCTTGACAGGAGTCGAACAAAAGAACCGGCTGCCTGCAGAAAAGAAATAGAGGGGGAGACAGGCTTGGGATATTTTTAGTGGGGGAAACTATAATGCAAAACACAGAGAAAATATTTTTTGAAAAAGGAAAAAAAGGTCCTCAAAAACCACTCGCAGACGGTAATGATGAGGAATACGGCGATGTCAATGCGTTAAACAAACAAGATGAGCTCGTGTCACGTCCGTGTTGACGCAGCCACGATATTTACTGCTGCATCTTTTAAAAGGCATTTTTACAGGCAAATAGGTAGCAACGACTTCTTAAATCTCATCTTTCTTTTTCTTTCTCCTTCTTATGCAATGCGATTGGCTAAAACATCGATGTTTTGGGGTTACCTCTCCAGTAGAAGACAAGTTAATTCAACGTACCTGTTGAATTAACTTGGTTGGCTAGTTAATTCAACATGCCTGTAACTTCCAGCTGGTTAGAATAGAATAGAATAGAATAGAATAGAATAGAATAGAATAGAATA
>WNWU01000049.1:1449632-1462540 GCA_012654045.1 Ptyas mucosa
AATAGAATAGAATAGAATAGAATAGAATAGAATAGAATAGAATAGAACAGAACAGAACAGAATAGAATAGCAGAGTTGGAAGGGACCTTGGAGATCTTCTAGTCCAACCCACTGCCCAGGCAGGAAACCCTACACCACTTCAGACAAATGGTTACCAACATCTTCTTAAAAACTTCCAGTGTTGGAGCATTCACAACTTCTGGAGACAAGTCCTTCCACTGATTAATTGTTCTAACTGTCAGGAATTTTTTCCTTAATTCTAAGTTGCTTCTCTCCTTGATTAGTCTCCACCCATTGCTTCTTGTCCTACCTTCAGGTGCTTTGGAGAATAGCTTGACTCCCTCTTCTTTGGGAAGACTGCTATCATGTTTGCCCTGGTCCTTCTTTTCATTAAACTAGACACACCCAGTTCCTGCAACCGTTCTTCATATGTTAGTTTAGTTTGTACTTTGTTTTCCAAGTAAATGTATTATCTGGGGAGTTTGGAAGTGTAGATATCCTGGGAAAGCATTGTGTGAACTGATGCAGGAGTAAACTTACGAACTCAGTTCTGGGCAGATTTATTTGTGCTTGACAAGGATATAAAAGATGTTCGCAGTATTGTAAAACTCGCGAAGTCAGAACTCAGTAAATATATTTCTAGTTACTGACAAGTTGGGAGATGAATTACAGCTGCATCCATCTTGAAAAATACTCCACTGATGAAGAATGTAGGCAGATGTGCCGTGTATAAAAATGCCGTAATATATTTTTTAGAGCAGTTTTGTGAGTTTGTGTTTGCTTTTTTTGGACCAAGAACCACAAAAAGACAACAGTCTCTGGGTAGAGTATCAAAATATCAGTAGAAAATAACCTCTATCTATATCGCATGTGGCCTGAAGCCATAGTATTCCAATGAGCAGGAATTTCCATGCTACAATCTGTTCTAATCTAATCCACCCCAAGTTTATTTCCATTCCAGGCAGAGACATCATTTATAAAACTCAGATTAAATGTCACAATTACCTAAGTTTTTTCCCCCCTGGGAATCCGATCTGCCAGGATTCCTTCTGAATAGTCGGAAAAGGAAAATACTTTAAATCTGTCAAGGATGGTATGACTTCAAATGATATTTGGGAGGAAATGCTTCAGTGGTGGCTTTCAATTTTTTTTTACCACCAGTTCTGTGGGCGTGGCTTGGTGGGCGTGGCTTGGTGGGCATGGCAGGGGAAGGTTAGTGCAAAATCCCCATTTTCCTCCCGATCAGCTGGGACTCGGGTGGCAGAGAATAGATGGGTGCGGGGCCAGTCAGAATTTTTACTACCGGTTCTCCAAACTACTCAAAATTTCCGCTACCAGTTCTCCAGAACTGGTCAGAACCTGCTGAAACCCACCTATGAAATGGCTGTTAAGTGGACATCCAGTTGTGTTGTGACCATGTGCTCCTTTGACTACAGGTAGTTCTCAACTAACAACCACAATTGACCCCAAAATTTGTGTTGAATGAATTTTGTCACATTTTGAAACCTTTCCCTCCACATTTGTTAAGTGAATCACTGCTGTTCTATGTGCTGAACAAAACTCTGCATTGGCGACAGGAAGGGCATCCGGCCATTAAAACACTCTGCTGGCTCCATTCGGTTGCCCAGACTCCACCCCTCAAGGGATTATGGGGTCATCAAAAGAAGAAGAAGAAGAAGAAGAAAAAGAAGAAGAAGAAGAGGAGGAGGAGGAAGAAGAAGAAGAAGAAGGAGAAGAGGAAGAGGAAGAGGAAGAGGAAGAAGAAGAAGAGGAAGAGGAAGAAGAAGAAGAAGAAGAAGAGGAGGAGGAGGAGGAGGAGGAGGAAGAAGAAGAAGAAGATGATTAAAAGACCTACACTTCTGTACACTGGTGTCTTACTTTATCTAATGCACAGAGCATGGCTACCATGAAGTGACCCAACTGTCTTCCTTCCAAGGGATCCATCCTGACTCAGATCCAGTGCGGGCCCATCGACTGGCTGCAATCCAGCCTGAAGCACTGCTTTGATGCAGATCAAAGCAATTGTTGGGAAGATCACATTCCACCTCTTCCATTTAGCCAGCTGTTTTGTACATTTGTGCTTTCTTTTTTTTTTTTTTTTTACTCATCAAGCTTGGATGAGCTCTTTGCATTTCCGGAACTGAATGCAATGCTTCAATCCCCAGGTTCCTACTGATTCAGCTGTTTCTTTTCAACCTGAACTCTGAGCAAAGCTTTGTCAGACGAAATGCCTCTCTGAAACACAGCACAATCCTCAGAGTGAGACGTGTAGGTTGGTTTGGCCGGACGTAATGCCCTGATAACGCTGAACAAACTGGGTTTTAAAAGTTGTTTTGCTCAGGAAATCATTTTGCAAGCAAGTGTAGAAACAGAATTATACATATACAATCTTGCTCGCTCTTTATTTGCCTAGAAACTCTGGCAACTTGAAGACTTGAGGACTTCAACTCCCAGAATTCCCCAGCCAGCATGGTTGGCTGGGGAATTCTGGGATTTGAAGTCCACAAGTCTTCAAGTTGCCAAGATTCGACACCCCTGGCCTAAAACATTCTCCAGGTTAAAAAAAAGAAAAAAAGAAATGGGAATCCAGCAATCTTTTTAAGCTATCCGACTTCAGTTCGATTCTTCTTTTCTTCAGCCGTACCGAGATTTCCACTGACGTCACATTTCCCGTGAAGGCAGGAAACGAATGACATGGGAAAAAGACTTGAAAAATGCTAAATATACAAAGATGTTGTCTTGTGGTGGAAGATGGGAGTTTTTTTCTTTCTTTTCCCTTTCTGGTGACTTGAACTAAAAACAGCAGTGCTAGCTCCATTTTTTTTTTGATCAATCTCTGGTATTAATTTCGCTTTACTACCGAACCGTCATAAGGGAATTTAAACCGTTAGGGATATATGACAACCTAGTGCTATTTGGTTACTCTTCGAGCGCTACAATAATTTTTTTTCACCCCTTTTGGACCAATTTTCTGCAGTTGTCTGCAACTCCCAGCTGGCTTTGGATGCTAAGAATGCTTATACAGATATCTAGAGGCTAGTAGGCTAAAAAATGTCTCTAGGCACTAAATTTTAGGCATCGGGCTAGATTCAGACATAAGGAAGGTTTTCACATCTCAATATTTCATGATATGTTTGTCCCTAGTTAACAAGGAACAACTATAGACCAGAATGTACTACGAATAAAACACAATGTGTAGGAGAAGAGCAGGGGAGCTGCAGTGGGCGGAGTTAAACATGCCATCAGTTTGAAATCCTTACGTTGCCACAAATGATCCAATCCCTCTGGAATTCCATTCACCCTTACCTGGCACCAATTTAATACTGAATTTTACTTGACTAGATTCTTGTGTGAAGGCTCGATCAATAATTCTTTTTAATTGCAACTTAATATGCGGTCCTGATCCTTGGGCTCCTGACAGAAAGGATGGTTTTTCACAGAACACTAAAATTAAAACAAATAAACCTTAGTACGTAATTTGTTGCAGGTCAAAACAGAATGGAGCTTTGATCATGTAGTCCCAGCCGCCATCTTGGCCACCCTGTGGATAGCCATCTTTGGGACCCTGATCAAACTTGAAATAATTTTTATCTAGTAGTAGGTTATGATCTACTTTATCAAATGCTTTACTGAAGTCCAAGTAAGTTATATAATACAGTATTCCTCTGGTCCACTAATTTTGCCACTTTGTCAAAGAATGCAATAAGATTAGTCTGGAATGGTCTGTTTTTGACAAACCCATTTTGGCTTTTGGTTATGACTTTGTTTGCTTTTAGGTATTCACTGATTCGTTGCTTGATTATCTTTTCCAGAATGTTCCCTGGTATTGAGGTCAGGCTGATAGGTCTGTAGTTGTCTGGATCTATTTTTTTCCCCATTTTTTTGAAGATGGGAACTACATCAGCTCTCTTCCAGTCCCCTGGCAGTTCCCTGGTGGTCCAGGATCTTTGAAAGATAGACTTCAGCGGTTCTGAGATCTCGTCTGCCAGTTCCTTCAGAACCTTGGGGTGTAATCCATCCGGTCCTGGTGATTTGAACTTGTCTAGGGTAGACAGGTGCTCACTTACCATTTTCTTCCCTATTTTAATTTGTGTTCTTTAGAAATGGTTAGGATTTTCCCAACAGTACCGCTGGGAATAGCCCGATGTAATTGTGATGAAGCAGCATTCCAATATCAGGAGTAGATTAGGAGAATATCCCACCTCCATCCTATTTTCGTATCAATCCCTTTTGATCTAGTTCTTGGTTAATTTTAATGCTGAAGGTTTTTCAGGTTTTTTAATGCTTCTTATCATTTTATATTGTGCCTCCATATTGTTGTAAGCCACTCAGAGTCTCACTTGATGGCGAGACGGGCGGCATATAAATTTTGTGAAAATAAATAAATTGGCAATCTCAATACCAATTAGGTATTGATTACCCAATACGGGGAAGAAGGATTCGTATTGTGGATGCCAGGCTGTTGTGTGAAAAAAAATACACATTTCTCCTTTTTTTACCTAGACTAAAGGAAAGAGAAAGGAATCATGTTATGGTAAAATACAACCTATCTAAGATACCTTAGAATCCTACATCCAGGGGTGGGATTCAGCCAGTTCGGACTAGTCTGGCCTAACCGAATGCTAATTTTACATCTAGTTTGTCACTGTTACATTCCCACCAAAGGTGGTCCCTATTTTTCTACTTGCATTTTTTACATGCTTTCGAACTGCTAGGTTGGCAGAAGCTGGGACAAGGAACGGGAGCTCACCCTGTTATGCGGCACTAGGGATTCGAACCGCTGAACTGCCGACCTTTCAATCAACAAGTTCAGCATCTTAGCCACGGATCCACCGCGTCCCTCTATCGTATCAGTTGTAGTAGGTGCTTATCAATTACATAACAGTTAGAAAACTGAAACTGTGTTTATATGGGGGGGGGGAACAAAATAGGAGGATTGATTTTATATTTGGGGATCATATTATTGTTTTTAGTAGGTTCTGGAAAAGAGAAATCAGAAGGTAAATAATAATAAATGTAGGTCTGAAAGATTGAATGAAGTCACGTCAGAGTTCACGGGATTTTGCTTCATTTTATTATTATTATTTTATTTGCGGTTCAAGACCCAGTCGGTGTTTGCATTAAATTTGCCATCAATAAAGTGACTTCCCAAGGGAAGAGGTGAACTGACCAAGATTGTAGAGGGGGGCAGATCAAACTTCTATGCCACAGTATCCACATGATAATCTTACTCATAATATAAATGACATGATAAAGTAGATCATTTTGGACAGCAAATCCATGCTTAATCTCACCTAAAACCTCTTATTGATTCCAAGAGCTCCTGCCTGCAGTACTTCGCATAGAATTTATTCCTTTTATTGGCTCACGTGATTTTTATACACTTGTGCAAAACAATAGCCTGGCATATAAGCAGATATTCTGGTACCGGGCAGGTGGCAAAACTAAACAAAACCTTTGTACAGGAGCAAGACACACATCACAACTCTTTTAAGAATAAGGAACAATTAAATGATGTTCTCTATTTTTATTCATCATCTTTTAATTACCCCATAATCCCTTGCGGGGTGGAGTCTGGGCAACTGGATGGAGCTGAGTGTTTACTGGCCGGATGCCCTTCCTGTCGCCAATGCGGAGTTTTTCTTCAGCAGATATATTCTCACTATGCCCAGAGAGAGAACTGAGGAACAAAATAATCTGTTTTGTCCATTTCCCCTTGTTACATTCACAGAACATTACAGGTAGTTTTTGACTTACAACTGTTTGTTTATAGCAACCTCTTGTTGCAATGGCATGGAGAAAAAAACAACTTACAATCAGTCCTCACACTTAAGACCGTCACAGATGGCAGGAGTGATGGTCACATGATCAAAATTTGGAAGTTTGGCAACTAACGTGTGTTTACAATGGTTGCGGCATCCTGAGGTCAATGATTGATGTTTGCAATTTTCCCACCACAAAATTTTCCCAAGCGAACTCAATTGGGGTAGCCGGATTCGGTTAACGACCTCATGATTCACTTAAGAATGACAGTGGTTCACTTGAGCAGTGTGGCAAAAAAGAAAATGTCAAAAAATCAGGTGTGTTTCACTGAACAACCCACTTCGCTTAGCGGCGGAAATCCTGATTCCATTCGTAGGTGTGAGTTGAAGGCTGCCTGTATTATTTGTCTTCTCAATTGGAATTATAAAATTATAAAAGTGATTTTCCCCAGTGATTTCCTTCACTTTCAACTCAGAGCATTCCTGCCCTCAATAGATGGTGGCTGAAGAAATTCGGCTCACATTAGAATAAGAGGGGAAAAATATATATATATACACCCCATTGGTTCTAAAACTTTAAAAAGTTCAATATTTTTATATCTTCTACAAGCTTAAAAAGAGAAAAGACGTTAAAAGTTATTTCGATGTAAAATGTTATTTCGAAAGTACATTAATTCCTGAAGGCAAGAATAATGTCGATTCTTAATTGATCAACAATTTTATTAATATATTACTTTTATTTTTATCTCTCTCTCTCTCTCTCTCTCTCTCTCTCACTCTCTCTCTCTCTCTTCCTTGTTACCATTGGTAACTACATGAGAGGAAAAGCAAGACAAAAAAGAACTGGAATTATTCAAGCTTTCAGGTTTGCCACCCTCCGACGATGATCTGTTTGCAGGTATGATCCATTAAATATTTATTGCTCGGCAATTATATCATGCACAAAAACTGATCTCTGGCACCTGTTCTCAGTCCTGGAAAGATGCTGATGGTGGGTGAACAATTGCCAAGGCGGTTGGCTTAGATCAGCCAGGGAATTTCACTGCATTAAGAGCAGGTCCGGATGTGAAGGGAGAAAGCCATATATCCCCCCACTTAAGTTTCCTTTAAAATCACACAGCATATTGTTTTCTAGACGTGAAGCTTCAGGGAAAGGAATGACTCTTAGGGAGCGTTTTCATTAAAGGAATCAGCGGCATCAGGGTCCTTTTGCAAACCCCCAAATAATCAAATTACAAACATCCAGCATGTGTGTGTGTGAGAGAGAGACAGAGACAGAGACAGAGACAGAAAGAAAGACACACACACACAAAGACAGAGAGACACAGAGACACACACACAGAGAGAGAGAGACAATGAGAGATACAGAGGCAGAGAAAGAGAGAGGGAACAGATACAGAGAGAGAGAGAGACAGAGATACAGAAAGAACGACAGAGACAGAGACGGATAGACACACAGAGACGCATAAAGAGAAAGAGAGAGAGAGACACATACAAAGACAGAGAGACAGAGAGACAGACACACACACATACACAGTGAGAGAGAGAATGAGAGATACAGAGAAAGAAAGAGACAGACAGAGAGACAGAGACAGACACACAAAGAAAGAGAGACAGAGAGACAGAGACACAAAGAGAGAGAGAGAGAGACAGTGAGAGATACAGAGACACAGAGAGAAAGACAGAGAGAGAGAGAGAGACAGACAGACAGACAGAAAGAGGAAAGAAAGACACATCTGCGCTCTCTCTCTCTCTCTCTCCCTCTCTCTCTCTCTCTCTCTCTCTCTCTCTCTCTCTCTCTCTCCATCAACCCAGGGCCTCTTCACTTGAAAGCTAAGGGACACTTCGATGGTCCACATTAGTGTTTTTACAAACTTGGCAACTTTAAGATGGTGAAGTTCAAGTCCCACGAATCCCCTAGCCAAGGGAATTCTGGGAGTTGAAGTCCACACATCTTAAAGCGTCAACACTGTGTTAGGGAATTCTATCTATTAAATAGGAGTTTTTCATTTGGCTATGGATGTAACTTTTTCGGTCCAGGTTGTTTCCTCTGTAAAAAAAAAACAACTCCTCTGTTTCTCTGTAAAAACAAAGGTTTTTTTAAAAAAAGGTTTAGACCATTAGGTAGAATCTTCCTGGCACAAATCATTCTGGGCAGAGTCCACTCCTCCTCAAATACTACAATTCTGAACAGTTGTTGTTCTGCTGAGTTGCTGTTGTTGTTTTTCCAGAAATGAAACAGAGCTCTGACAAATTGTCAATTCGGGTTCCCTCGTTCTACAAAACACAAAGTGGCTGAACATACACGGTAGTTTTCCAGAAATGAATTCAGGCAGGGCAAAGATGAGGCTGCAATTTACCTGCTCCCAGTCAAAGGTCCACTCTGTTATTTTAAGAGAAGGGAAATGATTTATGGAGGCGCTCAGTGAACGAGAATGGCGCTTGGTTTCCTTTATCAAAAAATTCCGTAGCAGGTCAAAGTCAAGGGCAGCGTAAAGTTCTGCGTTTGGAATTTAATTTAAGATCCTCGAGTTTGCTTTTCACAACATTCTGGTGTAACCTCTAAACAATAATCAAATCAAATGAGTATTTTCTCTAAGATAATGAAGAGTCCCTGAATTTTTACATAAGTCTGCTCATTTCCAAATCTTGCCTCAATGCCAGCCTTCTCCCTCAAAAAGAGATTTTTCTCTGGCACCAATCCTGCTGTTGTTGGTCTTTCTCTAGAACATTCTCTCTAGGACTCTTCAATGTTGTCTTTTAGGCATCTGGCTACAATAGTTTACTTATTACAAGCTTTGCTGGGATAGTTTTTAAAAAACTACTTCCTGTAGATAGCTAATTTTCCTTCCTTCCTTCCTTCCTTCCTTCCTTCCTTCCTTCCTTCCTTCCTTCCTTCCTCCCTTCCCTTCCCTTCCTCTCTTCTTTATTTCCTTCCTCCCTTCCCACCCTCCCATCTTGTTTCCCCCTTCCTCCCACCCCTTCCTCCTGCCCCTTCCTTCCTTCCTCCACTTCCCTCCCTCTCTTCCTTATTTCCTTCCTTCCGTCCTTCCTTCCTTCCTTCCTTCCCTCCTTCCTTCTCACCTTCCATCCCTTCCATTCCCCTCCCTCCCTCCCTCCCTTCCCCACCTCCTCCCATCCCTGCCACTCCCTTCCTTTGATGTCTTTAGAATAAGCACTTGTAAGAAATGTGGACTTGGGCGTTTATATAAATAAAAAGAGGGATTTAAATATTTTTCATAAAATAATCCCCATAAGACTCGGGTAGAAACTGGAAAGGTTTATCTTCCAGATGTTGCTAAGCTACAGTTCTTAGCCGCTTGCACAACAGGGGACAGCATTTGTGCACCAACCTCTAACGGGTGGTGTGTTCCCCGCTTTTCTTGTGAAGAAGGAGACACTGATTGTGTGTATCTGATGGAAGATGCATCAAAGCTGAAAGACACAAAGGTTGGAGTTGATCAATCAATCAATCAGAATAGAGCTGGAAGGGACCTTGGAGGTCTTCTAGTCTAACCCCCTGCTCAAACAGGAGACCCCATACCAGGGGTCAGCAACCTGCGACTCTGGAGCTGCTTGTGGCTCTTTCACCCCTCTGCTGCGGCTCCCGTCACTCAAAATATCACTCACAGCTGCCAAAGTGTGACACTTGTCAGCATGCAATTTATTGAGCTTTTCAACCCCCGGTAGGCCAACCATGGATAAATCCAAGAAAAGAAAAGTTTCAGAAGGAAACAGAATATTTAATTCAACTACATATGCTGGTTTTGTGGCTGCTCAAGAAAGAGTCAGTCACAGGAAGAGTTTTGTGGCTCCCGGTGTCTTCTTTTCTGTGGGAAACGGGTCCAAATGGCTCTTTGAGTGTTTAAGGTGGCAGACAATTCTTGCCCTCTACCATTTCAGACAAGTGACTGTCCAGTCTCTTCTTTAAAACCTCCAGGGATGAAGCACCCACAACTTCTGATGGCAAGCTTAAATCATTTCAAACTGTTACGGATCGGAACCAAAATTGTCCATTTGTGTGTGTGTGTGTGTGGTTGTTGAGCACATCTGGACGTTTGAGGTCATGCTACAGGTACAATCTCACAAGCGATTGCCAGGCTCACTCAGTACTGATTCACCCACCCAAACATCCTGCAGATCCCCCATTTGTATTCCATGTTGTGTTTTCTGGGCAAGTAGAAACACTCCCAAGGGAAGCACTGCCCTGCCCTGCAGCCCTCTTGTCTTAACTCGTCCAGGGGAAAGAGAGCGCCCGAAGCAGTTCTGGAAATACATTTCAATTCATTTAGTTTTAATTTAAAGAAATTAAAAAGTGATGGGTGCCAAGGAAAACGTTTCAGGAAGAATCCATGCCCAGAAGCACCCGTCACTCGCCAGTAGCTCTCCTACTCAGCTCTCACCTGCTCTCCTGCCTGCCTGCCTGGGAGTCCCGCCTCTTCCTGTACAATGACGCACATGGTCCCAGGTTAGAACAGAACAGAACAGACTCATTTGGCCACAGGTCAATAGACACAGAAGGAATTTGCCTCAGTGTTGACAGGGATTGCCAGAAGTGCCATGATGTGGTTACATGGTGTTCAATTCAAGTCAGAATAGAGTTGGAAGGGACCTTGGAGGTCTTCTAGTCCAATCCCCTGCTCAGGTAGGAAACCCTACCATTTCAGACAAATGGTTGTCCAGTCTCTTCTTAAAAGCTCCCAGTGTTGGAGCATCCACAACTTCTGGTGGCCAGCTGTTCCACTGGTGAATTGTCCTCATTGTTAGGAAGTTTCTCCTTAATTCTAGGTTGTTTCTCTCCTTGATTAGTTTCCATCTGCTGCTTCTTCTCCTGCCCTCAGGTGCTTTGGAGAATAGCTTGACTCCCCTATTCTTTATGGCAGCCCCACAGTATTTTAAGACTCTTATCAAGTCACCGTAGTCCTTCTTTTCACTAAAGTAGATACAGCCAGCTCCTGCAACCGTTCTTCATACGTTTTAGCCTCTGGGCTTTTAACCATCTCAGTTGCTCTTCTCAGCACTTTTTCCAAAATCTTAACATCTTTTTTGTAATGTGGTGGTGGCCAAAACTGGATGCCATATTCCAGGTGTGGCTTTACTAAAGTTTTATATCACACTTTATAACTTCATCACTTGGCGTCAGAAATCCCAGTAACTTGGCAACTACTTATAATGGATGCTAATGACAGGCTGAGCAACATATAACAGATTCTCAAAACAACGCAATTATTTTTCTATCATTGGTTCTATTTAAAGCGTATCTCCATGTTGTAAGAATTCAATTCACGTCTCTTTCCATCTTCTTGCTTTTCTTTTTCATTTGAATCCAAAGGACTTGTTTTCTGCGGTGGGTGAAATTTTGCTGAAACCAGGTCTTCAAAATAGACATAAAGCCAGTTTGGCTATTTTAACCACATCCCCCATCCCCACCCCACAGCCCCCAATAAACACAAAACGTGCAAAGGAAGAGGGAAAGCAACAGAGGGGGTCTCCAGGATCCAAAGCTGTCATCCAAATGACAAAAGCAGAGTTGTGTATGTGGGTGCAACGTTAGGACGAACATGGTGTTATGATGGCAAGTCTCTGCTTTGGACATTTGACCTCAGGAGAGATCACTCTTTAAATATATTTTTTTGAAGTTTTATTTTCTTTTAATACAAACATTCCATCATTCATTAAACAGTGTGTCATCTAGGTACCCATTTTTTGTGTCATAACAGCTTTAGCTTACCACCATATTCATTATTTATATCTATTCTTATTTTAATACTAATACTTAATACTTAACATATTTATTATTGTGACATTTTAGCTTATTTAACTTTATAATACATTGCTTTCATATTTATTCTCTAACCATTGAGAAAATGAGCCTTGGATAGTACAGTGGTCTAATGCACCCTGTTATTACGATCAGCTGCTTGCAATTATTGCAGGTTCGAATCCCACCAAGGCTCAAGGTTGACTCAGCCTTCCATCCTTTCTAAGGTAGGTGAAATGAGGACCCAGATTGTGGGGGCAATAAGCTGACTTTGTATAAATATACAAAAAGTATGAAGGCTATTGCTTAACGCACTGTAAGCCGCCCTGAGTCTCCGGAGAAGGGCGGCATATAAATCAAATTTTTAAAAAAAAAATAAAAAAAATAAAAAAAAATAAACCCCATATATTATAGCAATCAGATTCTTCCTTTCCTTGAATAGCAAGTGTTAATCTATTCATTTCTGCACATTCTAATATCTTCTTAATCACATTTTCATCTGGAGGGATCTCTTCGCCCTTCCAATTTTGTGCAAATACAATTCTAACTGCAGTAATTACCTGAATAATCAAATATACATTTTCTTTACTATAAGTGTCTGGTAAAATCCCCAACAGGAATATCTCAGGTTTTAGATCAATATGCTGCTGCATCATCTTCTTCAACCACGTACAAATTCTTGCCCAATATTTTTGTGCTTCTACACATGTCCACCACATATGATGATACGACCCTTGTACCCGATGACATTTCCAACATTTAATTGATTTGTCTTTAAACATTTTTGTCAATCTTTTGGGTGACAAATGCCGGATCACTCTTTAAATTGATAGGCCTCCTACGTGTGGGATCCAGCGATCCTGAAACTGTCAGGCACAGCCAATTTTTAATCCCTTGCAGCAACCAGCTCTGAAAAATCTGAATCTGTTCTATTCCTCCCACTTTCATGTGTGGGAGGTTTTTTTACACATAATGAACAGCTCCGGCCAGATGTGGCAGGATGTTTTTAAAATCTTGATTGCTCTCTGAATCTGGGAAAGCAAAGTCTACAAGCTTCCCTGTGAGGTCCTTTCCAGTAGGAGGTATTGGAAAATGAGAGGGACTGGATGGTTCCTCTTAAACGATTTAAATAGTTTTGAGTTTATAAGAGGCATTTAGCTCCCTTTCCAGTAATTGCAAAGTATTCTGTGCAATCAGACCCTTTTTAATTATTTGGCACATGCCTGTGGGAGGCCACTTCGAATTTTATTGCAAGGGTTTTTTTCCCCCCAAAAAATGTTTTTTATTTCAGTTTCCAGCAATGTTTATCTCTCTTTTCCCCTACCTCCCACATGCTGGAAGGATTTTTTTCTTACACAGTTGGTCACCTTGTCTATGTTGGGTCA
>WNWU01000049.1:1481299-1504562 GCA_012654045.1 Ptyas mucosa
GAATTAGAATTAGAATTAGAATTAGAATTAGAATTAGAATTAGAATTTTTTATTGGCCAAGTATGATTGGACACACAAGGATTTTGTCTTGGTGCATATGCTCTCAGTGTACATAAAAGCAATGTTTGTCAAGAATCATAAGGTAAAACAATGATAGTCATAGAGTACAAATAAGCAACCAGGAAACAATATCAATATAAATTATAAGGATACAAACAACAAAGTTACAGTCATACAGTCATAAGTGGGAGGAGATGGGTGGTGGGAACGATAAGAAGATTTATAGTAGTGGAGACTTAGTAAATAGTTTGACAGTGTTGAGGGAATTATTTGTTTAGCAGAGTGATGGCGTTCAGGAAAAAAATGTCCTTGTGTCTGGTTGTTCTGGTGTGCAGTGCTCTATAGCTTCGTTTTGAGGGTAGGAGTTAAAACAATTTATGTCCAGGATGCGAGGGGTCTGTAAGTATTTTCACAGCCCTCTTTTTGACTCGTGCAGTAGACAGGTCCTCAAAGGAAGGCAGGTTGGTAGCCATTGTTTTTTCTGCAGTTCTAATTATCCTCTGAAGTCTGTGTCTGTCTTGTTGGGTTACAGAACTGAACCAGACAATTATAGAGGTGCAGATGTGACAGACTCAATAAAGGGGGTGAGGTTTCACATGCTGCCTGCATCCTATGGATGGAGCTTCCCTTGTTTACGTGGCCCAGTTTCTGGCCTGCCATGGACCAGGGGCATTGGGGACCTAGGCAGAAGGAACGTGCTTCAAGTTTCAGGCTAGCTCTATTGAGCAGCGGAAGATCTGCATGAATGGATAACTTGCGCGCAGTCTTGCATAAAGTTGTGTTCTCCAGATGTTCTGGAATTCCAGTTGGGATGGTGGAAACAATTATCCTGGTGAGCAGAGAATTCTGGAATCTCAGTTGTGGTAACTGTGCTGGAGGGTATGGAGTAGACAGGGGCTAAAGTCTTAAGTGAGAGTCTTCATGGAAAAAAATGGAGATAAACATACCACCCATCCCTAAATGACAACATGCTGCACGTGTGTGGGGTGGGGGGGAGGGTTTCATGTTTGATTCCTTTGCTGCCATCTCCTTGATAATGGTTATCTTGTAGACATCTGGCACCTATAAGACAGGAGCAAATTATTCAAGTACTGTGGCATTATCCTTGTTGAAATAATACAGATTAGGAGTGAGGTTATTCATTACGGTGGCACATACTTTGAAAATGCTGTAGAAGAAGGACTTCAGAACTGGTGTGAGCCCAGCTTTAGTCAGCTGCTCTTCAAAGCAGTTATGATTTTTGTTCAGGATTCTGTGTGAGCCTGTCAAGGCAGCTCCTTGTAACAGTTGCATTAGTGGACTCACTAAAGCAGACACATTTCCCCCCCCCCCCAGGCTCCCAGGGAAAGGAGGACTCAGCTGCTTTAATGAGTAACAGAGAGAGAGGGAGAGGGAGAGGGAGAGGGAGAGAGAGAGAGAGAGAGAGAGAGAGAGAGAGAGAGAGAGAGAGAGATCGTCAGGGATGACTCTCACTCTGGTCATCACTTCTTTACCCTCCTACCATTAGGAAGGAGATATAGAAGTATAGGCAGCCGCACAAACAGGCTGAAGAAGAGTTTTTATCCGTGGGCTGTCAGACTCCTGAATGAGAAATAACATCATAACTATGTAGTGAGATGGACTGCAGGGCCAGCGCAATGTGTGACATGTTCACACTGGTGCAATAGGACTGGGTGTTTTGTTAATATGATTTATTGGGTTAGGGATTTTCAGTCTTCACTGTGAGTTGTATTATGTTGGTAGAGGGGTGCACTGAGGGAGCTCAACCAATCTCATTCTGCATATGTTGTGCACTGACAATAAAGATTTGAATTGGATGGAGAGATGCGTGTTCGTACAAATGTCCCCAAAAAACTTATTTAAAAGCATTTTGCAGCCCTGCTACAATTATACGAGGGTGGAGTGGCAAAATGCAAGAAATGTTTGAAGTCTTTGTGAAGAGGTGACTCTTTATTCCTCTCCTGAATTCCTAGCCAAAATGTTTTTTCTCTTAGCGCATCTCCTTCCTCTCTTAGCTCATCCTGAGCTCCAGGCTTTTCAAAACCTCCCAAGATATTTATTTGGTTTTATTTATTAAATTTGTTTGCCGCAAATATTCGACCTCCCTTATTACAACCTAATAGGTAGTTGAGGCTCTCTTAAGCAACTGAGAATCAGGAACTGGCTGATCTTCTGTCTTTGCCATACTTTAACAAGGAGACCCATAACCTCTGGAGAGCAGGCTTCTTCTAGCTCTCCTTCGCTCACTTCTGCCTTAGGAAATATTCAACCTTTGTGCTAATCCCCAAACTGTGCAAATCTAAATAGGAACTTCAAGCCATCCTCTTTTATTCAGTCATCCAGCTCAGGAAAGGAATCCACATTAAAGCAGGGGTCTCCAACCTTGGCAACTTTAAGACTTGTGGGACTTCAACTCCCAGAGTTCCTCAGCCAGCAAAGCTGGCTGAGGAACTGTGGGAGTTGAAGTCCCACAAGTCTTAAAGTTGCCAAGGTTGGAGACCCCTGCATTAAAGCATTCCCAGCAGACAGTTTTCTACCTTCTGGCAGGGGTGAAATCCAGCAGGTTCTGATGGTTCTGGAGAACCGGTAGCAAAAATGTTAAGCAGTTTGGAGAACTGTCAAATACCACCTCTGGCTGGCCCCAGAGTGGGGTGGGAGTGGGGATTTTGCAGTATCCTTCCCCTGCCATGCCCACCAAGCCACGCCCACCAGGCCACATCACGCCTACCAAGCCACGCCCACAGAACCGATAGTAAAAAAAATTGGATTTCACCACTGCCTTCTGGGGTGCGCTTTAAATAAGAGCGGAACTCCTAATTTCTTTTGGGTTTCGATGGAAGGTATATTATTTTCCCATACAAAATGCATGCAACAGCTTCTGCCAATGTTTGCTGCAAAGGATGTATATAATAATAATAATTTTATTGTCATTGTACGTGTATACACAGTATACCCATACAACGAAATTCACTTAACACCCAAAGACACAAAAGCACAAAAGCAGTTTCACTCCGGATCACGCCAGGAAGGGAAAACCCGACTTCACACGTTGCAAACGAATTTCGCACCATTGTGAACTGCCGTCCCAACGTATCTAAAAGAAGATAAATTATAGAAGGACGGATGTCCACCACAGAAGTGGGTGAAAGGAAGGGGGGGAAAAAATCAAGATTTCTTCTCTTTGTTTTTGATGCCTCTTCAGAGGTTTCGGCTAGACTTGGAGATTTCCCGAAGGCCTCCCTTCCCTAAACCCACCTAGAAAGAAATCTTACCGAGTCAAAAGGAGTTAATATCCTTAAATCCTTCTTGTAATGATGTAAACAAGAACAAAGCTAGTTTGTAACAGAAGTTTAAAAAAAAGAGAGAGACTTTTCCAAAATAATCTGTGCCAGAAGTTACAAATGTGATGCAAATGTTACTTAGTTCCTAGAGTTCTTGAACTGAGAATCATTTAGTTACAAATTTAAAAACTGGTTTGTTTGTTTTTTGAAACTAACTTTTTTCCTCCCATTAAGTGCTTTGTATTTTCACTTTCTGGTTTTTCAAATCAAATAATCTTGGAACCGAATTCTACCACTTGGACCTGAAGTATTGCAGTCCCGAAATGAGTTACTGTTGGCTTCTAATCTGGTTTATGGTAGTAGGTGTATTTATTACACGTAGGCCTTTACTTACAACAGCTCGTTTAGTGACTGTTGAAAAAAAGTCACGTATGACCGTTGCAGCATCCCCTGATCAAATTTCAAATGTTTGGCAACTTCCATGTAATTGCAGTTGATTGCAATGTCCCTGGTCATGTGATCACATTTGCAACCTTCCCCGAGGAAAGTCTGACAAGCAGAGTCCATGGCGGAAACTGGATTTGCTTAACGACCACAGGATTTATTTAACACCGCAATGGTTCGCTTAACAACAGTGGGGCAAAAGGGTCATAACATTGGGCGAGGGACTTGCTTCCTTGCTTAGCAATGGAAATTCTGCTCCCAACTATAATTATAAGTCAAACACTACTTGTATTGTAGTTGTAAGACAAGGAGTAGCCAAGTAGAGAGTAGATCCACTTAGTAGATATTCTGGAAAGCCATTCTTGAAAGCAGCCATTGACTGGCTCAGCTCAATGTGGTATAAAACTATATGATCAACACGATGTTTTTACAATGCCTTTTGTATAATATAATAGTACTACAGTGTTTGCTTACAGTATTGTTTTTATCCTGAAAATAGGAGAAGTCTTCACTGTATATGCTGAACAATATCCATCTGCAGCCCCAAACTGGCATGATACTTAAAACATTTAGAGAAGACTTTGGGATAAATACACTGATTAAAGCAAGTTGTGAATAGAAAATACATTTATACAACACTCAGAATTTCTACGGAAATTTTCAGTCCTCCAGGTCACAGTTTGTCCTAAAGATGTTTTTCGAAAGGCAACTGGATTTTCTTGGGTTTTTTTTTTTCCCTTGAAGAGGCTTCGCTTTTCATCCAAGAAGCTTCTTCAGTTCTTGAAGAAAAACATGAAGAAATGAAGAAGCTTCTTGAATGAGAAGCGAAACCTCTTCAAGGAAAAACCCAAGAAAGTCCAGTTGCCTTTTGAAAATCACTTTTGGGACGCTCAGAATTTGAAAGGCAGATTGCCTTTGCCAGGGCAGTTCAAATCCGCTTCACTTTTTTGCCGCAGACAAGCTTATTTTGGTGCCTACATTACAGCTTTTTGACGGCATTGCACTTTTCCAAACATCGTAGTAGGCCAAAACAATCAGATTCTGGCCCAAAGAATGAGATTACTCTATGTGCTTGCTAAGTGGCATCTATTAATGGGCCTGTTAATTTTGCAAAAGTGGTTTTTTAAATTTGCTTGCCACAAATGCATAGAGTATTTAATAAGCAGTCTCGTACATAAATAGACTTGCACGAAAAGTACTGTTGTGCTTTAACAGACACCGAGGTTAATAATGACAGTTTGACCAGAAATCACTGAGATTTCAAAGACAGTTGATTTGAGGAAGGAAATGAGGACATACAGGATGGGGGAAGAAAACCACCTCTGCTGTGAAAATGGATGCTGAGCAAGAACAGAGAGTTGGTGAGGCCTGAGGAGTTACTCAGAGGCAAGGCAAAGTAAATATACTTGGACTATCTTTTTTTTTAGTGTAAAGTAAGATGGAACTTGCCATTATTTGTTTTATTATAATAAAGCTTAGAGATATCTTTTAGAACTTAAAAGTTTTCCAGAGAGGCGTAGTTCTCAAACCTGGCTAGATGGCTCAGTGGCTAAGACAAGTGAGCTTGCCAATCAGAAAGGTTGGCGGTTCGGCGGTTCGAATCCCTAGTACAGGTCTCCTGCGTGAGCAGCAGGTTGGACTAAATGATCTCCAAGGTCCCTTCCCACTCTGTTACTGTTAAAGATGGACTTGGTTCCATCTAACCAACTTTGCTTGATCTTGAAAGATTAAGCAGGAATAAAACAGGCTTTAAAAGGAGAACATCAACAATCGAAAAAGAAAATTTGAAAAAAAAAATCCTGAAAGAAGACAATGGCCACCCAATTCTGTATTTCTGCCCAGACTAATTAATTAATTAATTAATCAATTTATTTATTTATTTATTTTATTTATTTATTTTATTGGTTCAATTTATATGCTGCCCTTCTCTGGAGACTCAGGGTGGCTTACAATGCGTTAAGCAATAGCCTTCATACTTTTGTATATACTTGCTTAGTAGGACTTTCGCCCCCCCCCCAAAAGCGGTGTTCTTTTTTATACAAAGTCAGCTTATTTCCCCCACAATCCGGGTCCTCATTTTACCTACCTCGGAAGGATGGAAGGCTGAGTCAACCTTGAGCCTGGTGAGATTCGAACTCGCAGTAATTGCAGGCAGCTAAGTGCTATTTAACAGCGCTTTAGTCCGCTGCTCCACCAAGGCTCCTATTGTCTGAACATATCCCCCGCAGTCATCGCAAAAGCATCTCAAATCAAAAGAGACTTAGCCTTATCTTTTTAAATCTTCTCCGTCTCACTTTCCTTAGAATTCATTCAGGATTCAAAGAAGCAGAGTTATTGCCGGGAGATGAAAAGTGGAGATCTTTTTAGTGGAAGCGTGTAGTTGCTGGTGCTTTCCTGATGGATACTGTTGTTTTAAGAATTGCATGAATTATGGCATCCTGACGGAGGCACCGGGAAAGAAACAGGGTACAAAGTAATCCCAGATCCCAGCCTAATAAGCCCTAGGAAGTCGATAACCTCAGTTTAGACGTCAGATGCTCCCTTTGGGATGGTGTCTGCCCGTCAAGAAATCTCATGCCAGCTTCTATTTGGCCAACAGTCTGGGAAAAATGCTTCAGAATGTGATTTTACATGGGAATCCTGTTCAAGAATGATCTCGTGTGTGTGTGTGTGAGTGAGTGAGAGAGAGAGAGAATATATATAAATATGGTCCCTGGTGTGCTGTAAAGCGAGAGGGAGGGAGAGAGAGAGAGAGAGAGCACAATAAAGGAGAATATTTGTAGTTTAGGGTTGAAATGTGGGGTCCTTGGTGCTTTCTGAGTTTGATTGTTTTCTTCAGACGTTTCATGACCCAACTAGGGAACAGCATCAGTGGTAGAAGGGAGTGGAGTTTGCAGCAGCAGGAGGAGGATTGTGGGAGTCCTTGGTGCTCTCTGAGCTTGATGGTTTTCTTGCAGATATTTCATAACCAAAACTAGTCTAGCGCTGATGATGTTACCTATTTGGGTCCCGAAACGTCTGCAAGAAATCCGCCAAGCTCAGAGAGCACCAAGGATCCCACAGTCATCATCCTCCTCCTCCCCCTCCCCCCCCTCCTCCTCCTCCTCCTCCCTGCAAACTCAGTCCCTTTCAGCACTGAAGATGTTACCTAGTTGGGTCATGAAACGTTTTCAAGAAAACCTCCAAGCTCAGAGAGCCCCAAGGACCCCACAGTCATCGTCCTCCTCCTCCCTTCTAGCACTGATGATGTTACATAGTTTGGGTAATGAAATGTCTGCAAGAAAACCACCAACCTCAGAGAGCACCAAAGATCCCATACACTCCTCCTCCTCCTCCTCCTCTTCCTCCCTTCCAGCACTGATGATGTTACCTAGTTAGGTCATGAAACATCTGCAAGAAAACCCCCAAGCTCAGAGAGCACCAAGGAGCCCTCAGAGAGAAAAAGGACTAAAATGAAACTTTGCCCTGATCTTCCTCATTGCTGATAAATTTGCTAGAGAGGTCTTTCTCTGGTCCCTTTCATCTGTTTTCCGATTCATTGATATTCCTGCCTTCCATCCCCTTAATCTTTTTAGCCCTGATAAGAGGAGACCACGGAGACACCAAGTCACCTTCTCATCTCAAACTTACTTACCAGTTTCCTTTATTGTCTTTTGCTACCGGTAGAAGGGCCACTTGGTCTGAGTAAGACTGGGATTGCTCAAAATCTGTTTCTTTCACTCTGAGCAATAGCTGAAAGTGGAAGGGCTTTTCGGAGGGGGGGAAAAAAAACCCCTAGTACTTGGGGAAAATTATTTAAAAAGCCCCAAATTGTTAAATAGATTTAGTTCTTTGACATAGAACGAAATCAATAAATCTTAAAATTAAGTTCAAGCAGGCCTTGAAATTAGGAATCATGCAGCTTTCCCATCTTGCTGGACGTAGGAGTGTGTTGTGTTGCAGTTTTCCCTTTTTGAGCTACCCAAATGAGACATCAACATCTGCCAGAAAGTAGGCCTGGCTTTCCAATAGAAGCCCCACCTCTTTGTATAAGGGGTAGTCCTTGACTTATGACCTTAATGAACTCTGCTCATTATGCTCATTAAGCAAGTCACCCATGCGGCCAACCTGATTTTGAGGTGTTGAGAGCCCAAAATACGTTCATATAACAGCAGGAGAGGGACACAACCATCGGAATTTAGAACCTGGGTTAAAGTACCTTTATATCTGTCACAAGTGGTCGTAAGTCAAGAACTACCTGTATCTACCAGGCAGTTATGGCCTTGCATCTACCACCTAAGACTCTATGTGGGCGCCCACTCCATGCCCAAATATTTGATCATCTGAACTTACTTTTTCACTATTTTTTTTTAAATTTGAGAGTTTCATCCACTTCTGCCATCCCCTCTTAATTGATGAGTTAATTTTTAGATTGTGTCAATTACAGAAATAGCACCACCCAAGCATTCTCAAGCAGAGGAGAAGGTTTCCATAGTGATGCCCTGTGGTATATTGAAGATACGGTAGAGTAAATGCTTTTCTGAGGTGCGGGAAAGGGTCTTTTTATCCAAAATAATTTTTCAAGATGCTTGTCTTTCCTCCCAAATCCACGGCTCGGTGATTCTAGATCTCAGCCAAACTATTCCGTGTTTGTACTAATATTGAGTCATCAAGAAATTCCAGATGAAACAGACTTCCCCCCCCCCCCCCCTCTGTCTCTCTGTCTCTCTCTCTCTCTTAGGATGCTTTAGAAAGTCTTCAAAAGCTCCTCCAAAGTTTTTGAGTTGGGTTTTTTTACCATCTTTGCTGCTGTATCTTTTGTGCCGTAAAGCCGCTTCCTGAAGGTTCCTTGAGGGTTTTCTAAAACCTCCTGGAATCTTATATATAGGCAGTCCTCGACTTATGACCACAAGTGAGCCCCAAACTTCTATTGCTAAGTGAGATAGGTGAGCATTGTCCCATTTTACGATCTTTCTTGCCACCGTTGTTAAATGAAATCACTGCCGTTGTTAAGCGAGTCACGGTTGCTAAGTGAATCCGACCTTTATCAGTCAGAAGGTCGCAAAAGGGGATTTGTGACCCCAGGAAACTGCAACCGTCATAAATATGAGTCAGTGGCCAAGTGCCTGAATTTTTTTTTTTTTTGGAACAACTGGAACACATAAACATACAAAAATCTTTTCAGAACAAGCCATTGATCCGGTCATAAGTAGGTACAATTACTAATTCCTCTTTAACAAAAGCTTTTTCCCAAATCCCTGTTAATTTACCATTAAAAAAAAGAAAAAAAAATTCCCCTAACTTATATCATTTTACACAAATCAATTACTTTCTATTATTTCACCACAAATCTTAATTTTCAAATAACACAACTTAATTTTTTCTTAATTATCAAGTGTCTGGATTTTGATCACTTGACCATGAATGGATGCTGCAATGGTGGTTAGTGTGAAAAACAATCACAAGTTACTTTTTTTGACAACTTTGTAACTTTGAATGGTCACTAAACGAACGGCTGTAAGTTGAGGGCTACCTGTGTATTTGCATCTGGAGAAAGCCCAAATGACAAGAGGGGGGGGGGATTGGCTTTTAAGGGAGAAGGCTGTATGAAGAGACTTGATGGAGATGCACAAACTCTCTATGGCAGAGGTCAGCAACCTGTGGCTCTGGAGCCGTATGTGGCTCTTTCTGCTGTGGCTCCCTGTTGCCGGTCGGCACCACAATTTTGAGAGGAGCTCCCAGTTGGGGGCAGAGCAGGGCATGCCAGGAGGAGACTCTATGGCAAGGGGCGGGTTTTTGGGTCTTTCGCTTAGGACTGGTAGAGGAAAAAGGATGCCGCACTAGGAGGAGACTCTATGGTGGGAGAACCGGACTTCCGGTCAGCTCCAAAATTGAACAGGGCGGTTTCCGATTAGGACCTTTGTGGCTCTTTGAGTGTTTAAGGTTGCCGACCTCTGCTCTACGGAGACCTTGCTTCATATTTCACAATATTTGAACCCAAAGCCATCGTTACAATAAAGACAGGAAGGAAAAAAATCAGGAAAAGGAAGCCCCTTTGCAAAATGTAGACACAACGTTTAATTTGGTGGTTCACTGAAGAGGACTGGATGCACAGTATATGTAGTTCTCAACTTACGACGGTTCATTTTTATGACCATTTTTCACACTTACGACCGCTGCAGCATCCCCACGGTCATGTGATCCAAAATCAGAGGGGCAACTGACTCCTATTTATGACGGTTGCAGTGTCCTGGGGGGGCTCACATGATCCCCTTTAAAGACCTTCTGACAAGCAAAATCAACGGGGAAACCAGATTCACTGAACAACTGTGTGCCTTACTTAACAACAGCAGTGATTCACTTAACAGCGGTGGCCAGGAAAGCCGTAAAATGAGGCAACAGACACTGATAACAAATTTCTCCTTTAGCAACATAAATTCTGGGCTCCGTTGTGTTCGTAAGTCGTGGGCTACCTGTATATATGGAGGTTAAAGTGCCAAGTTTGAAAAACATTAAATTTAAAAACTGATGATGTTTCCTAGTTGGGTCATGAAATGTCTTCAAGAAAACCACCAAACTCAGAGAGCCTCCAAGATCCCACAGTCCTCCTCTTTCTCTCTGCCCACCCAACTGCCTTAGAGCACTGATTACCGTGTTTTTCGGAGTATAAGACGCACCTTTTTCCTTGCCAGGGAAAGGAGGGTGAAAATCTGGGTGCGTCTTATACTCTGAATGTAGCCCCACCCAGTTTCTCAAACGGAGGTTTCAGTGGCTGAAAAAAGCACCAGAAAAGAAGCCCCCAAAAAGAGCTTCAGAAAAAAGCCTCCAAACAGCTTCAGAAAAAAAAGCCTCAGAAACAAAGCTTCAGAGGCTTTTTTTCTTAAGCTCTGTTTCTGAGACTTTCAGAGGCAGAAAAGAAAGTTTTTTTCTGAAACAGTTTCAGACGTTTCAGAGGCAGAAAAAAAAGCCAGAAAAAGCAAGGCACAGAGTTCTCAACCAAGGAACCGTTGCTAAAATTCACCTCTGGGAACAGCTGATTGGGGGTATTCAGGGAGGCTGATCCACCTGTCAATCAGCTTTTTTAAAATTTTCCTCCCCCAAAACTAAGGTGCGTCTTATACTCCGGTTTGTCTTATACTCTGAAAAATACAATATGTTTCCTAGTTGGGTCATGAAACATTTGCACAAAAGCTCACCAAACTCAGAAAGTGCCAAAGACCCCACTGAGTTATTATTTTTTTAAATATATGTTTCCTTCTTTCTTAATTATTTCAGCAGAATGGTTCTTCTTGCTCATTTTTAAGAGCAGCGCAGGTGGCTTTCATTTCATGGGGGGAGCCTCTTCCATTCTGCTAGAGGATATTCTGATAAGAGGTTAGCTTTGTCCTTAACCCCAATAATAGGTAACCTAGAGAATCGTGATTAGGTGAGCTGGCTTGAAGTCGCTCACGTGTTAACTTTCTGCTATCAGTAATATTGTTTAAACAGAAATGGTCCTTCGGGCCATGTCACGGGGACATTCACTGAAAGACACCCACATATATTTATTTTTAAGATTCTTTGTTCCATTTTCTTGCTGGACTGCGAAACAGAGGTGAACCAGCAGTCCAGAAAAGGAAGGAGATTGGACCAAGTACCGGTAGAGACCGTGCAACAGATGGGGCAGGCTTTAGACTTCTAGACTGAGACCTGAGCTGGAAAAGGCTTATAAAAAAATATGATTTGTCATTAAACATTTAGTGCCGTATAGTGGGCGTCCAAAATTGATCTAAGCTTGTGTTGTCTCAAGAGCCCCATAGTTTTGTGATTTCTTTACAGTGTCTTTCTCCAATATTGTAGCTAGCAGCTAGTCTGGAGAGCTAGAATTGTGGCTAAATATTGCATTGAGGTTGTTGTTTTTCTCAGTATGGAAATGTTAGAAGTCAGCCGGAGAGGCAGATAAGTGGGAATTGCCACACCTTTGAGAAATATGTACAGAGGCCTGATATTTCCCCACATTTCCGTATTGTAATGTAATTGCTCAGTTCAGAGGAACAGCTAAGTTTTTATTCAGCTCACATAAGTCGATTGGAAAGAGGGCGGAGTAAGATGACTTCAGAGGAAGCCGGCTACGTTTTTTCCCCCACTTCTTGGATTAGCGACAACTAGGAAGGTGTGTGCAAAATAACAACAGGTCATTGCAGAGAGAGAGGTTTGCCATTTAAAAGCCGCCACGTCGCTTTGTTTAAGGTATTTGGGGAAAGCAAGTTTCGCCTCTCTGCGCATTGAGTCAGTCCAGGTATGTGTTTCATTTATGGGGTGTGTTTTATTTTTATAATAATACATGTGTTAACATAACCCAATTCTGTGTTTCTTATGCAGGCAATCCTCAAATTACGACCCCAGTTGAGCCCCAAATTCCTGTGGCTAAGCAAGGCAGTTGTTTGGGGAATTTTGCTCCATTTTACGACTTTCCTTCCCATGGTTGTTTAGTGAACCACTGCAGCTGTTGAGTTAGTAACGCAGTTGTGAACTGAATCTGGCTTTCCCCGTTGACTTGGCTTGTCACAAAATATGATCACATGACCCTGGGACACTGCAACCATCATAAATATGAGTTAGTTGCGAAGCCTCTGAATGTCAATCACGTGACCTGGGGGAATGCAGCAACGGTCGTAAGTGTGAAACACGGTCATGAGTCACTTTTTTCTCAGTGCTGTTGTAACGTTGAATGGTCACGAAATGGGCTGTTGTAAGTTGAGGACTACCTGGAGTCAGGGAAGCCAGGAATTTGTGTTGCTGTTGGGTTTGGCAACTGGTGTTTTTTTCAGCTTGTTGCCGTGCTCGGCAATCTTCCGTCCACATTTGAAGGATTTGCTGTGATAGGAACGAAATCCTTTTGGAAAGAATTCATTGAGTTTGCTCACCAGACTTGAAGCTCCCAGCTCTTGCTCATCCAGACAGATGTGTCATCCTTTGGTGCTGCAGGACATGTCACTCACAGCTGCTTCTGGTTCAGCCATTTCCAAGTTCATGGACAAAACAGGCTTTCTTGAAACGCTTTCTTTGTCCTTTCTGCAGCCCGATTGGTGCAAATTTATATTTTCCCAACAATGACTTCCTTCCTTGCTGTGATACAAGGGGCAGTTGATAGGATCCTAGGCAGGAGCTGTAACTTCAAGGCGACAAATGCGTCTTATTTTTCAGGGCCCTGCATGCATGCCTTAAAACCTAGGCTATCATTAAGAGAGGAACAGAGTTGGAAGGGACCTTGGAGGTCTTCTAGTCCAGCCCCCTGCAGAAACAGGAGGCCCTATACCAGGGGGGTCTCCACCCTTAAACACTCAAAGAGCCATTTGGACCCCTTTCCCACAGAAAAGAAAATTTCCCTTTACACGTTTAGCATTTTTGGATCCCCTTCTCCACTTAAAATCTACTTTTTTTGTAGCTAAAAAAGTTACAAACACACAGATGAAGAAGACTACCAACAGTATTGAAGTTACCTTCAAGATATTTTTGAGACCATCTAATATGGGGTAACTCCAGTCCAGAAAAGTTATCAAACATAACTGCACAAAAAGTGGGACTTTTAGATGCAGATCCAACAGCCGGAACATTGCAAAAACTTAGCTTTGCAAAGCAGTTATGGTTCAGCTACCTCCAGGCAGCTATTTCAAGCCTATTACATATTTGGTAGAGAATCCCTGCCCTATCATTAGCAGCCCAGAAGGTCCAAAATTATGACCATAAGTGGGAAATATTTCCATATCTATCAACTTAGTATAGAACAAAAAACGGCTCTAAATAGAAGGCATGGACCACGTGCGAGGTGCCAGGCCTTTAGGAAAAATGTCAAAAAATAGGAGTAGTTTTCAAAAGCAGAGATGAAATAAACGAAGCTGATTTTTGCAGTGGGGTGGAAGGCCTGGTATTCATTTTAAGACAAAGTTTCAAACTTAACTACGGAGACTAGAAACAGTGGGAAATATATAGAAATATATAGAAATGGTGAGATGACCCTCACTCACGGTGTGATTTCATAAATGCAACACTCTATAGGTTTTTTTTTATATACATAGCATAAAGGTAAAAAAACCCCAATATACGCAGTGTTATCTTCATTTTAGAGGTCAAAAGAGTTTTGTGGCTCTCACCATTCTATTGTTGCATTTGCATTAGTTTGCTCTGGACGCTATAATTCCCTGTCAGCAGAAAACCAACAGTTAGAAAGAATATCTTTTTTCCTAGTAGCCTTGCAGAGGCTCATGTCTATCTTTCAGGTTTATTCTTTCTCTGTTTTGAGTAAAGAATAAAGATTCACTGATAAATCCCCAGGTCTAAAGGTTGTTCCGGACTTGTCTTCTTTTGAAGAAATATGATTTTGTTGTTTCCTTGCTCACAACCCTTCTGCTGTGTGTGGGATTAACCTCTCCATCGCAGTTTGGGTGGAACTGGGAAAAGTTCATTCTGATTATTTTCTTTACTGGGCCTTGCATTTTTAAAAAAGGTTTAACTAATTACAAGCACATATACAGCATGAAGGAAAAAGGCACGATGTGTGAGATAGTAGGACATAGCCCGCCAATGAAATAATAATGCACTCAATCGTTACACAAATTGAGCAATAAAACCTTCTGTCCGATGGAATTTAAACTACAATATGGTTTTTGTAGCTGATTTTTGTAGCTTGGTGCGATATCCTTACACCAGGTTTGCTGCTAATACTTCAACCAGCTTAATAGGACAAGGGTTAAGATGAGAAATGTCTTTTTCCTGCCATTTCAAGCTCATGAAGATGGACAGATCCGCAGCTGTTTAATGACTTGGGGACAGTCCTTGCTCAATTAATGTGATCCTTAATCTATTAATCAAATTCAGTCATAGATTAACTGTGGGGGATCTTAATGGTATCTACGCTTTCCACATATTAAACAGTGTCTCCAATATCACTTTCAGAAATTAAGAAAGGCTGACTTATGGCAGTGTCCTATCTTTTAGAATTTAGAATAACAGAGTTGGAAGGGACCTTGGAGGTCTTCTAGTCCAACCCCCTGCTTAGGCAGGAAATCCTACACCACTTCAGACATCTTCTTAAAAACTTCCACTGTTGGAACATTCACAACTTCTGGAGGCAAGTTGTTCCACTGATTCATTGTTCTCACTATCTGAAAGATACACCTCCATCTAACTAAGAAAGGTGGCTTGATCTGCTTTTGAAGTCAGCTAAATGCAGGGAAGAAGGAAGGAATATATTCTGCAGCCTTCACCAACTCGGTTCCTCATCCAAGTACCTTCCTATGCGTAGCGTTGCACACCGATCAAAAGTCTCCTAGCATTTCAGATTTGCTCACCTTTGATTTTTCCCTTCCTGGGAGAAATAACATTCCCTCTTAACTCTTCTTAAATTCACTCTCTCCTTTTCTTATTCAGCTATTGGTTAAATAACTTAGTTTAATAACTTCGTTACTGAAATAAATAACTCCCGAGTAGACGCCTGGAGTTGCAGAGGTTATGTACCAGCGGCTTCCATGCAAAGATTTCATTGAACAGGATGTAGGTGTGAACCAGTTCTAAAGTCTCGCACGACTGCAAAGCCTTCTCGTTTCATACAATTAGCAGGCAGCTGAAACTTGAGTTTCTGGAATGTGTGTGACCTTGCTTTTGGCAGTTTGTACAGTTGGCAGAGAAATAGTGCTTCATACTAGCGTCTTAGCTGTAAATGACTCCCCCCCCCCGTTTTAATTGTAATGTAACGTGTGCAGACAGCTGCTTGGAACTTAATGTAACCTGCTTTAAACTTGATTGTAAAAAAGTTTTATTTTTCTAACCGAGTTGTCAAAGTCTGGGACAACGTGCTTATTGTCATGTGTTAGTTTTCTCATTTTGTTCATTTGAAGTTGAAATTTTTGTTTGACGAAAATGAATGAATGAATGAATGAATGAATGGCCCTGGGATAGAAGAACTTGGTCAGTGGCATCATTGCCAGTCATGCTGTGGCATGCTTCTTTACTTACTTTCTTCTAAAATGTTGCTTTCTATCTAACAAAGACACATGTGGGTGATTCATTGGCACGAGAAATGTTAGCTGGGCTTGTAATTCTTTTGTGTGTTTTCTTTCTTCCCGATTGGTTTTCTGGGTAACAGCACATCCATAAATGCTGACCACATGTTTTCCTGTATGTATGATTGAAGAGATTGTCTGCCTCCCTCGCCAGACCGACCTGGGCGATTTGCATTGCGCATTGCAATATTGTACACCATCCAAACCGTATGAAATCTGTAGGGAGAGAGAATGTCTGGCTCTGCATTGGATCTACCTTGAAGTAATGCTCGTGCATAATTCAGATTTCTTCGACCAGATACTTGGCTCAACAGCAGGAACTGCGAGAGGGATCTTGGGAGTCGTAATAGTAGACAATCACTTAAATACCAGCCAGCCGTGTGTGGCAGCTGCCAAAGAAGCCAACACAGTTCTAGGCTGCATTAATAGAGGGATAGCGTTAAGATCATGAGAAGTATTAGTACCGCTTTATAAAGCCTTAGAAAGGCCACACCTGAAATCCTGCATCCATTTTTGGTCACCACATTACAAAAAAGGATGTTGAGATTTTGGAAAAAGTGCAGAGAAGAGCAATTAAGATGATTAAAGGTCTGGAGACTAAAACATACGAAGAAGGGTTGCAGGATTTGAGTTTGGCCAGTCTAGGGGAAGCCAGATTCATTTAACAACCATATTACTAAGTTAACAACTTCAGAGATTCAGTTAACAACTGTCTTGCTCAGCGATGGAAATTTTAGGCTCAATTGGGGTTGTAAGTCAAGGAGTACCTGAAGATTCTTTCCATGCAGTTGTTCACACAGATGTTTCCTCCTTGCTTCTCTTTCACTTCAAAAAATGCGTCTTACATTTTCAAACCAAGCCAGGAGGGATCTGGCATAAGAAGGAATGGGGACTTACTTGAGTACTAGCTGGACGTCCATGCTTCGCTACGAAATTATGTGCTGGGGCTTGATAAATTGACACTTACAACCTGAAACTTAATGTAGAATGTGTAACTCCGTAGCATCAGAGGGTGTTAATATAATGCAACTGGCAGTTGGAACAGAGGGGGAGTAGAACGTCCCAGCCCGCAGCATCCATCGGTATTCATCTGGCTAGCATCCTGTCAGTGTGTGAGAGAGTTGAGGGGTGTTTGGAAACTCAAACAGTATTTGCTGGGTGAGCAAGAAGGAGACAGGAAGGAGGCTGGGCGTGGCTTAGCTCAACTGTTCTGTATTAAAACTGTTTCCTGCTGTGAAAGTAAAACTCCTCTCCTCTGCTTGTGTTTTGCATTTGGAACAGATTTCTTTTCAGGTGGGGAGGGGGGGTACAACTCCTTAGCATCAGAGTGTGTTAATAATAATATAGGAAATATTAATGCTCTGATGGTCATTTTGAAAATTCCTTTCTTAGTGAGCACCTAGAAGCCAAGAGGAACATTCGTGACAAATTTCAAGTTTGTAGGCTTTACGGTTCTGGAGATTTCATGATTATGGCATGAGTGGTTTTCACTTTTATATATATTGATAACCATTTAAACTTGAAATGTCGGTCTTGAAGATCATTCCAAGCCTTTATGCTGGCAAAAAGCCAGCGTGGTACAACTAACTTTATGTAATGAAGGGAGCTACGTAGCTCGTGAAGGTTTCTTCCTTTGGATAAAATGTGTTACCTGGGAAAAGGTGCTACTGGATTCCTGATGATTTTTTGCCATGATAGAGTCACCTGGCTCTTCTCCTAGGTCCTAAAGAGTGTGACAGTTGCTTGGGGGAATCTCTCAAAACTGGCTACTTTGGGTGTTGGGTCAAGCCACAAAGATATCTCTGTTCTTCTAAATAAGCTTTTAATCATCCTGGGTTATATTGAGATGGATTGCCCTGATCTGTTATGCATGAGTGTGATTTATTTATAATCCAGCTTGCCTTTTGGGTAAAATGGGTTCATAAACTAGACTGGAAAATTCAAAACAAAGCAAAAAAAGGACACCCAAGAAGGCAGCAGCAAGCAAGTTACTTCAGCTCTGGGTCCAAACGATAAAATAAACACCCCTGTGGACTCAGCAACTGCCTATAAAAATTATTCTGAATTAAGCAGTCAAATATAGATGGTTCCTGTTGAATTTGAAGGCACATTAAATCCTCAACATACAACAGTTGGCTTAGTGACCATTCAAAGTTACGACTCTGAAAAGAAAATGATTTATGACGCTTTTCACACTTAACGACGGTTGCAGCATCCTTATGGTCACCTGACCAAAATTCAGGCGCTTGGCAACTGACTTGTATTTATGACGGATGCAGTGTCCCGGGGGGGGAGGGCGGTGGTCATGTGATCTCCTTTTGTGACCTCCTGACAAGCCAAGTCAAAGGGGGAAGCCAGGTTCACTTAACAACTGCCTTAGTAACCTAACAACTGCAGTGCTTCGCTTAACAACCGTGGCAAGAAAGGTCGTAGAATGGGACAAAACTCAGTTAACAAATGTCTTGCTTAGCAACAGAAATCTTGGGCTTGAAAAGTTAAGGTCTACCTATATCTTAGTTTACCATTTTCTATCACAAATGTATATGCTGGGTTTCCCCGAAAATAAGTCCCTGTCTTATATTTTTTTAAACCCTGAAATAAGCGCTTGGTCTTATTTTCAGGGAAGTCTTATTATTTTGGGGCGCCTGGAGCAAGATGGGGCTCCTCTCGCTGTCTTACCTGGTTTCCAGCTCTGTCTCCCTAACCCTAACCAGAGGAAATGGCGGGAACCGGCTGTGCATGTAGTTAAATATTTTCAGGGGAGGGCTTATTATCTGGGTAGGTCTTATTTTCAGGGAAACATGGTATTCTTACAAGGAGCATGCAAAAAAAAATTCTGCACCAAATGTGAATCCAATTTCCTCCTGGCTGATGTTTGATTAAAGGTTTAATCAGCGATAGGAACATTTGTTATTCTTGGGGTGTAATTCCCGAATGCACCTCTTGCATAATAATGCCAAGTTTGGAAAATTGGCTTCTTGATTGTTGTTCTTTTTTTTAAAAAATAATTTCTTTGAGGAGAAAGCTGGCTTTTGCAAATCTCTCTTGATGGATTTCTAAACGAAATCCATGCCTCCAAGTGATTCTGCTCTTTGCAGAGGTTTACTTTCAGGGTAATCCAGATGTTGAAAGAGTTGGCTTTCAAGCCCCTGGAATCCCTTTGGCCAAGAAATTCTGGCCAAACTTTTTTTATCGTCCCGTCCGAGTTTAATGCTTTAATCTCTGCAGCCATTTCTTTTTTTGAGTTTATAACAAACCCCCGAAACTTATTATTAACGTGGCTGCATCCATTTTCCAGAATTAATAATGAAATGCTTCAAATGTGGCTCTCAGAGATAATTTTTCAAGCTGTCACACTAGTGGGTTCAAACGCTTTGTTTCTGAAGTCTCTCCAATTCCTCTGTTAAATATATCTATCTATCTATCTATCTATATTTATATCCTGGAATCTGTAAAGACAGAACGAAAAAGCTGATTTTGATCCACAAGGATATTAGAAAATAAAGAGCACTAAGAAGTTTATAGGATTTCTGGTAAATGTTTTGTTGGCTGCTAGCTTTAAGGATCTGAAAAATACCGTTGGCAGTAATTTTACTGACAATAAAACCCAAAACTATGGAATATTTTCAAGGAAAGAGGTGAAAATAATCCAGGTTTCATAGGGTGAAGTTTAGGGTTGTCTTTCACCAGGTAGAATCTCAGCAAAAATAAGGTGGGTTTTTGTTTTTTGTTTTTTACTATTTTTGAGTAGCTCAGTCGGAAAAGTGTTTTTCTCAAGAGAAAAGAAAACCTCTCACTGTACCAGAGGAATATAATGCACAAAATGTGTGTTTTTCTCAATCAAAAGCAAATCCTTCTACAGTTTTTACCTAACCGCCAGGAATGTGCAGAGCAGGAAATCTTGGGGAACAGTCGACTATTCCGTCTTTATTCCAAACTAGTATCCGAAAGTCCACAAACCGTTTCCCATTACAGAAAATTTGCATCTATAAAGCCATAAGGAGAACAAAAAAAAAGGGAAAGCTAGGCCGGAAATGGCCTGTTTGCCTCCGGGGGGTTGGGGAAGGCCATTTTTGCCCTCCCCAGGCTCCTAGAAAGGCTCTGGAGCCTGGGGAGAGCGAAAAACAGGCCTCTCTCCCCCCCCCTGGAGGCCCTCTGGAGGCTGGAAACGGCCTGTTTCCCTGCTTCCGGTGGGCCCAAAAGGCCCGAAAATCAGCTGGCTGGCGCGCACACGCACACGCGTGCCATAGGTTCACCATCACGGATATATAGTCTATATATAGTAATATAGGATATATAGTAGCAAAGCAACATGATGAATAAAATAACATGTTGAGTTGCCTGAGCATCCAGGATGGGAGGATTATCAACCCCAAACAGCTGGACCTGTTTCCTGCTGAGCTGTATCAGGGTATCTCATGCTCTACAAACCTTGCAGAGGAAGTATAGTGTTACCAATAAAGGAGAATATTTGTAGCTCTTGAAATGAGGGCTCCTTGGTGCTCTCTGAGCTTGGTGGTTTTCTTGCAGATATTTCATGACCAAACTAGGTAACATCATCCGTGGGCCTTGAGAGCAGCCCCATTCCCTCCTAGCTCTCATGGTGTTACTTAGTTTGTGTAATGAGATGTCTGCAAGGAAACAATCAAACTCAGAAAGCACCAGATTTACAAATGAACAGAGTTGGAAGGGCGCTTGGAGGTCATCCAGTCAAACCCCCCCCCCCTCGCTCAAGCAGGAGACCCTACACCATTACTGACAGATGGCAGCCCAGTCTCTTCTTGAAAGCCTCCAGGGATGAAGCTCCCACAACTTCCGAAGGCAACGTCTGTTCCATGGGTTGATTATTCTCTCTGTCCTTATTTCTAGGTTGAATCTCTCCTTGATCAGTTTCCATCCATTATTGCTTGTCTGGCCTTCGGGTCCTTTGGAAAACAGCTGGACCCCCTTCCTCCTCTCTGGGGCAGCCCCTCAAATATTGGAAGGCTGCTCTCATGTCTCCCCTGGTCCTTCTCTCCACTAGAGTAGCCAGGCCCAGTTCCTGCAACTGTTCATTGTATGTTTTAGCCTCCAGTCCCCTCATCATCCTGGTTGCTCTTCTCTGTACTTTTTTCTGCACCAAGAAGTATGGTGTCTGCAGTTTTCTTTCTCACAAGGATTTGTCCATCTTTGGGTGAACATTTGGCCCTTGTGGCACCAGCTTCATAAATGATCATCATCAAACACCAGCAAATTAGGGGCTTCATAAATCACTGAAAACCTAATAAGAGTGTTCAGGCGTTTCTAATTGCACAAATGGCCAGGGTTTTTTTAAAGCACTCCAGAGTTGGGTCAGTTGGATGGTTTACTTTTGGGTGTAGCTCGGCTGAGCATCACACAAGCACACTGAAAATCAATGTCTGTGTTTTGTGATGATGTGTGAGCAGGGTCATCAGTGTTGATGAACAGTCAAGAACAACTAGGCACAAGAACAGTTTTTTCCCAAACGCCATCACTCTGCTAAAGAAATAATTCCCTCAACACTGTCAAACTAGTTACTAAGTCTGCACTACTATTAATCTTCTCATTGTTCCCACCACCCATCTCCTCCCACTTATGACTGTATGACTGACTGTACCTTTGTTCGTTGCCTTTATCCTTACAATTTATATTGACTGTTTCCTAATATGATTTGATTGCTTATTTGTTCCCTATGACTATCATTAAGTGTTGTACCTTATGATTCTTGACGAATGTATCTTTTCTTTTATGTACACTGAGAGCCTACGCACCAAAGACAAATTCCTTGTGTGTCCAATCACACTCGGCCAATAAAAAATTCTGTTCTGTTCTGTTCCTGTTCCTGTTCCTGTTCTGTTCTGTTCTGTTCTGTTCTATTCTATTCTATTCTATTCTATTCTATTCTATTCTATTCTATTCTATTCTATTCTATTCTACTCTACTCTACTCTACTCTACTCTACTCTACTCTACTCTACTCTACTCTACTCTACTCTACACTACACGGATTCTTTGGACCACAATTCTCAGGTTTATGGATGCCAGCCATGTAATATCAGCCTTATTCTGATATTTCTAGATGATTTTCACTATCTTGTGCCAGGTGTTAGGCAAGCATCTGATTCCAGTCCCATTAGGTAACAGCAATCATTCATGTATCTCTTGTGTAATGTTTGTCCATGGTATTAGGGTGCTTGCTTTAAAAAAAAAATCAGTTGATTTTAAGCCTTTCTCATTCTTCTTCTTCTTCTTCTTCTTCTGTGTTTCTCCCTTCATTCTTGTGGTTTGAATATTCTCGCTCTTGAAGATGCCCGGAATATGTCACTCAATTCAACCCAGGTTACAAACTGATCAAGCAATTTCCTGACGATAAATCTTTGCGGACTGGTTTTCATTATTCTGCCCACTCTGCCAACGGTTCAAAATTGATTCAAGGCTCATGATTTCTCTTCAACTGTTGGTTCCCCTTTTCACCACCTTAATCTGCATGCCAGGACAGTGTTTGTGGTTCAAACTGAGTTGTGACAGTGTTTTCTTCCCAAGACGAAGCTCAGGAACCTTCCTCTAGTGCCAATCAAAAGACTGGACGAAGAACACAAAGGAAACTCTTCTGTAGACATCAAAAGAACTCCATTCTCTGGGAATCGGCCTCACCTTCTGTTTCCAGGTCTGGTTTCAGAAACCTCTTGTTCTTATCTCAACCCCATAACTTCCTGGAAAATACAGCAAATGGGTATAACGAAGGTGTGGCAAAGAACACTTGTCTAGAAAAACAAGTTGTGCAAATTTTCTATAAAAAACAAAGATAGCTGAAGCTATCTGATAGCTTTCATCAAGGCATTTAGGGCAAACTTGGTTAGCGTTTAAGACAAACTTGGTTAACACTTAAGATAGATTTGTCTGTCTGTCTATATCTATCTATCTATCTATCTATCTATCTATCTATTTCCATCCATCCATCCATCCATCATCTATCATCAATCAATCAATCAATCAATCAATCATCTATTTATCTACTATTTATCTTCTACCTATCACCTATCATCCACCCACCCACCCACCCATCTATCTATCTAATCTATCATCTCTCTCTCATCTACCTATTTTTTTATAAAATAATTTTTATTGAATATTTTACATTTTAAAACCAAACACACAATAGCAAAAGAAATCAAGAGACAGAAACAAAAAACAAAAACACACGTACACCAGACATTAAAATACAATACTAACAACAGATATATACAATTTTACCACTTTCTGCATCGATTTTTGTCTTTACTCTTAGCTTTTATCCTTAGCTTTTAATATTAACATACTGGATATAAATGTAAATAATGATCCTGCTAACAAAACAGTTAATTATGAATATTTAAAAATAAAGAGAAGGAGTGGGAGGATAAAAGCTATCTATCTATCTATCTATCTATCTATCTATCTATCTATCTATCTATCTATC
>WNWU01000049.1:1504572-1533965 GCA_012654045.1 Ptyas mucosa
ATCTATCTATCTATCTATCTATCTATCTATCTATCTATCTATCTATCATCTATCTATGTATGTATATCTATCTACCATCCATCCATCCATCTACCCTGTTTCCCCCAAAGTAAGACATCCCCATCCCAGACTTTTTACCCAGTTACCTTATTTATTGATTGACAGTGTGAAGATGAGAATAGAGTTATCACTTCTTTGAAGAAATTGCAAATAATAGAGAATAAGACTTGGTATGATTTGCTTATAAGTACCAGGACAGTGGATTATATTCTATCAATATCTTTAGTTATGTAAAAGGTGTTAAAGATTCAAAGTATGAAACCGGATTTTAAAAATGTTTTAACGCTCTTTATCATTTCAGAGTTAACTGATGTTTGGGGATATTTGTTTTAATCTTAGCCTGATCTCTTCTGTCCACATTCCAGGTTCAAATTCTACATTGCTAGATTCTGTAAAAGTTGGTAATATGACTCTATGCTTTACGTGGTCACAACGGAAGTAAATTAAGTGGTCTGAAAACTTTGGCTCTTTTTTAAAAAAACTATTAAGGTTTGTTTTGCAGGTGAAATACAATCCTTGTGCATGTAATATAGTACTTTTAGAATAGTTTTGTACTCCTACATAAAGATAACTATCCACTAGTAAAAGTAATCCACTAATATGTGATAAAAATCATTTTTTATGAGTTTATCTTTTACCTTAATGGACACTGCATGAGTCGTTTATTGAGAATTCTTACAATAATCTCTACAGTGTAGTTATCCTGGTTTATAACAGAATAACAGAGTTGGAAGGGACCTTGGAGGTCTTCTAGTCCAACCTCCTGCTCAAGTGGGAAACCTTATACCATTCCTTATACAAGTGACCGTCCAGTTTCTTCTTAAAAGCCTCCAATGGAGCACCCACAACTTCTGGTGGCAAGCTGTTCCACTGGTTAATTTTCCTCACTGTTAGAAATCTCTCCTTAGCTCTAGGTTGCTTCTCTCCTTGGTTAGTTAACATTCATTGCTTCTTGTCCTGCCTTCTTTGGTGCTTTGGAGAATAAGTGGAACCCCCCCCCCCTTCTTTGGGGCAGCCCCTCAAATACTGCAAGACTGATAGCTATACTTAGATTATACCTCCCATACTTCAAATTTGGGCCATTATATTTATTCACCTCGACATCTCCAGAGTTTAAAGAATATTAGAAGGAGAATGAATATGCTGCTAGAAACATGCCAGCATGAAGTTGAATTCCCTAATTTATAGCAGACTATTTATACCTTTAAGTACCAGCTGGGAAGATACTCATGGAAAATATTCAGGGTTTTTCTGGAAAGTTAATCTGTAAACAGATTGCTGGGTCAGTATTTTAGCAGGATTTTATCAGAGGTTGTTTTTTTCTGCCCTTTTCTCCTTGCCTGCTGGCATTTTTGTGTAAGCCTGCCCATTTATGTAACTGCCATTGTAAGCTGCTTCTTCAAAAGCTCTGTTGACAGGGACAGAGAAAAATGGCAAGGGTAGGGGAGGAGACGGGCATCGGCTGGCAATGGGGATGTTGCACGTAAAATAAAAGAACGGGCTGAAAAGGAGAAATATTAAGTTCTTTATGCACTGGCTCCTGTGTCTCTCATTGTACTTGGCTCAGCGTAGGCAGCCACGGTGGAACAAGCGAGCGATGAAGAGGCCAGATTATGCAGATGGAAGGGCTCATTATTTTCTCATCGTGCTTTGGACTGCATAGTGGTGATACAGAAGACTTTCTAAGAGGTCTCCTTTGTATGAATCCAGAACTTGACATTTCTCCAGAATGTGCAATGTTTGGCATGGACTGTCTCAGCCAGCCTGCCTGCCTGCCTGCCTGCCTGCCTGCCTGCCTGCCTCCATCCATCCATCCATCCATCCATCCATCCATCCATCCATCCATCTCTATATCTCCAGTTCTCTCTCTCTCTCTCTCTCTCTTATCTCTGTCCCTCCATCTCTATCTATTTTTCTCCCTATCCCCTCTGTCTCACTATCTCCATCTCTCTCACTCTTAACTATCTCTCTGTTTGTCTGTCCGTCCATCTATCTATCTATCTATCTATCTATCTATCTATCTATCTATCTATTATCTATCTATCTATCTATCTATCTATCTATCTATCTATCTATCATCTATCCATCATCTATCTATATTAACTGTATATCTATCGATCTATCTATCCATCCATCTCTATATCTCCAGTTCTCTTTCTTTCTCTCTCTCTCATCTCTGTCTCTCCATCTCTGTCTATTTTTCTCCCTATCCCCTCTGTCTCTCCATCTCCATCTCCATCTCTCTCTCTTAACTATCTCTCTCTCTCTCTCTCTCTCTCTATCTCTCTATCTCTAGTTCTCTCTCTCTCTCTTATCTCTGTCCCTCCATCTCTATCAATTTTTCTCCCTATCCCCTCTGTCTCTCCATCTCCATCTCTCTTACTCTTAACTATCTCTCTGTCTGTCTGTCTATCTATCTATCTATCTATCTATCTATCTATCTATCTACCTACCTATCTACCTATCTATCTCTATATCTCCAGTTCTCTCTCTTATCTCTGTCCCTCCATCTCTATCTATTTTTCTCCCTATCCCCTCTGTCTCTCCATCTCTCTCACTTGTCTGTCTGTCTGTCTGTCTGTCTCTATCTATCTATCTATCTATCTATCTATCTATCTATCTCTATCCCATCTCTTTGTGCACATGCATAATTACACTCAGTGCTATGAAACTGTTAGGAATTTCAGTCCGAAAGGTTTGGCCAAAGCCAAATGGACCTCTTGGTGCCCAACAAGTCCTCTTGGTGGCTATCACTATGGGACCGAAGCCTCCTCACACATTTTTGGAACCTTGTGCCATGTCCCCAATGAGGAAGATGAAATGTGGAAATCTTTGGGGCATTTTTCACAGGTGGGTAGGGTAACGGCTCCAACTGATGTGCGTCTCAGCCTGAAGAAAATGTGGGGCTGTAACTAAGACCTAAACCCAAATGCTTCTAAATTGGAAGAGATTCCAAAGCCTTGTTGGCTTCGTCTCCTCCTTGCTTTGGACCTCTGTGTTCATTAAGCAGGATTACTCCGGTGATTTATTCCCTGGAGTAGGATGAGAATGACGGGGACACCCACTGGGCCATTCAGAGGGCAGCAACAAGCATTGGCACCATTGCCTGGGAAGGGAGAAGCTTGGACTCTGAGACACACAGCACACAGTTGTGGGAACTCTTTTGCAGTGCGCTTAAGTCGTGGATGTTGGAAAGCTGCCAGCCTAAAAAGTCTCTTCCCATAATTAGTTGAGTATCCTCCAATTATGGTCCAGGAAAAAAAATCTTCCTAATAAGCTGACTAAAGATATTTTACAAGCAAGAGGTTCATAAAAGGCTGCAGGAATTAGAAATGCTCCTTCTTGTCCCCTTCCAATGACAAAGCCATTAAGGATTGTAACCCCCAAAAAGCAAGTATGTTCCCATATGAATCAGATTTTGGTCCATCAACATCTATTACGGAGTGTCTGGATTATTTGAACCTCTTGTTTAGAATGACCAAGTTCCAGGGAGGTTGCTAAAATGCAATTTAGTGCCATTGGGGTTCACTCAAACACATCCATAATGGGCTCTTGTCATCCTTAAAACGTAGTAAGGAGACAACGGGGTTTCTGATCAAGAATTTATTTGTGGGACATGGATGCGTTTACAACATGAAACGGAAAACCCCAGAATGAGAGTATGCAAAATGATTTGTAATACAATTTGTAATGCAACATATTAGCCAAGAAGTGAAGAAACCCAGAACTTACAAACCGTTCTGTGTGTACAAACCACAAAGTTTAAGAAACCCCCAAAGGAGCTGTTTTTCCCCCTATATTTACAGACAAAAGGGGAACTTGGTTCTTTGCCAAGAGACTTATCTAGCTAGTAAGGTCAACTCCACCCTGTCCTTGGACTTTTGTATCCAGAACAGGATACACTTGTCTAATGCTTCATCTCTTGTCTGGTCATGCTTTTTTTTCACTACTAGTCTTTGGAGAACAGCATTCTGATTCCCAGACTCTTATTTCATACTTCAAGTGCTAGGAAGGGCTGCAAAATTTTACATCAGGATTCAGCACCGTTTATCTCAAGAGAGAGAAACCAGCCACTTCAAACTCTGAAGACGGCTTCCTCAAAACCAGGTTTGTAGCATCCAAGTTTGAAAGATCAAACCCAAGTTTTAAGAGCTAGGCAGCGATCCCTGAATTCTCTTGTATTTTTAATAATCAAAATGCAGGTGATTTGGGCTGTTTGGTCCTATATTGCATAAAGGTTGACAGATGTATTTACTTACGTTTTGGAAACAGGATGGTGCTAGGAAAAAAAAATCAAGATAAATGTTTGATGTGGTTATTACACTTAAAGGAAATAACGTCAACGTTTTTCTTTTTGAAAATATGTTCGAGAAAACGATTTTTAGTGGGGAAATGCGAGTGCTCTTCTGAATGTTTGAGTTTCAGGACTGTAAGCAAACTTAGGCCATGGTGTTTCATATTTATTTCCACCTTCCTTGTACTACTGCTAGCTACTACTTCCCATCAGGGTTTGGACACAATAATTTAATCTGAAATGCTCACCAGAAGTTTACTCTTCTCTTGCTAATTCCTCTTGGCTGATTTTACTTAGGCAAACAAGCAAAACCCTTCCGCTTTTTCTGCCAGCCAGTTTTTTGTGTTCATAATACATATTTTGAACCCCGCTGTTAATGAGCTCAACGTGGCTGCCAGCCTTGGGGGCAAAACGTATCTTGTTTCCTTTAATTTGGAGTTTGGGGAAGGAAACTACAGGCAGGTTTTTAAAGAGCAGCCTGCTAAGCTGCGTGTTTTCCAAACAATGGGAGCAAATTCACTTAGAAAAGTTATAATGGTACATTTAGAATAACAGAATAGAATAGAATAACAGAGTTGGAAGGGACCTTGGAGGTCTTCTAGTCCAATCCCCTGCTAAAGCAGGAGACCATATACCACTTCAGACAAATGTCTATCCAACCTCTTCTTAAAAACTTCCAGTGTTGGAGCATTTACAACTTCTGGAGGCAAGTTGTTCCATTGATTAATTGTTCCAACTGTCAGGAAATTTCTCCTTAGTTCTAAGTTGCTTCTCTCCTTGATTAGTTTCCACCCATTGCTTCTTGTCCTGCCTTCTGGTGCTTGACTCCCTCTTCTTTGGGGCAGCCCCTGAGATCTGGAAGACTGCTGTCATGTCTCCCCTGGTCCTTCTCTTCATCAAACTAGACATACCCAGTTCCTGCAACCGTTCATCGTATGTTTTAGCCTCCAGTCCCCTAATCCTCTTTGTTGCTCTTCTCTGCACTCTTTCTAGAGTCTCCACATCTTTTTTACATCGTGGTGACCAAAACCTAATGCAGCATTCCAAGTGTGGCTTTACCAAGGTATTATAAAGTGGTATTAACACTTCACGTGATCTTGATTCTATCCCTTTGTTAATGCTGCCTAGAACTGGGTTGGCTTTTTTGGCAGCTGCAGCAAATGGCTGGCTCATGCTTAAGTGATTGTGGTTGATGATGTGTTGCAGAGATTCAGTATCCAACTCATTAAATCCATAAAAAATTATAATCCTGTTTTGCTTCCCCCCCCCTTCCCTGGTGACAGCAGTTCTCCCAAGTCCTCCTCCACGGAATGACAGCATGTGACTAAAATATCCTTATGACTGGCAGAAGGGGAGCTAAGAACATAGCTGCTTTATTATCATAATTGTTGTCATAATTGGATTTGGTGTTAATGTGTTGGGGGCTACTTGGTACAGTTTTACAACTTTCTGGAACTGTCCCCTAGCTAAATTTCTGCAATTTTCAGCCTTTGAAATGCTGGAGTCGCAGATAATGTGGGCTCTGTTTGTCACAGATTAAATTTTCAATGGTATATTAATGAAGCTCTATTTTTTTTTTGAACGGCATTCATGTAAATTAACTTGTCAAGTTTATTTCCCAAATTATAGTAATTTGAGGTTGTGTGTTTCTCATTTTTCAAGCCGAAGCCTTCTGTCCTTCATGTTTGCTGTAGGCTATTGGGTTTGGGGTCTGTTTTAGAATGTATCTATTGTCCAACCTGGTGGCTTTAAAAGATACTGAAATTATTGGCTTCCAATAGGAGATCAGCAAATTATTCTTCTAACACCCTTGGAAGGAATTCTGATTTTGACTTTCCGTGCAACTTGTATGATAGGTTGGTTTAATTCTGATTCTTGGGAGCCGAAACATTTTCAAGCTTTTATAAGCTTTAAATCTCATTAAAAGAGCAGAACTGTTTATTTGGAGATGATTATTATCTTAATTTTAAGCTGCTGCTGGGACCAGTCGAAACCATCAAAGCGTAGGATTGCTTCTCGCTACGATAGATGATTTGGCAAACGTTATAAAACATTTTATATCCAAACATGTTCATAAAGCATTTTATGACATGCTACAAAATGTCATAAAACATTTCCTGTGCGGCTGTGCAATAGAGTTCAGAAATCTCGCCCTGAAAACATTTCGCAAGCTCTCCATGCAACAGATGAAATTTTTGACGTGATGATGCAGTTGTTGTGACCTAGGCCTCCCGAGTCAGTAAAACACACAAGTAGTCCCCCAAACCTCTTTTATTGCAACAGCTGTGAATTCTGTTCATTCACAGATGAGTCCCAAATAGCTGTAAAGAGTCCTTCGGGATAAGGCTGATAATCACCCACCTTCATCTCCCTTGATACGCTTCCAAAGACCTCATTGGCAAAGCCACACGGAGTCCAGAATCAAACAGAGCTTCAGGCTTTAAACTGCACAGAATTAACAACGTTGCTTCCTGCAAAGGCCCACCTGCCTTTGCTCCTCTTTTAAGTCTTATGGGAGGGGCCAATCATCTCCCAGTCCTACTCCCGAGTCGTCCCTTTTGTTTTAGCTGTTCTTGCCTTCTGGCAGCTCTGCCCATGCGCGCACTGGGAACAGGCTCCCCCTGTTCCTCGGCCTCGCTGAGGTCCGACTCTGGAGGCTCCAGAGGCAGCATGTACCTCCCAGATGGCCCCCTCTCTGCCTCCAACACAAAGCCCTCGTCCTTCCCCAGACCCCAGGACTGGCCCATGTTCCTCCCCAGCCTCCTCACTGTCCGACTCTGCTGCCAGCTCCACAGGCCACCAATTACATAAACGATGCCATTCCTTTCACTGTATGCGATTTAAATAAATGCAAATGAAACAGCCTCGTTTGCATTCAGTGTGCTGGTTGAGTGACGGGATCACCACGCGAGTGATGTCAATTGGCCCAAGGATATCATATTTCACAAACAACTGCGAATTACAAATGGCTCCTTTCCTGATTCATCTCCTTTTAATGTCTTTTATTTATCATCATCTTCTTTTAATGACCCCATCATCCCTTGCAGGGTGAAGTCTGAGCAACTGAACGAAGCTAGCAGAGTGTTTACTGGCTGGGTGCCCTTCCTGTCGCCAATGCGGAGTTTTGTTCAGCAGATGTAGTCTCAGTGTGCCCAGAGAGAGAAATAGCTGCCTCTACTTAGGATCGAACTCACCGCCTCCTGATTGTGAGGCGAGAGCTCCACCTGTAGGCCACCGCACCATTCAACGTCCTTTCCTGATTAGCCTGTTAAAATAGGGTTTTTATAAGGAACAGCTCCGTTTTTTGTGAAAGTGAAGGACCTGTTTCTTAAAAGAGATTCTCAGCCATCCAGGTGATGGTTGTCCCAAAGGTGCTTTTTTCGGGAGTCAATTGGACTTTCTGGTTTTTTTCTTTTGAAGACGTTTCGCTTCTCATCCAAGAAGCTTCTTCAGCTCTGACTAGAAGGAAGGAATGGAAGGATTTATGCTCCTTGCAGACAGCTGGTCCTTTGCATCCTTTCAGAGGGTCGTTGAGGCCACTTGGAGGTTTCTCTGTGTCCTCAGGGTCCCCTGAGTGGTGCAAATGGTTCCTGTAGTCTGCAATTTTTTTTCCTCTGGAAATCCATTCCTATTCCCACACCACTCAAAGTTGTGGGAGTATAAATCCTTCCATTCCCCACTATCCAGTCAGAGCTGAAGAAGCTTCTTGGATGAGAAGCGAAACGTCTTCAAAAGGAAAAAAAGAAAGACAGTCCAGTTGCCTCCTGAAGAAAGCACCTTTGAGAGAACCCGTTTCTTAATTCTAAGAGTAATGTCTGCCCTATGGGTTTTGCCACTTTCTTTGGTTAAGAGAGCCTTCTGAGATATTCCTTGGGTTTTATGACTTTAACGAAGCTTGACAGGCTGGTGAAGTTTGCCTTGCTCTTCCTCAACCACGTGGAAAGGATTTTTTTTAAAAGCTTTTGCACAGATGTTACACCAGGGGGCAGCATCCAACTTAACTTCGGCTCTTTCAAAGGTTTTTGTTCGGAAAAAATAAATAGTTTTCTAAATGGGCAACAACCATAAAATCCTGCCTAACTGCAAACCTTTATAAAAAATATAAATCCCCAAAACACAGTGACAAAATATCATGTCCCTGAAGTCATCACAAACCAAAAAGGTTAGCCATCACTGTCCTAACCTATTGTTGTCCCATCAAAGTTGACTTTAACTGAGTTTGGGACAGGGTATAGATGCGTATCTGGCATGCTTTGATTTCTCAGTGGGGTCAAAAACCTTTGTTTTCCTCAAAATAGAGGAGGCATCTATTCCTAATTTCATGAAGGCTGAAGACAGATCCTTTTGTCCGGAGCTCATTCCCAGCATCACTGAATTAACTCAGATTAAAAGAGTTGGAAGAGACCTTGGAGGTCATCTAGTCCAACCCCTACCCAAGCAGGAGACCCTACACCATTTCTGACCGAGGGCAGCCCAGTCTCTTCCTGAAAGCCTCCAGGGATGAAGCTCCCACAACTTCCGAAGGCAACTTCTGTTCCATGGGTTGATTGTTCTCTCTGTCAGAAAGTTCCTCCTTATTTCTAGGTTGAATCTCTCCTTGGTCAGTTTCCATCCATTATTTCTTGTCTGGCCTTCAGGTGCCTTGGAAAATAGCTTGACCCCCTTCCTCTTCTCTGGGGCAGCCCCTCACACTCTGACTGAATTGTTTAGCCCAATCTTAATTGTTTGGAGACACCACAGAGTTCCCATTCATTCATTCATTCATTCATTCTTTCTTTGTTCTAATGAATGAATGGATAAAGTTCTCGGAAAGTTCCCGGAAGGGGAATCTATGAAACAAAGGCAAGTAACGTCAACCGATGGTGCTGAATTAAAAAAAATATATATTGAAGGGAAATAAGAAGGAATGTGATTTATCACCCATTCGAAAAGAATTAGCCATTTGCTGCGTGATGATGGCACGGGGAGGAAGTCACACCTTGGGATTGTTATAGAGGAGGTTTGGTTCCCTGTTCCTACATTTTCTATTCAGTGGATAAAATTCAGTGGTTAAAATTCAGTGGATTAAAATCGTTGCCTTCGCTCCAAGTTTCAATGAGGAAGACTCTTTAAAATATTTGTAACTGAGGTTCTTGCTGCTACACTGCTTTACTTGGGATATTCTCCTTTATGTTTTAATAAACCGGTAAGATCTCCAAGCTACTTTTGATGGGGGGAAATTGTATTTCCAAGGTAACGATTGCACTGGAGCGACCCTTGTCTTCGGGTTCCCCAAATAGCTGTAAATGAGATTCCATCTTCATTTAAATGTGCGTAGAATCCCTTTGCTTAGAAGAGTAAATTGTTAATACCATGTATATTAATATTAGGATTATATACGTTTGATTAATATAATAATTATTACGATTATCATTATTGATGTTTGTATCAAAATGAATTATACCCAGGGGCCACACTGCTCATGTACTGATATTGATGCCTATTTAAAAATAAAAAACTAATAAAACATTAAAAAAAGAAGAGGAGTAAATTGTTCTGAATGCTGGCTTTACAACTCTGAATTATCTCCAAAACGAAATGTTCCTGCATGGGAAGTAGAAACAAATTTTAAGCAAATTTGACATTCGTATACCTCCAAATGCTTCGTTACTCTGCTTAGGCTGCCTCTCTACCTGTGTCGGACAGGTAACGTTCGCTCTCTGTGACGTTTTGATGGGGGGAAGAAATTGAGAGGCAGGAAAAGGGGGGATTGTGGGACCAACTCTGCATCCCTCCGCCATGGGTGGAAAAACGTGTGTGTGTGAGTGTGTGCTGTCTTCGGAGCACCCGTAGCAACACGACAGAAAAGCAGCCTACGAAAAGATTAAAAGCTCTGTGTTTCCTATGGTTATTGATTGAAAATGGCAGCTTGACGGAATGTTTCCCTTCAGAGAAGCTGCTCTTAGTGCTTTGCAAACTAGGCTCCTGGGAGGGTTTAGTAACTTGTATCTCCCTCTGGGTTGATTCTCTGCAGAAAATTTTGAGAAGCGGATTCTGTTGGTGCGATGGCTATTGATTCGCTCACGGCTCCCCTTCTGTGAGCCTCTCCCTCCCCACTCCCAAAGTTGTTGGGTGCTTCACTTGTAGTGGTGAACAAAGTATGAAAAAAACCTCAATCTATAAAAGAGAATATTTGTAGCTCAGGGCTGAATTGTGGGGTCCTTGGTGCTCTCTCAGCTTGCAGCCGTTTCATGACCCAACTAGAGAACATCATCAGTGCTAGAAGGCAGTTGGGTTTGTGGATAGGAGGAGGAGGAGGAAGAAGAGGAGGAGGAGGAAGAAGAAGAGGAAGAGGAGGAGGAGGAGGAAGACTGTGGGATCTGTGGTGTTCTCTGAGCTTGGTGGTTTTCTTGCAGTTATTTCATGACCCAACTGGGGAACATCATCAGTGCTAGAACGGTGTTGGGTTTATGGATAGGAGGAGGACTAGGATTACAGAGGCTTTGGTGCTCTCTGAACTCAGGTGGTTTTTTTTTTCCCCAGACATTTCATTACCCAAACTGGGTAACATCATCAGTGCTAGAAGGGAAGGGGAGTTTGATGCCTTCAAGGGATTAGTACTGAAGATGTTACTTAGTTGGGTAATGAAATGTCTGCATTAAAATCACCAAGCTCAGAGAGCACCAAGGACCCTCTAAACAATCTGTGGAACCTTCTCTATGCAATCTATGGAACCCAATCTATGCAACCTTCTCTCAGGGTGAGTGATATGCTCATGGGGTGAAGGGATTATAAATATAAGAAGCCATCTGATTTTATTTTTTGCTAAAGGTTTTACTCATTCGAAGTCAATCCTTCTGCCCTTTCTCTGACCTCAACTCCTCCCTTGCCCTTTATCCAAGTCAAGCGTGGGTCTGTCTGAACCCAAAGTTGTAAGATGGTCTTTAAATTGCTAAAGAAAAGATTTGATCCAAAGAGTTTTAAGAGCACTATTCGTCTTCCTTCCTCATTGCTTACGTAATAAACCTGGCATATCTTCCTTTCTCTATACTGGGGAAGTTAATCTCCCGCGATAAAAAGGCCAAGTCCACTTTCAAATTGTTGAAAACTATATGGTCATGTCTCTAAAGTCATCATGAATTGAGTTCAGCTTGAAGGATGATGTTACCCGCAAGAAAGCTATTTTTATAAAGGTGAAAAAAAAACTAATTCATTTGAGAGTCTGAAGCAGAGATGTCCAACCTTGGCAACATTAAGACTTGTGGACTTCAACTCCCAGAATTCCCCAGCTAGCATGACACCCCTGGTTCTAAAGCATTGAGAAATGGATAAATCTGATTGGATGCTTTAAGTGCTGATCAACTTGCTATTAAATAAATATTCCACGTAAGAAGAGCCAGGGTACCAATACAGCTTAACTCCCTTTTTTTCTTGAGACTTATGATGGTTGAGACCTCCATCGTTGATTTCAATTTTTGGTTTGAATTTATTGGTTTGTTTTTGTTAAACTTAATATTCTGCCTGTGTCATCGTTGTAAGCTGCTTTGGGTGTTGGTACGAATAGAAAACTGGCGTATCAACTTGGTAGCAATGAATAAAACAGCCTCTAAATCAATGATGGCTAACCTTTTCCGGACTAAGTGTCCAAAGCGTATGTGTGCGTATACAGCAAACCCCCAAAATGCAATGCGTGCATGCCTCCCGCACGTGCCCCACCGCATGACCCTCACGTGCCCGCAGAGAGGGTGCTATGTGCCATCTCTATCACGCATGCCATAGGTTCGCCATCACGGCTCTAAATGCTGAACCATGCCTTTCTGAAAATAGGTTGGCCATATTTTCTTTATTTATTAAGCAAGAACCCTTTTCTGTGTCTTCCAGATCACGTAAGTGAGAACTGGGATTCCAGAGAGTCACCTCAGATCCCAAGAGCTATCATGGCTGAACCAGATTACATAGACGAAGACAACCCTGAACTCATTAAGCCTCAGAAACTAATTAATCCTGTAAAAACCTCCCGGAACCATCAAGATCTTCATCGAGAACTCCGTATGAATCAGAAAAGGTAAGAGATGAAGGGATAAATCTTTCTGTATTTAATTAATACCATTATTGCTTTCAATAATGAAAAATAATAAAATAATAAGGAACAAAGAAAGACTCTTCTCTTCTTATTAAACTTGCTCCCATAATCCAGCTGTCCAATGGTTGGGCTGTAATCCTGAGTTAAACAATGTTTCGCTTACAGGTAGTCCTTGACTTATGACCATTCATTCCGTGTACGTGGGAAGTTATGACACACTGAAAAAAGTGACTTACAACAAGTCGGTGCACTTATGATCAAAATTCAGATGCTTGGCATGTATTTATGATGGTTGTACCGTCGTAGAATCATGCGATCATAATTTGAAATCTTTTCAGCCACTTCCGACAAGCAAAATCCACGGGGGGAACTGGATTTGCTTACTTAATGACTGATTTAAGTGATTCACTCAATAGAAAAAAGGTCTTGTGCTGAATGCCTCATTCAGCGGTAAAAGTTCCAGTCCCAATTTTGATCATAAGTCAAGGACTAACTGTATTATTTTCTACAGGGAAATGTTACTTGACTATCTAAGCTGTTAAAACTCTTAATACAATCCCAGAATCGAGCAAAATCTTAAACCCATAATATTAATCATCTTCACCAAGATCTAATTGTAACCTTCGGTTATGTGATAATTGCATCCCAAACTCTGTAAGAAGCTTATTAGTTTTTAAGGTGCAGTGAATCTTTCTTTTCTTAAATACCTGCCACGGAAGAATTCTTCTGAAGTTGGAATGATAGCGATCTGTCCAGCTTAATGTGAGGATTTTATTAATATTTACGTTAAGAAAGGCAATTTTGGAATAAAAATAGAATGTAGGTTTTCCAAAAGGAGGAAGAACGGGAGGCCTACAGCAGAAAAGAATAGAATTTGTATCGTTTCCCTCTTGCCTTTTTATAAATTAGTCCCACAAGGCGATAGAGTGGCCTTGGATCAGGTGAAGCTCATCTTAAATAAAACTTTATCCGTGGAAACATCTAAAATATCTGACCGTCCTCTTCCATGGGGAGAGTAACCCTGTAAATAAGTCCATCATGATAAGGAAAACTGTGACCATCATGGTGAGAAAAATCAATAATATGACATTTTGGAAAAACGCTCCCTGGTTTATACAATATCTAATTGTGGATATTACAACATTTTGACTTTGGATTAGAGACGGAATATTATTTCTCTCTTTTCCTTGTGAAGGGAGCAAATCAAAGACAAATCTTTCTGTACTCATATTGGGATGAAAAATTTCATTTTTCTTCAAAGCAACTCAATGTACTTATTTACTTAGTTTAGAGAATGTATAGCTTTTAGCTGGTTCTCATTGCTGGAAACGGCAAGACTTAAAAAAACAACAACTCCATCTGCAGTAAGGAATGAAGCTTCCAGTATCAAGCTGTGAATATTTAATTTCGATGCAATCAAGTCCCACTTTATATACTGCATTTGAATTCTGCCCTCTAGGGCGACAGTTTCCGCTAGCGCCTGCCAAAAATATCTTATCATAGCTGCATATCAACCCCGGCATTCATCTTTAAAAATAAACGATAAGTGTGATGAGCTAAACGCTAACTTAAACCAGTGTTTCTCAGCATCAGTGGCTTTAAATCCCAGAAATGTCCTTCTTGTCACCACTAGCACCGATTGAACCATCTTCTGAGTTGTCCTTCAGCCTTCTCTGCCCTTGAAAATGGATGAAGTTAATCCCTGTCTCACATTGTACGAGCTTCCAACTAGGAGAGCTGGCAACTTATGGTTCTTAACTAGAAGTGTGATGTTGTGGCCTGTCGGCCGCCGGCCCCTCCAGCAGCTGAATCAGAGGAGGAAGAGCAGGAGGAGGAGGCGGAGGAGGAGTCAGGGCCAGCATCAAGGCAACCTGGGAGCTCCGAGGGGGAAGAGGGAATGGAGCTCTCAGAGAGAGAGAGAGAGGCGGAGGCAGAGCCTGGGTCGTCTGTCAGCCCTCAGACGGAGAGTCAACAGCCCCCAGGTCTGGAGGTGGCTGATGAGGAAGAGGAGGAATAGCTGGGTCCAGTGCCTGATGCGCAGAAGGCAGAGGAGAGGAGAGCAGTGGAAATCTATGGGCTGGTCCTTGGGACGGAAGAGCCACCACTGCCAGCGAAGCACCACCCTAGCTCTGCGGATCAAAGGCAGGGGGCAGAGATAAATAGATGTGACAGGCAACTATTCATCAGAGATACAGGGAGAGAGAGAGAGAGAGGGAGGGAGGGAAAGAGAGAGAGAGAGACAGAGACAGACAGAGATGGTCCTGTTGCTGTTTCTAACATCTAGAGCACCCTAACCCTAAACTAACCAAAGAGAGAAGCAACCTGGAATTAAGGAGAAACGTCCTAAGAGTGAGGACAATTAACCAGTGGAACAGAAGTTGCCTTCAGAAGTTGTGGGTGCTCCATCACTGGAGGCTTTTAAGAAGAACCTGGACAGTCACTTGTCTAAAATGGTATAGGTTCTCTTGCTTGAGCAGAGGGCTGGACTAGAAGACCTCCAAGGTCCCTTCCAGTTTATTCTATTCTATTCTAGATCGTTCAACCTGGACTGCATAAGCATCTATTCATTTGGAAGGGGGGGGGGATGACAATTCATCAGTATGCATCAAAATAATCAGTGATACATGTAAATTTGAGGTTTGACTGGAACTATTAAAAATTGTATTGCTTTTTGGAAAAAAAAATCACAACTAAGAAATGCTGAGTGGGTCAAGAATGGTCCTCAATTCATGAAAATCATTTGCTGATTTTCTATCATTATATGTTGCACTTCGGCGCCATCTAGTGAACTAATCCTGGAACTCCTCCAATAAGATTACCTATTCATCACATAAGGGGACTTTTAAACCTTTGGGGTCTTATAAAAGATCCTTTCCATCTTGCATTTTTTGCCTCTCTCTCTCTGTGTGTGCTCAGGGAGAATTTGAGACTAGGAATCACTTGTCATTTGCTAGCCAGGTTATGTCTGGGCAATATTGGCTTTCCAGCAATGGCATTTATTTGAACCTCTCAGCCTCTGACATTGCAAAAAAAAAAAATGCAATGTAATGAAATGCATAAGCTGCTCACAGAGACAACTTTGCAAGTCCTTGCATTTCTTCCAGCTGGAGCCAAAAGATGATCTAACCCCAAACCAGGAAGTGAGCTGGCTCTCAGAGTGCTTTCCCTTCGGTTCCTCCCTATGGTTTCATCTTTTTTTTTTTTTAATCTTACTTGTCTAATTCCTATTGCATTTGTCTAAATGGGTCTGCAAAGTGGAAGATCGATTCCTTGTCCTTGTAGCAATGGTATTCCCCCCCCAATTTCTTGTCACCCAAAGCCTCGCTGGTGTTCCTTTTTATTAGGCCTTAAATCCTAATTTAGACGTCGGTTTTTAGGACCAGGGGGAGAAATTCAATCTTGGGGGAAGGTTTTTCTAAATAAGAATTCTTAAGAAGACCATGCTTGAGACTGTGATGCTAGTTTTTAAGATGCCAGAAAACCACACTTAGCTGAAAACCTTGTATTTATATCTTAAATTATGAAAGCCATATACGCTGAAGTAGGAGGAAAAATATGAAAGATATGTAAAGGAAAAATACATATTGGAAATAAATTTTAATACAATATTGATTTAAAACCCCCTCCATTTCTCCTATGGCCATCATCTTTGAAGAACTTCTGCCCTTTCAATATGAAACGTGGAGAAAACCTTCCAAGATACAGTAGCAGCCAAAATTGTGGAAACCTTTTGGGAAAAGTGTATTTTCTAAAATTAGCTAAGAATACCACTTTTTTTTTGGAGCAGTACCATAAAATTATATATCAATGGAAAGATAATTTAATCAAGAATGTAATGCAAATAACCTTTAGGAAGGATTTGCTATTAGAATAGCAGTTACAGTATAAAGAAGAAAAGTGAAACTCGTAGAAAAAATGAGATTTCCAAAGCTATCACCGTAGAAAAAAATGAGATATACAAAAATTATCACTAATACTTAGTTGGGTAACCTTTAGCATGAATTACAATGTCTTCCCATGGAGTGAACCAAGTCTTTTAGGTCTGTAGCTGTTATCATGTGAAACCAAGATTGAAGGATGGCTTCTGTTAACTGGGTTTGATTGCTGAGTTGCTTCTGACTAACAAGTTTCTTTAGTCGGCTCCATAGATTTTCCATTGGGTTAAGAAGGGCTGGGCTCTTCCCAGGCCATTCCAGCAGTGGAATAGGATTCTCTTGAAACTCCCAAAAAAAGGGGTGTTATTAGCCCTCAAACCTCAAAAATACACTTTTCCCAAAAGGTTTCCACAAGTTTGGCCACGACTGTAAGTGCATGAATTAAAAAACTAGAAATCATTTTTCTTCTCAGAAAATTATGGTTTGTTGTTGTTTTTTTAAAAATGAAACGTAGAAGCAATTGCATTTACGCAACTGACTTTTCTTTTGGATAAATTTTGTTTCCCGGCAACATGTGATGTAAATGTGAGCTCACCCCCTCGTCTTTCTCTCCTCTTGCGAAGGGGCCTGGCTCCTCAGAACAAGCCAGAACTTCAGAAAGTGATGGAGAGACGAAAAAGAGACCAGGTTTTCAAGCAGAAGGAAGAGGAAGCCCAGAAGAAGAAGTCAGACTTGGAAATAGAGCTTCTCAAGCGACAACAGAAATTGGAACAAGTAAGAGGGAAGAAAGAAGGTTTATGGGTCCACAGATAGTTCTCGACTTACGGCCACAGTTGAGCCCGTGGCTAAGCGAGACAGTTGTTAAAGGAGCTTTGCCCTGTGTTACGACCTTCCTTGCCCCAGCTGTGAAGTGAATCATTGATTGATTGATTGATTGATTTAGGGAATTTATATCGCCGTCTATTTGCACATGGCAACTCAAGGTGACTTACAGAATATAAAACCTCACTTTAAACAATAAAACTAATAAAAAATGTGAGTCAGTGTCTGAATTTTGATCACGTAACCATACGGATGCTGCAATGGCCGTCAGTGTGAAAAACAATGATAAGTCACTTATGTTTCATTGCTGTTGTAACTTTGAATGGTCATTAAAGAACGTAAGTCAAGGACTAACTGTATTGATCTTGATTCCAGAAGGGACCTCCTGAATCAGGGACCTCAAAATAGTTCAGAATTCTTTCAGAACCCAAAGGGAAGACACAATGGAGGACAGGTTCAGTTACTTCTGGCAGGTTCGGAGAACAGGTTGACCCCGTCTTCTTTGTGGCAGCCCCTGAGATATTGGAAGACAGCTATCATGTCCCCCTAAGTCCTTCTTTTCTCTAGACTGGCTAGTCCCCAATTCCTGCAACCGTTCTTCCTATGTTTTAGCCTCCAGTCCCCTAATCCTCTTTGTTGCTCTTCTCTGCACTCTTTCTAGAGTCTCCGCATCTTTTTTACATTGTGGTGACCAAAACTGAATGCAATATTCCAAGTGTGACCTTACCAAGGCCTTATAAAGTGGCATTAACACTTCATGTGATCTTGATTCGATCCCTCCGTTTATGCAGCCTAGAACTGTGTTGGCTTTTTTGGCAGCTGCTGCACATGGCTGGCTCATGTTTAAATGGTTGTCCACTAGGACTCCAAGATCCCTCTCGCAGTTACTGCTATGTCTTCCCTTTGGGTTTTGAAAGAATGTTGAGCTATTTTGAGGTCTCCTGGTTCATACCTTCCTTCTAGAATCGGTCCTTGGAGAGACAAAATCTCTTCTCTTCTTAAAATCTATCTATCTATCTTTCCTTTCTAGCTTGAACTTGAGAAGCAGAAGATCCAGGAGGAGCAAGAAAACGCGCCCGAATTTGTCAAGGTGAAAGGCAACTTGAGAAGAACGGCCCAGGAATCCTCAGAAGCTCCAAACTCCTAGAGAAGGAAAACTTCTTTTAAGACTTGAAGCTTTCAGCTCCAGTGGGCAGTAGGGAAGGGACTTCTGGAAGACATCTGGCACCCATTTGCCCCGGAGCGGATGCAAAAACGTGGTCAATACAAGGTCAATTTCTAGATCCTGTTTTGAAAGGGTGACTGCTTAAAAGTCAAAACTTGCCAGTAATAATAAGGAGATCAGAGGATAAACAAGCAACCCGCTTTTTCCTATTCCAGATAAGATGGAGAACCTGTTTTGAGAAGCTGGGTTGCTTATTTACTCCTGATCATGCTTAAGTGAGCATTCTCAGGCTAATATGTCTGCATTTTTCTCCCTCTCCTTGTTCCTACTTTGTGGAATTCTGCTATGCAGGAAAAAAAACAAAGTGTGGTGTTTTTTTTTTGAGACCACTTTTTGAGTTACGTTCTGTGTGGAAACTTGGCTTCAGGAATGGAGCTGGCCACTCAGATATTTTGTGTAAATAGAAAAGTCCTTTAGACTTGAAGCTGGATTTTTCCCATTTATCTCTAGTAGGCAGGATGGACCACCACAGCTGTGAGGGAGGAAGGAAGCAAGCAAAGAAAGAGAGGCAAATGCAATATTCCTGGTCGTTAGATGGCTAAAATATATTCTTGACCACTTCTGGGGTTGTAAGGAAATGGATGGTTTTTGCAATGCGACTCTCTTTTCCCCCCCCTTTCTCCAACCCAACCTTGCTAAAAGCAGTGTTGTACTTTATCATTGATTCCTCTGGCACATGCTGTGGCTGCTAAGTCTACATCGCAGCTGATATTTACTTCGATCAGGGTTTCCAAAACCATACATCTGGGTTTCTGATTCTCAATTTTTTTGCTTCTGACCCTGACTTTGCAAACATTTTATGGGACAGCCTGAGAACTTCTGGGTCAAAGAAGAAGCCATAAACCCTAAAAAATATATTTTGGTGCATCGTTTTTCATCACCTGTGTAGATTTATTATTTTCTTTTAAGATGAACAAAACCAGGCAAGTTTGGAATAATGCTGTCAGGGCTTGGCCAGGGAGTGGGAGTTTAAAAAACAACAACATGCAATTTCTCTTTATTTTCTTTGTTCTCCATGAAATCCAGTTACATTTCCACCTGGAGGTAAAAGCCCATTAATGCCGGAGAAACGTACTTCTCGACAAATGGAAATCAGATTGCAGATTAATTTATCTCGGTATATATTCTTTTCTTAAATTGTCCACCATCCAATTCTTATCTCATTCCTGTTTTCAACTAGTGAGAATGCCAGTGAGAGGCCAGGATTATGGAAAAACTATGGATTTCCAGGAAAAATCTTAGGGTAGGACTTTCCTCCAACAGTCCTAAGCTCCAATTTGTCCAATGGCATCTCCAATAGGGAAGTCAACAAATTCAAGATGGCAGCCGTGACCATGTGACCAAAACCCCTCCCTCCTTTTTTTTGCATGGGACCAAAGGAGCAGAGCTTTGATCCCGTCGTTTTAGCTGCCATCTTGAACTTTTAGCAAGGATGACCAGGGTAGCCTAACCTTGATTTTAGTTCATTTCTGTGAGTGCTTGTTACATGTATGTGTTGTTTCTTGCACTTGTTCGTTGGGGTATACGGATGGCTGGAAACCTTCCGAGCTCGTTTTCATTAGTGATCACGATAGGTAGGTAGAACATTAGCAGTACAAAAATCGCATTCAATAATTCCTTAAATAGGACCAGCTCCATTTCACCTCCCTGTTACATCCAAGCAAAATCCTTGACAGAGTTTACATCGGTTGATACAAGCAAGGGACCTATTTAGTCCTTTTGGACCCATTTCTTGCGAACGACAGCAAGCAATCGGAATAAAATCACATTATCCATCCCAGCCAGTAAGAAAAAGGTTTCTGGGAGATACCGTTTACTTCTAATTTAAATCTTGTCACAAGTTATTTTTTATCACTGACTTGGATTTATAAGGTTGTGTCTTTTTAGGAGGACACATTTAAAGGGCTTGATAAAATATATATATATATATATATAGGTGTGCGTGTGTGTGCTGGTGGATGGTTTTGCCACATGAAGGGGAAATAGGAAAGCTTGATTTAAAAAAAATTTTTTTTTGGAAAAGGTAACTTTCTCTTGCCATGCCGACAGGTGACAATTCCAGCTTTAATTTCTTCTTTTGGGATCAGAGGTGACGAGATTGTATGCCACTAACCACTAACCTTCCCTTTCTCTACATCAGTGTTTCTCAACCTTGGTAGGTTGAAGATGGGTGGACTTCAACTCCCAGAATCCCCCAGCCAGCAGCGCTGGCTGGGGGATTCTAGGAGTTGAAGACCACCCATCTTCAACCTACCAAGGTTGAGAAACACTGCTCTACTTTAACTTGGTCACTGCTGCAAGAGTTTGGGGGTGGTGGGAACGCTCCTGACACTGTGGATTTTCTTCTGGGGAAAGGACTTGCCTTAATGGACCCACCTACTCCTGTGTCTTTCTCCAGCTGTGCCATTGAATTCACCCCTTCTAGAGGTTCCACTTCCATAACCACCACCTGGCTCAGTAGACATCAAAGAATTCACAACACTCGGTATCATCATCCCCAATGAATGTTTGACCCCCCTCCTAGTCCTTTGCGTATCATAGTCTTCTCCAACTTCATTGAAACCGGCCCGTCTGCCGAATGAACATAAATTTACTCCTGGTTTAGCGACGAATAAAATCAACTGGATTTTTAAAAAGATGTTTCCTAAAACAATGGAAAAAAACAAACTTTGCAGACCACGCTGCATAGCAGTCGTAGGGAAAAAGTAGGAAACGGTGTTCCTCTGGCAGAATGTAATACTTTTGGGTCATCGAAGAACGCTACGAGAATTTGTATTTCTGTGTTGCTTCGGGATCCAGAATATGGTTTCAAGTCAGCGTGACAACACCCAAACCATCAGTGTAACATTAAGTCAGCTTTTGACTAATATTTTGGCATTGTTCAGCTCTCCTTTATTAGCAGAAAGCCGTCAAGATTGTGATAATAACTTTCCCATGTTTTTTTTCCAGAAGCGTCGCTGGATAACTTCCGCTGAGCTATTTTAATTTAAAAGTGATATTGTCTCCTTTTAGAAATGTTGTCTTTTTAAATGCTTTTAAAAGAATTTTTAGTTGGTTTAAGGTGGCAAATTAATGCCACCTCCCAATCCTCTAGGTTAGGCTATTCTTTCATGTCTTTACTTGTTTCCCGGTGTACATATATAAATATTAAAAAGGGAGCCTTAAGGGGATTTGTTTTCATAATTTAATATTTTTTGTATTTTTTGCTCTTGCCTACTTGTTTTTAACAAAGTGTTACGAAAATGAGGGTGGAATTCTTAGAACCAAAGTTACTACTTAATAAAAATGTATTACCTGCTTGGAATATGCAATGGTGTAATTGTGTGGCCTCCATCTCTGTGGTGTCTAATCTTTTGTCACTTTAAAACTGTCTTTTTATTTTTATTTTTTGCCCTTCTAACAGGAAATGATTTCAGAATCTTGTGCTCAAGCAAGGGGTTCCCATTAAGCAAAATATATATATATATATATTTTAAAAAACAAAAGTTATTTAATTACTTCTAAAAAGGTTAAATCGTGGCGACTGGACCAAAAGTTTGTTAATCCGAGATTAATGAACAAGTAATTTCATGAGTCAAAATCAAAATTGGGAAAAAGCTCTTTGACTGATGAAACTTGCCTGGAATGGAATGAGCCATGTGGATCAAACTCACCATGTCACATTGCTGTCATGTGACGTTTTGTGACGGTTTTCCCATTCACGGAGCTGGGCTGGGCGTGGCCTGTACATGACACATCTGGCCCGCAGGCCGCCAGTTTGACACCCCTGGTATAGGGTCTCCTGCTTGATCAGGGGGTTGGACTAGATGACCTCCGAGGCTGCTTCCGACTCTGTTGTTCTGTATTCTGTATCTCCTCTCTGAGCCACAAAGGGTTGAATTCATGTATTATGCTAGCCAGCCACATGGTGGCTTAGGACAACGCAACGCACGGTTCTGTTCACGTAATCGACGTAGCGAGAGTTTGCTGTGTCAGCCCACAAAATGTCCTACACTTCAAAGGTTTGCTGTTGTTGGGAAAGACGGCAAACTCTCTTGTGCTGGTGCCATGTGTTCCCTTTGGACCTAAGGCTTCCTTCTCCCAATATAGCATCCCTCCATCATCTCAATGTTTTTGCAGGATCCCCTTTCCAAATTCTGGGAGAAGAAAGAGGTTTAGCTAACCAAGAGAGGAGATGAGCTGAAACCAGGGCTGAATACATTTACCCTGTTTCCTCTAAAATAAGACCTCCCCTGATAATAAGCCCAATTGGGCTTTTGAGCACATGCTTAAGAGCCTTGGATAGTACAATGGTCTAAAGCACCCTGTTATTAACAACAGCTGCCTGCGATTATTGCAGGTTCGAATCTCACCAAGGCTCAAGGTTGACTCAGCCTTCCATCCTTTCTAAGGTAGGTAAAATGAGGACCCAGTTTGTGGGGGCAATAAGCTGACTTTGTATAAATATACAAAAGTATGAAGGCTATTGCTTAACGCATTGTAAGCCGCCCTGAGTCTCCGGAGAAGGGCAGCATATAAATCAAATTAAAAAAAAATGTGCTAAAATAAGCCCCACCCCTCCCCGAATATAAGCTCTCCCTGCAAATATTTAAAAGCATGTGCAGCCTGTCCCCGCCATTTCTCAAAGTAATAAGACCTCCCTGAAAATAAGGCCAAGTGCTTATTTCGGGGTTCAAAAAATATAAGACAGGGTCTTATTGTTGTGGCCCATCAGCGGCCTGCGCGGATTGTGGCTGATCCCGACGAGGAGGCTGGTGTGTCGCGCCAGCAGCCTGTGCAGCCGGCATTCGAGTTGGACAGTGAGGAGGCTGGAGAAGATGTGGTGCCAGAGGCGGGGATTCAGCCAGGGCCTTCAGAACTTTTTTAAGCGAAGAGGATGAAGTGGAGGAGCCTCTTCTCAATGCACGGACACGCAGAGCTGCCAAAAGGCAGGAGTGGCTCCTCAAGAGGAGATCGCCTCGAAAGTAAGGCTTGGGGCTAATTGGCCACTCCTTTAGCCTATTTAAGTTTGCATGCAGCTTGTAAATAGCTGCAGGAAACAATGTTCATTCGTTCGCTGATTATTGAGTTTGAATTTTCTCTGCAAACCTGGCTTCTGGGCTTTCTGCCAACTCTTCTAAGACTCTACCTTATCTGTGGAATTTCTGGCAGGTTGTTAAGAACGTTTTATTAACAGCCTGCATTTGCAGAAGACTGTTTTGAAGTAAACGGAGTTTTGTTCGAAGTTTGTAAGTGCTGCATTCTTTGGGACCCGTAGCTGGGACAGAACACTTATTTTCGGGGAAACACGAGTATGTAGCTATCCTATTGTCATCTTCAAGGGCCAACAGCCCCCAAAGGGCACAGCCTAACAGCAAGACAACCACTTGGAGGCTGCCGCTGATTTCACTATTTTTTTTATTCTTAGAGAAGGAGGTTCAAGAGGGCAAATCAAAGGAAGATCTTGGCTTGCTCAGCAGAGAAAATTTAACAACAACAAGAACAAAAAGAGAGAGAGTGAAAAACTCTGCAAAAAAATACATTGAAATAATACAGATAAGGTGATTTGGATCCGACATCATCAACATGTATGTTCTAAGCTTGAGATGGCGAACCTGTGGCACACAGTGCCCTCTCTGGTGGCACATGAGCCATCGCCCTCAGTTATGCGCTCTGCTACGCATGCGCGCGTGTCTCCTGCTGGCCAGCTGGTCTTCGAGTATCTGCCGTGCATGCACGTGGGGTGGGGTATGTACCCCCCCGGCTGCACTTGGGGTGGGGGGGCATGTGGGGGGTGGGGTGCATTCAGAGTCACATGCACAGGAGCCGTGTGCGCATTGCATTTTTGGGGGTTGGGTGCACACGCGGTTTGGGCACTCGGTCAGGGTTGAAATGCTGACGGTTCGGACCAGATCACCCGATCCGGTAGCGATGGTGGCGGGTGGTTCGGAGAACCGGTAGCAAAAATCCCTGCACCCCCCCCCCCCCATGCCCAGCTGATCTGCACGATCATCAGAGGCTTTTTTTTTTACTTTTAAAAGCATTTTTTCTACAACCTCTTCTGCCGAAAAAATGCTTTTAAAAGCATTTTAAAAAATGCTTAAAAAAAAGAGAAGCTTCTGATGATTGCGCGGCTCAGCTAGGATTGTCAGAGGCTTTTCAAAGCATTTTTTTCTGCTTGGCCGAAGAGGTGGTTAAAAAAATGCTTTGAAAAGTCTCTGACGATCCCAGCTGAGTTGCCTGATCATCAGAGGCTTTTCAAAGCATTAGAAAAAAAGCTTTGAAAAGTAAAAAAAAAAAAAAAAGTTGGCCACGCCCACCCAGTCACATTACCCCACCACCACCACCAAGCCACGCCCACAGAACCAGTAATAACAAATTTTACATTTCACTCCTGCACTCGGTCCAGAAAAGGTTAGCCATCATGGTCCTAAACTGTTAGGGTTCAGTCTAATCCCATAGCAATACACATATTGTTTTTTCTCCCAGTTAAAACATCCTGCCTGGGGGTGGAAGAGAAACGGCCTAGACTTCTCTCCTGGATCCTCCTAGAGGGGGCTGTATGAGGGTCTCACATTATTGGTTTGTGTTTTTTTTTTCACAACTTTGCAATTGGGTCTTTTACAAAGACTCCCTTATGAATGCTTTGCAAAGTCTTGTTTGTCTGTAATCTTTTAATGCAGGGTGCTCTCTGAACTTGGGTTTTTTTTTTTCCCGTAGAGTTTCATGATCCAACTAGGGAACATTATCAGTGATAGAAGGAAGTGAGGTTTACATCTAATTCTGGTCATAGGTCAAAGACTAGCTATAATTGCAACCACCAGGACCAGAAGCATAACTATTAAAATGCCCCATCCAAGTGTATCTCATCTGTAGCCACAAAGCATGAAATATTTGTGATTAAATAAAATCCGGAGCAGCTGAATATTAGCAAGATTTTAAAGGCCTTCGTGAAAATCGTTTTGAGGCTACAAGTTGTATCTCCCGCTGTTTATCTGGCTACAATAGGATGATGATTAGAACATCTTCAAGAATCTGGTTTTGCCAGCCAATCTTGTAAAAACACGATTTGTGTTTATTTATTTTTTTTATTTTTATTTTTTAAATTTTATTGTGTTTAAAAGGCTGGGCTTCCGAGCTGGAGATTTTTTTCCTTGTACAGGATATTGCATTTAATGCTGAGCTAAACATTCTTTCAGGTGCTGAATTAAAATTGAACAAGAGGGTTTTGGAAGGAGAGGCCAATCTAAAAAAGGTTGCATCGGGCTTTTTTTTAAGTGTGTGTGTGTGTGTAAAATGTGCAAGACAATCAGAAACTGAAATACAGGATTTGTGATCTCAGATTGTCTTCTCAACACTCCCAAGGCTGTTTTCTGTTTCCGTTTTCAAATGACAAGACAAAATGGTGTTTTCAAAGGGGACAATATTTTGCTTCTGGCAATCCTTCTGTTAATATGGACAAGTTTTGCACCATGTTTTAAAAATTAGAACAGTTAGGTTCAGTGTTTTCTCAAATATAGGTCAGCTCACGCCAGTATGTTATCTCGTTTTACAAATACAAAACAAAATTAATTCTTCTTCCAAAAACCTGATTGCTTCTCTGTTTCTGTTCTCTCTCTCTCTCTCTCAAAAAAAAAAAAATTGATCTGATCCCAAATTGTTTTGCTTGTGATGTTACTTATACAAAGTCTTCAGATGGCACCCACCAATTTCTATCTTTTTACTACGAACAATTAAAAACACAATCTAAGACAGAGAGAATTGTGTGAAATGGTGCAATTTTCTCAAGATCTCTGCATTCTTGGATGACATCTTATGCAGTATGACAAATTGTGTTTGTTTTTGTAAATGTGCAGCACTGATTTGTTGAGATGCTGCCTGGTTCTAGAGGTGATGAGTTCTAATTCCGCCTTAGTCATGAAAGCCAGCTGGGTTATTTAGGGCCAATCACCAGGCGTCTGTGACTTCTAGTTCCACCTTGGATATAAAAGCCAGTTGGGTGACTTTGGTCACCATCCTTTGGGCTCAGTTGTGGTCGTAACTCAAGGACTACCCTGTACAAGCCAACCAAGCAGAAGAAATAGATGAACTTTTAGCTAATCAGTTAACCAACATATGCAGGAAACACACCACAGTAGTAATGGGAGATTTTTAATTGCCCTGATATCAACTGGGAGACAAATTCTGGATCAACTGGGAGATCAAACAGATTCCTGACCAGCCTAGCTGACAACTTCATCACCCAAAAGGTAGAGGTAGCAACTAGAAGGACAGCTATACTGGATCTTATTCTTACCAACTGAGAAGAAGTCATAGAAGGAATTGAAGTTGTAGGAACTTTAGGGGAGAGTGACCATGTCATATTAGGATTCAATATAATACAAGGACAAGCAACAGAATATAATCAAACCAGGGTTTCAGTCTTTAAAAGAGCTGATTTTAACAAACTCAGAGAGAACTTGGAAAGGATCCCATTTATGAAACTCTTACAGGGGAAATCAATTCAAGAAGTTTGGGAAACTCTGAAAAATATGATTATAAAAGCCCAGTCTAGTTCAGTACCACTTCTGGAGAAGAGGGATCATTAACATAAGTGTGAAGGCTACACCTGAAAATTGTAAGATGGCCTTTTTGGTTCTCCCATACCAAGAGAAAGGTAGGAAGAAGGAATGTAAAACGAAAATTGTGGCATTAGTTTATTAACCATGCCTAGCAGGGCTGTGCAAACCAAATTTTATTTCTAGAGCCCAAGGCTTAGATAGCATACAAATCTTTGTAATAAAATGTTTCATAAAGTGAATTGGTTTGAATTATGGATGATTCTCATAAGTGTGGAGTTGAAGGTTGATTGCTGAAGGTGATAAGAGCAGAAGATGATGAAATTAAAGCAGGCAGCCAAATTAATGGAATGCTTAATAAATGGTTCTACACCTACCAGGGAGTATGTGAAGTATGTCCTCATGTTGTCTTGATTGAAGATGTTTCCTTCTTCAAAATTGAATGTGAGAAGTTAGAAAAAAGCAAAACAAATATATGAATTGGGGGAAAAAAGCCAACACAATTCTGGGCTGCATAAACAGAGGGATAGAATCAACATCAAGTGAAGTGTTAATACCACTTTATAATGCCTTGGTAAGGCCACACTTGGAATCCTGCATCCAGTTTTGGTCACCACAATGTAAAAAAGATGTGGAGACTCTGGAAAGACTGCAGAGAAGAGCAACAAAGATGATTAGGGAACTGGAGGCTAAAACATATGAAGAATGGTTGCAGGAATTGGGTATGTCTAGTCTGGTGATAAGAAGGACTAGGGATGACATGACAGCAGTCTTCCAATATCTCAGAGGTTGCTCCAAAGAAGAGGGGGTCAACTTATTATCCAATGGGCCTGAAGGGTAGGAGAAGAAGCAATGGATGGAAACTAATAATGGAAAGAATCAACCTAGAACTAAGGAGAACTTTCCTAACGGTGAGAATAATTAATCAGTAGAGTGGAAGTGTGAGTGCTCCATCATTGGAGGCTTTTAAGAAGAGGCTGGCCAGCTACATGTCTAGAATGGTAGAAGGTCTCCTGCTTGAGTGGGAGTGGTCCTTTCTATCTCTGTTATTCTGATATTTAGCGCAACTAGTTTGCAAGAAACAAGAACGTAGGGAGATAAAGTGAGGTCTATACATGTGAAGTCGATTTGGCTATATTTCCTTTATCTCACATCTTTAATTTTGTTGCCTGGTTGCCTCTGATTTAATTTCGGTGCTGTGTATAACATGTTTGGCCCAAGGGCGAACTGGGTCTTGTACGGAAAACCACAAAGAGCCGTTGCAAGGGAAACGCTGGTAGCCTTCAGCCCATTTCTCTCGACTGTTTTAATTGCATCCAGTGTCCCAATTCAGCCTTCGCAGCTCCAAGTAAGAACAGCTACAAATTCAAAAGCTAGCAAACGAGGAGAAAGGCGACGTCTGGCTTCTGGCAAAGCATAACTTTCGTGCAGTTATAGTGCATGAAGCCTTCGCCTGGTTCCTGCCAGAGGAATGGAATAAGATCCCAGAATATTGCTTTGCAATCCTATTACTTTCCCTGCGGTAAATTCTTTTGCTGACCGTTTTCTTTGGAGTGATTCCTCTTAGCTGTTGTTTATTCACTGAACTTTCTAAGGATGAAAATCAGGGGTGGGTTCCACTTACCTTTACTACCGGTTTGCAACGAGGCCGCGTGATGGGAAAAAAATGAAACCTTGATTTTGGGTTTTATCGATGAGATAGATTTGTTGTTATAGAAATGGCTAGTTTATAGTATAATGTAAAAGTAAAAAGTTGAAGTTTGATGTTAAGCCCTTATTTTACTGCACCCAAAGGAATCAAAAGTCAATGCCTTTTCTTTCTTTCTTTTCCCCCTTTTTCTTTCCTCCACATTTCTCTTCCCTGTTTCCTTCCCTGTTTTTCCTATCATTTACTTTTGTATTTTCTTGGTGCCCTACGTTATAAGCTAATAAAATTGTTACAAAAATAAAAAACAAAAATGTTGGAAATGGGCACATTTTATCATATGTGGTAGACCTGTCCTAAAGCAAAAAAAATTTTTGGGGAAAGACACACAGGTGGCTAGAAAAGATGATGGGGAAACCTGTAGATTTTAAACCTGAATTGTTTTTATTAGATATAATATCAGAAAAATTAGATAAGAAAAGTGTGTATTTAATATTACACATTGTAATAACAGTGAGGATTCTATTTGCACAAAACTGGAAAAATGAAGAAACACCATTATATGAAGAGATAATTAAGAAGATACTAGATTGTGCAGAAATGGATAGATTGACATTGAAAATTAAGCAGAAAGAAGACACAGAATACCATCAAATCAATCAATCAATCAATCTATAATCTATCTCTCATCTCTCTCTCATCTATCTATCATCTATCATCTATCTATCAATTTATATCTATCATCTATCTATCATCTATCAATTTATATCTATCTATCTATTAATTTATATCTATCTATCATCTATCTATCTATCATCTATCTATCTATCTATCTATCTATCTATCTATCTATCTATCTATCTATCTATCTAT
>WNWU01000049.1:1533975-1547286 GCA_012654045.1 Ptyas mucosa
TATCTATCTATCTATCTATCTATCTATCTATCTATCTATCTATCTATGAATGAATCTATTTTACCAGTGGTTGGAAAAAAGGGTTGGAGATTAAGAATATAATCATTATTGTTAAGCAAATTAAATACCCAGACAACATGATGTTTATTAACCACTTAAAAATGTAATCAATAAAATTTAAGAGAGAGAGAGAGAGCAGAATCCAGAATGCAGAAACGTCACCCAGTCCTTTCCCCCCTGGATAAATCCATTAGCAGCTACAGAGAAATGATTACTTCTTGAGTGATGGATGATGAGGGACAGTTCTGAATCTCCATAATCAGAAACATAATTCTGCTTAAATTACCTGACAAGGCCGGTTCTCCCGGTCCAACCCGCTGTGATAATCTGAAAAGATACGTGGGAGACGAGATGAAGAGTCTTAATTGAAAGGAATGGGGAGGGGGGAACCTAATTACGGAGATAAGAATTTGAAGACACCGGATTCCTCGGGTTTCATGTCATCGGCCCTGCCAAGACGCATTAAGTTTGAGTAGTTTGTCCCTTGGTCAAAAGACATTCGTTTAACCCTTATTTGGGATATTAATCTGATTGCCGGGATCATCCTTGCTGAGTGTAAGGTTTGCGTGGGATCAGGGAGGGAGAATTGGTGCGTAGTCCTGGAGTTACACCAGGGGTGGGGCCGCTGGGGGTTCGCAGGGGTTCGGGAGAACCTCTAGCTAAGATTCTGTGCAGTTCGGAGAACCCCCAAATCTCACTCCTGGCTGGTCCCACCCACCCCACCCCGCCTCTCCCAGGAGTCCCCACGTGGCCCGTTTTGGATGCAGGTAAGTGCAGGGTGCATGTGGAGGCTCAGGAAGGGCAAAAAATGAGGCAACCGGAAGTTCAGGAAGGCCGGAAACAGGCCTCCAGAGCCTGGGGAGGCCATTTTCGCCCTCCCAGAGGCTCGAGAAGAGCCTCCGGAGCTCGGGGAGGGCAAAAACTCCCACACATGGTGCAGGAGGCCGACTGGGCCACGCCCACCATGGCCACACCCACCCAGCAACCGGACAGAGAACCCTTTGCTAAAATTTTTGAAGCCCATCTCTGGTTACAATGGTTTGTTTAATGACCATTCAAAGTTGCAACGGCACTGAAACAAAATTGACTTATGATTGTTTTTCACACTTATGACCACTGCAGCACGTGATCAAAATTCAGACACTTGGCGGCTGACTCATATTGACGACGGTTGCAGTGTTGATCCCCTTTTGTGATCTTCTGACCAACGTGGTTCACTAAACAACCGAGCGACTAACTTAATAACTGTAGCAAGAAAAAACACCCCTTTTTTCCAGTGCTGTTGTAACTTCAAACTGTCATTAAGCAAACTTGTCAAGTTGAGGAGTACCTGTATTTTAAATAATTTCCTTATACTTTGCATACTTCTTGCAAATATTTGTGTGTGTGTGTGTTTTAAGTGTTTACTCTGATTTGAGAGTTCGTTGGTTTTATAAGCCTCAAGGACTTCCATTAGTACAAACCCTTGTTCTTCTAGGTCAGAGGCCGGCAACCTTAAACACTCAGAGAGCCACTTGGACCCATTTCCCACAGAAAAGAAAACACCGGGAGCCACAAAACTCTTCCCGTACCTGACTATTTCTTCAGTGGCCACAAAAGTAGCATATATAGTTGAATTAAAGATTCTGTTTTCTTCTGAAACTTTTCACTGTTATCCATGGTTGGCCTACCAGGGATCAAAAAGCTTAATAAATTGTGTGTCGGTGGGTGTCGCACAATTGGCAGTTGTGACACATATTTTGAGCGACAGGGAGCCGCAGCAGAGGGATGAAAGAGCCACAAGGGCTCCAGAGCCACGGGTTGCCAACCCCTGTTCTAGGTAATACATTTATTTAAGTATCTGGTTATTCTTTCAAAGAATGAACTATTTCTTCTACTTTCTCGAAATTAAATGCCCTTATGGCTTCCTTGAAAAATGAAGGGCCAGTTGAGAAAATCCACTGCTTCAAATAGGATCCGAGTTTTTGGGGGCCACGCTGGGCTGTTGATCCCCCCAGGCAAAATCGGACCCCTGGATGGATTTTTATTGAGATTTCCTTGCTATAAATCACCATGGCAACCAAACAGGTGCCGCGGCTGGCAATCGGCAACAGTTGTCTGCCTTCCATGTGACGCCAATACGGAATGGAAGGCGGCTTCAGAGAAATGCAGGCTTAATTGAGGCTTATTTCAGCAGGGTAGAAGTAGAGGGGGAAAAAAATCATTGGTTTTTTTGTTCTTCTTGTAGTTGTTCAGGAAGATAATTGCTTCTTTCTTTGAGCGAGCAACTCAAGGGGAAAATGTTCTTTGTGTGTATACAAGAATGGCCGTTATCTTGAAGGAGGAATGTGTTGATTTTAATCAAGGTTTCTCGCTTGGTTAAGAAATCAGCCCTGGGAGACCGTCAAAGATTTGCTTGTCACGCATTCAGGATTTTTGAAGCGAAATTAATTTTAAAACTGCAAGCAGTCCTGGACTTACAGCCACAACGGAGCCCCAAATCTCAGTAGCTAAGCAAGACAGTCGTTAAGTGAATTTTACGACCTTTCTTGCCGCAGTTGTTAAGCGAATCACTGCAGGTGTTAACTTAGCAACATGGTTACTAAGCAGATCTGGCTTCTCCGTGACACTGCGACTGTCATAAGTATGAACCAGTTGCCAAGTGTCCAAATTTTGATCACGTGATCCCGGGACATTGCAACTAGTCAGTTGCAAAGTGAATCTAGCCCTGTTTTAGGACCTTTCTTGCCATAGTTGTTAAGTGAATCACTGCAGGTGTTAAGTTAGTTACCCGGTTGTTAAGTGAATCTGGCTTCCCCATTGACTTTGCTTGTCGGAAGGTTGCAAAAGGGAATCACGTGACTCTGGGACACTGTGACCGTCATAAGTGTGAACCAGTTACCAAGCATCTGATCACGTGACCCTGAGGATGCAGGGTCGTAAGAGTGAAAAATGGTCATGTCACTTTTTTCCCAATGCTGTTGTAACTTCGAACGGTCGCTAAATGAACACACTTTTTTTTTTCACCCGTATGTGAAAAAAAATTGAGGATGATGATCACACTGGAGGCTGAAATCCCTTCTGAATTATGAGGTCAGCAGGAAAGATGGACGAAGAAGTGATCCATCTTTTGTTCTTCCTCCCGTATTTCACATTTCTCATCTTTCTTGGCTGCCAATAAACTTAATAGCTTTGCTGGCCAGGGGCCAGAGATTCAGCGATGGACATCCAGGTGTTTCTTGACAACTGCACAAGTCAGGCCAGATGGAAATGCCTCTGCTTACCTGTGTGCGCGCCAGCTGACAGCCGTTTGTTATTTGTTTAGCAAATGTTGGGTCTGCAAAATTTGATTTTGATGGAAGTAGCATGTTTCTCTTTCAATCCCATTTCTTGCTTTATTATTTCAAGGTAGGTGCTGCCCGACTCCAATCAACTCTGGGCAACAGGAAGCCAAAAATATTAAACTAAATCTAAATCCAGTAGTAAACAGATGGAAGAGTCGGTCAACACAATGTAGCACATGGCCATCAAGGAGCTGCAACCTTCTTAGCCCAAAGTCTGGGGAAGACCTAAGACTTTAAGGCTCTCTTGGGGTGCTATCAAGGTGGGAACCACCCCAATGTCCAGGGGAACTTCACTTTAGGTCCTACAACAGAGAAGGTGCACTTTGTAGGTCTTGATAGTTGACATTATTTGATCAAGGCAAGCTGGGGCATGCCAATCTTGAAAGAATGAGCTGTTTGTGCCAACCCTATGATAGTTAGGTGACTCTCTCAAGTAACTAGGCAGGGATGTCACTTAGACATATCAAGATGTCCATCACTGGCTTGCTGCTGCATTCTGGACCAGTAGAAGCTTCTGGTGGTCACCAAAGCAGCCCCATGTACAATGTGTTATGGAAATAGAACTGTGACAGGACCCCTAATTTAAGAAAGAATGACACTGGTGCGCCACAAGAAGCTGTGCAAAGCCTTCCCAGCCACACTTGTCATCTCTTAAATAGGAAATGCTAGCCCATCCAACCAAGGTTAATGAAAGAACATCTTCAGGTCCAGGTGGCCCCAACCTCCACAGTCATAAGGTCTTGCTAGGATTGAAAATCCACAGTTACCACACCTCGGCTGAACGCTGAGTTTTTGAAGATGCAAAGCAGAGTTCTAAGAACTGATTCAGTTCCTTTGTTGTTGTTAGCTGCGAAATTGTGTCCAACCCATCGCAACCCCATGGACAACGTTCCTCCAGGCCTTCCTGTCCTCTACCATCCTCTGGAGTTGAAGTCCACAAGTCTTAAAGCTGCCAAGGTTGGAGACCCCTGATTTAAGAGTTGTTTATTGAGGAAGCCACAGTGGCTTGGTATATACATAAAGTATAAACTGGGTTTACAAATAATTGTGACTAGATCTCTTCCCCACAGTAAGCAAATACCAAAGTTACTTCCTTGAACTCTAGTTCAATGGATGAACTTGGCACCTGAAATGCAACTGAGTTTTTCCTAATTGGCAATGACTTATTTTTATTTTTTTTTTCTTCCTCCCATTGGACCTTATATATCAATTGTTGAGTGGAAAAATGCAGGAATTACAATTCTACACCGGAGCGAAAGTGCGTGACACATCCACTAATTAAAACGACTGCAGGGACGGTTGGAAATTGTATTATTCTGCGCCCGTCCCAATATGTAGGTCAAATGTAACCGTTGGACCATGAGATTTAACAGCTTGAAAGCATATTTCAATTAATAATGAAAACACGGCGGGGCTGACTGATAATCAGTCATAGACAAACACATGTTAGGCAGGCCGCACTTGTGATAAACTCATATTATTGGTTAGATGCTGCCTTTTGATGCTGTGAATACGTTCGCGCGAATCTTTATATTAAAATGAAACTCAGGTTTGTTCAGAACATTTTTTGGTTTTTAGTAGGGAATTTCTGTTCTGGACACAAGTAATATGCACTGAATTAGCTAAATAGCTTGGGAAACATGGAGGTGGCACAAAATACGAGAGAGAAAGAGAGAGAGAGAGAGAGAGGGAGGGAGGGAGAGAGAGAGGGAGAGAGAGAGAGACCAACAGACACCAATAGGAAAGGGAACTTGGAGGTCTTCTAGTCCAGTGATGGCTAAGCTTTTTGCCATCGCATGCTGAAAGTGGGGGGACAGTGGGGTGGATCACATGTGCGCGTGCTCACACCCACAATTCAATGCGCCCTGCCCCACCGTGCACAACCCCACTGCGCTCCCCCGTTTTTGGCACGCAATGGCACGATGGGCCCAGTAGGCCCATTTTTCGCCCTTCCCAGGCTCCAGAGGCTTTCTTGGAGCCTGGGGAGGGCAAAAACAGCCTTCCCCACCCCACCTGGAGGCCCTCTAGAGGCCAGAAATGGTCCATTTGCCAACTTCCAGTGGGACCAGAAGGCCTGTTTCTTGCTCTTCCCAGGCTTCAGAGCCTTTCTATGTAGACTGAGGAGGGGGAAAATAGCCTCCCCCCCCCTCCTGGAGGTCCTACAGAGACTGGAAACGGACCATTTGCTGACTTCCAGTGGGCCCAGAAGGCCCGAAAATCAGAGCTGGAGCTGAGCTAGGGCAACGCTTGGGTGCCCACCAATATCGCTCCGTGTGCTACCTGTGGCAGGCGTGCCATAGGTTCGCCATCACGGTTCTAGTCCAACGCCTCTGCTCAAGTGGGAGACCTTGTATCATTTCAGACAAATGGCTGTCTAGTGCCTTCTTGAAAACCTCCAGTGTTGGAGCACCCACAACTTCTGAAGGCAGGTTGTTCCACTGGTTGATTGTCCTCACTGTCAGGAAGTTTCTCCTTAATTCCAGGTTGCTTCTCTCCTTGGTTAGTTTCCATCTGTTGCTTCTTCTCCTGCCTTTCGGATAAGAAGTTGACCCCCCTCTTTTTTGTAGCAGCCCCTCAAATATTACTATCATGTCACTTTCTCTTCGTCAAGATTAGACAGACCCAATTCCAGCAACCGTTCTTCATATGTTTTAGCTTCCAGTCCCCTAATCATCTTTGTTGCTCCTCTCTGCACTCTTTGCAGAGTCTCAACATCTTTTGTTACAGCGTGGTGACTAAAATTCAAGTGCAGATCTGAGACTATTGAAAAGAGCTTTTAATTTTATAGGTTTGGAGATGGTTTTTTTAAAAGACTTTTTTATTCCTTCAATCCTAGCTCATAAGATTTTGCTGGGCTGTTCAGTGAGGTCCAAGGTCTTAACCCCTCTTAAGAAGCAACAAAGCAGTAATAGTTTACAGCTACAGTTGGATTTATTTCTTTATGATTTTTTTTTTATTAAAAGAAGATTTTACAAAAGATTTTTTAAAAACTATAGAAGAGGAGGAGGAGGAGGAAGAAGAAGAAGAAGAAGAAGAAGAAGAAAATATATGAAAAAAGTAAAGGTAAAAGAACAACCCAAAAAAAGGCAAGAAAAGGGATATCTAAAAAAGTGACTTTTGATCTTTGCAATATTACCAACCTAGCAATTAGCATCTCTGCCTTCCCAAATCGCATCCACTTAATTCCCCTTTTCCCATAAACAGACCTTTTTAATCAATAAATCCCAAAATCAGCAGTTCATTTTTAAAAATCCATTTTCAGCAAAAAGTCTGTAAAGGGTTGCCAGTTTTATTTTATTTTAAAAGTAGCTTAGTTTCCTCCAAGTCAATTTAGCCATTTCTGCAAAATCAGCCGTTCTTCGTAACCCAGTCTTCCATTTTTGGTGCTTCCATAGCCATCCCTCTGTGTGCACATAATAACTTTGTAGCAGGTACCATATATAAAATTATTATTATTATTATTATTATATTATATTTATATACCGCTCTACTCCCGGGGGACTCAGGGCGGTGTACAGACAAATGATAAAATACATATAATACAAATATTTTAAAGAATTGATTAAAATACAATTAAATAATTTGGTCTTAAACCTAAAATTAAAACTCTAAATTTATGAGATTAAGATTTAAAAATATAAGAGCAATTTTAGAAGAGGTTAGTCCAGGCCAGCCTGCTGGAATAGAAACGTCTTGAGGGCACGGCGGAAAGCGCGGAGATCTGGGATTGTCCGTATCTCCGGGGGGAGCTTGTTCCACATGGTGGGTGCCCCCACAGAGAAGGCTCTCCCCCTGGGGGCCGTCAGTCGACACTGTTTGACCGACGGCACCCTGAGAAGCCCCTCTCTATGGGAGCGTACTGGTCGGTGAGAGGGTACTGGTGGCAGAAGGCGGTCTCGAAGATAGCCCGGTCCTAAGCCATGGAGCGTTCTAAAGGTGGTAACCAAAACCTTGAAGTGCACCCGGAAGAACACAGGAAGCCAGTGCAGCTCGCGCAGGAGGGGTGTCACATGGGAGCGCCACATCGCTCCCATAACTACCCGCGCGGCTGCATTCTGGACCAACTGGAGCCTCCGGGTGCTCTTCAAGGGGAGCCCCATGTAGAGAGCATTGCAGTAGTCCAGGCGGGAAGTGACGAGGGCATGAGTGACCGTGTTTAATGAGTCCCAATTTAAAAAGGGGCGCAACTGGCGTATCAGGCGAACCTGATAAAAAGCCCTTCTGGCCACAGCCGTCAGGTGTTCTTCTAAAGATAGCTGTGAGTCCAGAAGGACGCCTAAGTTTCGAGCCCTCTCTGTGGGGGCTAATGACTCGCCCCCAATAGTCAGCGTTGGCACCAACTGACTATATCGGGATGTCGGAAACCACAGCCACTCGGTCTTGGATGGGTTGAGCCTGAGTCTGTTCCTCCCCATCCAGATCCGTACAGCCTCCAGGCACCGGGACATCACTTCAAGGGCATCATTGGGGTGGTCTGGGGTGGAGATGTACAGCTGGGTGTCATCAGCGTACTGGTGGTACTTCACCCCGAAACCACGGATGATCTCACCCAGTGGCTTCACATAAATGTTGAACAGAAGGGGCGAGAGAACCGATCCCTGTGGTACCCCACATATAAGGGGCCTCGGGGTCGATCTCTGCCCCCCTGCCAACACAGACTGCCACCGGTCAGAGAGAAAGGAGGAGAACCATCGCAACACGGTGCCCCTCACTCCCAACTCTTCCAGCCGGTGCAGCATGATACCATGGTCGATGGTATCAAAAGCCGCTGAGAGATCTAATAGGACCAGGGCAGAGGAACAACCCTTGTCCCGAGCCCTCCAGAGATCATCAACCAATGCAACCAATGCCGTTTCCGTGCTGTGTCCAGGCCTGAAGCCCGACTGGAACGGATCCAGATAAGATGATTCATCCAGGTACTGAGGAAGCTGTTGTGCTACCACACTCTCAACAACCTTCGCAACGAAGCGAAGGTTGGAGACTGGACGGTAATTAGCCAATATTGCCGGGTCCAGGGAAGGCCTCTTGAGGAGAGGTCTCACCACTGCCTCTTTCAAGGCAGCAGGAAAGACACCCTCACTCAGAGAAGCATTTATAATCCCCTGGAGCCAGCCTCGTGTAACCTCCCGAGAGGCCAGCACCAACCAGGAGGGACACGGGTCCAATAAACATGTGGTAGCATTCAGCCTCCCCAGTATCCTGTCCACATATTCGGGAGTCACAGAATCAAACTCTTTCCAGGTGGTATTCTCAAGACCTGCCTCCGTCCTTTCCTCTGAATCTACTATGTCAGAGTCCAGGTGTTCCCGAATCTGAGTGATTTTATCATACAGATATTGAACAAAATCCTCGGCTCTACCCTCCAAGGGGTCTTCCCGCGCTTCCTGAAGGAGCAGGGAGCGGGTCACCCTAAACAAGGCGGCCGGGCGGTTATCTGATGATGCAATAAGAGCGGAAAAATAGTTATGTTTTGCCGCTTTTATCGCCACTAGGTAAATCTTAATATGAGATCTTACCAGTGTTCGGTCAGATTCAGATCGGCTGGCTCTCCAATTGCTCTCCAGGCGTCTTTTCCGACGCTTCATCTCCCTCAGCTCCTCAGTGTACCAAGGAGCCAGGCGAGATCGGCGTCGAGTCAGAGGCCGCAAAGGCACGACTCGATTCAAGGCCCCGGCAGCCTCCCTATCCCAGGTGGCCACCAGGTCTTCGATCGAGCCATGTGCCAGAGCCTCAGGAAATGGCCCAAGCTCCTTCTGGAACCTATCTGGGTCCATCAGGCGCTTGGGGCGGAACCACCTTATCGGTTCCGCCTCCCTGCGGCGGGGTGTGGTGGTTCGAAGGTCAAAGTGAAGGAGGGAGTGATCCGACCATGACAAGGGCTCAATCACTATATCCCCTATCTCAAGATCACTCAACCACTGACCAGAGACAAAAACCAGGTCCAGCGTGTTTCCCTCAGTGTGAGTAGGGCCATGAACTAACTGGGTCAGGTCCATGGCCGTCATGGAAGCCATGAACTCCTGAGCCACCTCAGACGCCTCACCGACGGATGGCAGGTTGAAATCTCCCATGACTATAAGTCTAGGGATATCAACCGCCACCGCGGCTATAACGTTGAGTAGCTCAGGCAGGGCTGCCGCCACATAGCAGGGAGCCAGGTACGTAACTAGCAAGCCCATCTGTACCCCATGACCCCACTTCACAAGGAGGGACTCACATCCGACCGTCTGAGGAACAGTGGCCTCCTTCGGGCCAAGACCTTCTCTAATGATAACTGCCACCCCCCCACCCCTCCCCTGTGACCTTGGCTGATGAAATGCTCGGAAACCAGGTGGGCACATCTCTATGAGAGAAACCCCTCCCTCCTGGCCCAGCCAGGTCTCCGTAATACCTGCCAGGTCCGCTCCCCCCTCTTGAACAAGATCACAAATGAGGGGGGCTTTGTTTACCACAGACCTGGCGTTGCATAGCATCAGCCGAAGGTCCAGGGCCTGAGGGTCTGTGCAACCTGGGGAACGAGCAGAGCATTGGGGGCCGGAGCATGCCACCGCTTGAAGACAGCGAGCGCGTACTCCCTTCACTTGATATGGCCCCCTACTCCCGCCATATCTGCCCCTCCCACCTATAGTACTGATGTAATGTCTACCGATAGTATAAGCTCTAACCCCCTCCTTGACTCCGGATTTCGTATCACCTCCGTCGTGCTCCTTAGCCGGACTAGACCCCGTCCCTTGCAGATTAACCCCTGAACCCACACAACCCACCCCCCTCCCGGGAGGTCCCCCAGCCTCCTTATTTACATTAGAAACCACCCTCCTCCCAGATCTTTTTAAAATAGAGTTTGAAAAACTATTGAAAAAAAATAAAATTAATCACCGGGAGCCTTTTTTTTTTAGCTGAATGTCCATAAGTCCTAATAAGAAAAGTTTCGTTTTCATCTGGATGCTAATTTTTAAAACTTTCTGCCTCACGTTACATACGTCTATCCCAGTGGTGGGTTTCAAATTTTTTTACTACCAGTTCTGTGGGTGTGGCTTGGTGGGTGTGGCATAGCTTGGTGGGCGTGGCTTGGTGGGTGTGGCAAGGGAAGGATACTGTAAAATCTCCATTCCCACCCCACTCCAGGGGAAAGTTACTGCAAAATCCCCATTTCCTCCCAATCAGCTGTGACTCGGGAGGCAAAATATAGATGGCGGCAGGGCCAGTTAGAATTTTTACTACAGGTTCTCCGAACTGCTCAAAATTTCCGCTACCGGTTCTCCAGAATTGGTCAGAACCTGCTGAAACCCACCTCTGATCTGTCCCCAGGATCTTATAGCTTTGACTCAAGTCCACCAAGCAGGATAAAATGTCCATGTTTGTTCATATTTCCACCAGTGATTAGAAGTACCTTTATGTATCTTAGATAATTCCCCTGGCATCACATACCAACACTACATCGGTTTTAAAAAGTTTTCTTTTAAATTGTAAGACAAAGTGAGTTTCACACCTTTTAATCACATTCTCTCCCGTTGATCCATTTGAATATTTTAAGCAAAATTCTTGGGGCATAAATTCTTTAACTTGTTCTTCCTCCGTTTCAATTAACAATAAATCAGTGGAACAGAAGTTGCCTTCAGAAGTTGTGGGGGCTCCAACATTGGATGTTTTTAAGTAGAGATTGGACAGCCGTTTGTCTGAAATGGGATAGGGAGCAGGGGGTTGGACTAGAAGACCTCCAAGGTCCCTTCCAACTCTAGTTATTCTGTTATTCAAATCTCAACAAAAGTATATTTTAGCAATCACTTGTTCATCCCAAGCCACTTTCAAATTCCATTTTATCACATTCTATTCCAGATATATTTATGTAGATTAGATCTTTCTCTTAATTGCGCATATGAGAAGCACTGAAAATTAAAACCTTCTGCAGTCAATTATTCTCTTAATTTCATTTTAAGCTCCCTGGTTTCTTACACTAGCAGGATTTAACAATGTTCTTTCCTCATTGTTCCTTTTCTATGAGACACTTCTTGACCTGAGGCCATCAAAGTTTTTTTTTAGCATACCCTGGGTTTGTATCTATGCCATATTCATATAATAAATTCATATTTAGATCCCCAAATATAATGATTTTTAAAATCTGTGATTATTATACCATACATAACCATGGCATCCAAACCTCGGACCGTGAACTTCCAGATTTAAAAGTATCTTATTTCTTAAGCTGTGGTTTCATCGAAACTAAACAGGAGCTAGCAAAATACAATTTAAAATCAGATACACCCAAATCCTCCTCTTTCTGTCCCATCCGGGACAATCTTATATTTAACATGTGTCCCCTCCCCCCTCCCTCCCGGCCATATAAATCTGGACATGTCATTTTGCCACTCTTTAAATAGAAACATAGGAACATAGAAAACTGATGGAGGAAAAGGACTATGAAGAAGTTGCCTTTTGGTGCTTTGACTTCCTGGGTCTCTCACTGTTTTCAGTTCAAACCTTCTGATATACCATAAGTGTTGTCCCAATCTAATGAACGTTGCCCTTGGGAGACAGTTGAGATAACAGACAAGAGCCGTGGTGGATCAGTGGTTAGAATGCAGTATATTGCAGGCTGACTCTGCCCATTGTCAGCAGTTTGATCCTGACTGGCTCAAGTTTGACTCAGTCTTCCATCATTCCGAGGTCAGTAAAATGAGGATCCAGATTGTTTGGGGGCCATAGGCTGACTCTGTCAACCACTTAGAGAGGGCTGTAAAGGATTATGAAGCGGTATATAAGTATATAAGCAGTATATAAGCAGTGTCTCAGTGGCTAAGATGCTGAGCTTGTTGATCAAAAGGTTGGCAGTTCAGCGGTTCGAATCCCTAGTGCTGTATAACAGGGTGAGCTCCCGTGACTTGTCCCAGCTTCTACCAACCTAGCAGTTTTAAAGCATGTAAAAAATGCAAGTAGAAAAATAGGGACTACCTTTGGTGGGAAGGGAACAGCGTTCCGTGCACCTTTGGCGTTGAGTCATGCCGGCCACATGAGCACGGAGACGTCTTCGGACAGTGCTGGCTCTTCAGCTTTGAAACGGAGATGAGCACCGCCCCCTAGAGTCGGGAACAACTAGCACATATGTACGAGGGGAACCTTTACCTTTGCCTTTATTTAAGTCTATGTGATATTGCTATTTCATAGAGTCACCAGGAATCCGATCTGACTGACAGCAAACTAATAAACTAACCAAAGTTAACAAAGGGCTTGCATCTGAGCTAAATGTTCACCACCAATAGAATTCCTCTCTTATTTAACAAAGCTTTTAAATATATAACCCTCGTTAGGTATTTATGGTATGAAAATGCTGACCAAGCTGTTAATTTTTAGATTTTCTAACAAAGCCAAGAGTCCAGGAAGAAGCAAAAGATAACCAGTGTCTTGGGCTTAAGTTCTGAGAAGGTTTGGCTTCCTGTGACCCTTTTCTGCAGATTCTGCAGAAAGAAACCGCTAAGAAAATGCTAAAAAGAAAAACCCTGAACATTGCATTCAGCCTGAAAATTAATTTAAGATTGGTATATTTTCTCATTATTTCTCCTTTGATGTGAGACATTATGGCATTCATAGAGTTGGGGTTTTATTCATGTGTCTCTCCGTAGACCCATGTCCTCCAGGTTTAAATAATATTATTTCTCTCCTGTTGCTGCAAAAAAGCCTGTACAATAAATGATGAAACAGATGCAGCCCAAACCTTAGAATTACCCTCTGGTGCAGATTATCTTGAACTATGGAATAACCCAAGGCAAATGAAACTGTGCTTGGTATTCTTAATAGAGTAGAATAGACAATAACATTTTGTCCATAGAGATAATTTCTCTTTATAGTGGAATAGAATAGAATAGAATAGAATGGAATGGAATGGAATGGAATGGAATGGAATGGAATGGAATGGAATGGAATGGAATGGAAT
>WNWU01000049.1:1556983-1571750 GCA_012654045.1 Ptyas mucosa
ATCTATCTATCTATCTATCTATCTATCTATCTATCTATCTATCTATCTATCTATCTATCCACCTCTCTCTCTCTTTCCATGGTGCTTCAGTGATTAGAATGCAGTATTGCAGGCTGACTCTGCTGACTGCCAGAAGTTTGATCCTGACTGGCTCAAGGTTGACTCAGCCTTCCATCCTTCTGAGATGGGTAAAATGAGGATCCAGGTTGTTGGGGGCAAGAGGCTGACTCTGTGAACTGCTTAGAGTGGGCTGTAAAAGCACTGTGAAGTCATATATAAGTCTAAGGTCTAGTGCTATTGCACTGTGCAAACCTCCAGGGCACACACCCAGTCAGGCTGCTTAGCTTATGGCACAAGGAGTTATACAAACTCAGGCATTGGGCGAAGTCAGCACACCAGGGCTGAGAAGCATGGATTAATACGCTGTGTGGACACAATTACTGCCATAAAGTAGATCAAATCTCTTGAGCTGAGCTTCCCTCCCTCTCTAGTCACGTCATGAACATTGTCAGGGGAGCCGAAGCCGTTGGCCGTGGCTTTACTATGTGGTGGGTTTTTCCCCTCAGCTTTGCTATTTATTCCTTGGAGGCCTCCTGACGCCACTCCTAGCCAGGCCTGGTTCTTGTTTCGCATCTGTCAAGGTGGCCAGATGTTGAGACCAGCTGAGACCTGATGAATAGCAGCTTTTTTCCCCCTGTCTGGAGAATCGACTGTTAATCTGCGTACAAAGCAAATCCTGCTTCTTGATTGATTTCCCACAAGACGCGGAAACGCACAGATTCTGTCAACCCCGGGAGGAGTGGGGGGTGGGGGATTGGGTTGGGGGAGGATTTGCTGGTTTCTTGCTGTTCACATTCAGAAACCACGCAGCAGTGATTGATACGGGTGGGTGGGGGTGGGGAAATGAGGAATAGAATAAAATGCCTGGAAACACCCCCACCCCCACAACAATGCTATCTACACCCTGTGCATTACGGCACATTAATGGGAATTTCCATACCGATGGGGTGGATAATCACCTGTTTTAAGCAGCGCCACGGCTAAAACGCCCGCGTTGGAAACAGCTCGTCTGATGGGCGAGACAGAAGGAGACTGGCAGGGAGTCAAAGAAGGATTGGAGTTGATGGACAGCATCCTGTGAGCTCTAGAGGGGTTAAAATTGGATTCTTTCCATAGCGAGGAAGTTCAAGGGACAATCCAGAGTTTATTTATTTATTGGTTCGATTTATATGCCGCCCTTCTCTGGAGACTCAGGGCATCTTACAATGCGTTAAGCAATAGCCTTCATACTTTTGTATATTTTATACAAAGTCAGCTTGTTGCCCCCACAATCCGGGTCCTCATTTTACCTACCTTAGAAAGGATGGAAGGCTGAGTCAACCTTGAGCCTGGTGAGATTTGAACTCGCAGTAATTGCAGGCAGCTGGCAGCTAAGTGCTACTTTAACAGCACTTTAGTTCGCTGCGCCACCAAGGCTCTTTTGTGTACAATCATGGTCAGAAGTTTAACGGATGGCCCAGAAAAACGCAGGACAAATCTCTCCGTTCCAAGCAAGGTTGGAGATAAGTTTGAGGAATGAGAATGGCTTTTTCAGGTAGTCTTGCAACAATTCCTTTAGTGACTTTTGTAGTTACGACAGCGCTGAAAAAAGCGACTGGTTTTGACACTCTTAGCAACGGTCTCATATTTATGACGGTTGCAACATCCCGGGGTCATGTGTGATCCCTCTTTTTTGACTTTCTGACCATGGGGAAGCCACATAACAACCGTGTGACTAATTTAACCGCAGGGCTTCACTTAACAACCGTGGCGAGAAAAGTTGTAAAATGGAGCAAGAATCATTTAACAAATTTCTCACTTGGCAACATAAATCTTGGGCTCGGTTGTGGTTGAAAGTCAAGGACTGGCTGTATTTCACTCCTAAAGATTAAAATTAATAGAATCCGTCTCATGTATCCCATTTTCTGCGTTCATATCCTGCAAAAACCTTTTATGCCATTTAAAGATCATACATCAATTCCTTAATGCTTTGAGTAATAAATAGTTACGATTTGTTTAGGTCCTGGCTATAAACCTTCCATAGTATTAATTTCTCCCCCCGGTTCGCTGGCTTACTAATTCTCTGGTTTTATGTTGCAAATTAGTGACTTTACAGGGATTAAAATATTTTCCCCAGTATACTAATAAACCTTCAAGTTTCCTAGAGAGACGATGTGATGATCTTTTGCAGGATTGCATATGTGTAAATATAAAAAAAAGAAAAGAAACTATCTGTAAAGAGGAAAAAAAAAACCCCACCTCCAACCCTGTTAGTAAGATAAAAAGATTTTTTTAAAAATTCAATACAGATAGTTCTTGACTTACGCCCACAATTCAGCCCAACATTCCAGTTGCTAAGTGAGTTTTGACCCACATTACGATTTTTCTTGCCACTGTTGTTAAATGAATCAGTGCAGTTCTTAAGTGAGTCACCCGGTTGTTAAGTGAACCCGGTTTCATCATAAGTACGAACCAGTTGCCAAGCACCTGAATTTAGATTATGGGGATCACGTGACCACGAGGGATGCCACAACGTCGTAAGTATGAAAAACAGTCCTGTAAGTCACTTTTTTCACTACTGTTGTAACTCCGAACAGTCACTAAACAAACCGTTGTAAGTCAAGAACTGCGTGTATTTTGGGGTCTGCCGTATAAAATGCATCTCTAAAGATCTACAAAGACCTGCCCGGTGAAATCGGTTACTGCTTATTTTATCAAGTCCCACAAAGTGCAGATGATGGGTTTTGGCTCCTCAAAATCCTAACCACATGTGCGTGGATGGAGACGATCCATTACACCAGGACTCAAGGTGGCCCCAGGAACATCTGAAGGTGATGCCTTCACTTCACTGCTGCAGAGATGGTTCCACAACTACCAACAACTTACACAGAGTTGGAAGGGACCTTGGAGGTCTTCTAGTCCAACTCTCTGCTTAGGCAGGAAACCCTACACCACTTCAGACAAATGGTTATCCAACCTCTTCTTAAAAACTTCCAGGGTTGGAGCATTTACAACTTCTGGAGTCAAGTTGTTCCACTGATTAATTGTTTTAACTGTCAGGAAATTTGTCCTTAGTTCTAAATTGCTTCACTCCTTGATTAATCTCCATCCATTGCTTCTTGTCCTGCCTTCTGGTGCTTTGGAGAATAGCTTGACTCCCTCTTCTTTGGGGCAGCTCCTCAAATATTGGAAGACTACTATCATGTCACCCCTAGTCCTTCTTTTCATTAAACTAGACAAACCCAATTCCAGCAACCGTTCTTCATGTCTTGGCCTCCAGTCCCCTAATCATTGCTCTTCTCTGCACTCTTTCTAGAGTCTCTACATCAGTGTTTCTCAACCTTGGTAGCTTGAAGATGGGTGGACTTCAACTCCCAGAATCCCCCAGCCAGCGCTGCTGGCTAGGGGATTCTGGGAGTTGAAATCCACCCATCTTCAAGCTACCAAGGTTGAGAAACACTGCTCTACATCATACCCAACTTATTCATAGTCCACCCCTGGCAGCTCACAAGTGGCCCTAGACTACAAGCTGGCAGAACTCTACATATTTTTCAGACATGATTTTTTTAAAAAAAATTAAATGTATAACAATCTGCCTAATGACCCATTGACCTGAGAATAGATTTTGAAGATGTGGGTGGAACATGTACTGTATGAAATATGGTCGTTCTCCAAGGAACAAATATTGCCTGAAGAAAATTGAAATGCCCAGCAGACGTCATACAAGGAAAGACTCAAGGGAAACTCAACCCTGGAATATAATATAGGCCGTTCTTAACTTACAACAATTCCTTTAGTGACCGTTTGAAGTTATAATAGCACTGAAAAATGTGCCTTCCACGCTCACGACCGTTGCAACATCTCCAGGGTCAAAATTCACATCCTTAGCAACTGACTCACACTTATGACCGTTGTAGTATCCCAGGCTCATGGGATCTTCTTTAGCAACCTTCCCACAAGCAAAGGCAATGTGGAAACCAGATTCACTTAACAACTGTGGCAAGAAAGGTGGTAAAATTCATTTAACCAATGTCTTGCTTTGTCACAAAAATTGTTGGGTTCAATTGTGGTCGTAAGTCGAGGACTACCCTGTATATATCTTTGCTGAACAATGTACAATATGTCCTTGGTTTGTGAGAAAATACAGTGTTCTGTTTCTTCTCTTCTATTTTTTGATAGTAACATCCTAAGAACATTGGTAAACTCCAACATCCAATAGAAGATGCTGAAAGAAAAAAAAAGAGGACTTCGTCTCCCAGAATTCTCAGCAATGCCCATGCTGACTCTGGAATTCTGGGAATTGGAGTCCCACCCCCTCCAGATGCTCATGATTGGCTCCTTTCTGGGAACACACCTGAGGGCCATAAAGACCATTAACATTTATGGGTCTCACCTGCCCACCAATTAACACAGGCAAATCCTATTTTCTTCAACGTTCCCAACATGGAGGCAGATATTTCTTATGGAAACCAGTTTGAGGCCAGAAAAAAGAGGGAGCTTTGGATAAATCACCCAATTTATTTGTTTTTTGAAAAGAATCAATGAGGTTATTAGAGGAGGCTAAAACATATGAAGAACGGTCGCAGGAATTGAATATGATAGCAGGTGATATGATAGCATCTTCCAATATTTGAAATGGCTGCCCCAAAGAAGAGGGAGTCAAGCTATTCTCCAAAGCACCTGAAGGCAGGACAAAGAAGCAATGGGTGGAAACTAACCAAGGAGAGAAGCAACCTAGAACTAAGGAGAAACTTCCTGACAGTGAGAACTATTAATCCATGGACAATTAATTCAGGAGCTGTGGGTGCTCCATCACTGGAGGCTTCCAAGAAGAGACTGGATAACCATTTGTCTGAAATGGTGAGAGTGCTTAATGCATTGTAAGTCGCCCTGAGTCTCCAGAGAAGGGCAGCATATAAATATAAATAAATAAATAAAAAATAAGAGGGTCTCCAGCTCGAGCAGTGGGTTGGACTAGATGACCTCCAAGGTCCCTTCCAAGTCTGTTAATCTGTTGAACTCTTGTTATTCAGTCCTTGTAGGTCATTTTGTTGTTGCTGCTGCTTCTCCTCCTTCCCCACCTATATCTGTGTCCCAAAGGAGAAGCTTTGGATTTGGGCTCATAAATCTTGGTGCCTTTTATGATCTCCAGCCCTCTCGCTTAGCCTTGGAAGGTGATTTTTTTTCTGTTTGGAAGCCCAAGAGGACGACACAATGCTGCAGCCGGCATGTTGTATATGTGTGTGTGTGTGTGTGTGTGTGTGTGTGTGTGTTGCAGCCAGTTGTGATCTGAACGCTAACAAGGGCAGGCTGTGTAATTACATGTTTCTCCTGAGCATGTTAGCTCCATGGGGAGCTGAATTCATTTCAGAGAAGCAAAATACTTCTCTCTTTCCCCCCCCTTCAATAAGGTGAAAGGGGTCAACCCCGAACCCCAGTTGTCGTCCCTGTGTTATAAAGGTAATTGTTGTTGCTCTGGGCTTTTGCTCTGTCATTGCTCATCCCAGAATTATGCAGATGCTCGTGTTCGAAATAGGGAGGCACCGGTGCTTTGGGGAAGAGAAGGAGACTGTGGTTTTGCAAGCGGTAGATTCTCATTTTTGGGAAGGGGGGGGGGCGGGTTTCGTTGCACCTTTGCAAAGGAGAAGCTCAAGGGTGGTGCGAGCGTCACCTGCTACCCTTCTGACAGGGCAAAGCTCTTAATTTCGCATCCCACACCGTACGAGAACGTGAAGCTCTGCAGCCTTCCTGTAATTTTAACCCGATCTATGAGGTAGGTGTCATCATCTCCTCCTTTGCTTGTGTGCAAATCATTTTTTTAAAACATCCTGCAGATGCTGGTCTGGGGTTGTTATTTTTCATCTCTTCTGCCAGCATCCTGATTTACTCCCTCCTGTGTAAAATCTGGCCTAGCTCAAGCTCCGTTTCTCTTTTGCAGGATTTGGTGTGTTTGGGTTTTTGTTTTGTTTTTTTGGTTTCGTAGGCACCTTGGTCTCCTCCCTGACGGTTTTCCCTCCGAGCTTGATTTTGGATGTTTGTGTTTCCAGACTGCCAGAGTGTGTGCTGCTGGACACTTCGCCCTTGCAAGGAAGGCCCAACACTGGCTGCATCTAGGAGAGGATTTATACGAAAGAAATGGCTACGCAGAAAACATCGGAATCTGCTCTCAGCTTACTCATGGTGAGTGACTTTAGAAAACGTGGAGCTCTGGAAAGCATCAGGGACTAGAGTGGGGCAACGTTGGAGCATTGTTTTATATATATATATATATATATATCAAGTAAACAAGGAAATGGATGTGATGATTTTTTTTTCCTATTAGAAGCCACTGGCAACAATTGGAAACATTATTTTTGTAAAAAATGCACAGGTGTTGCATTTTTACTGTTGTTATTTTTAATCTGTTGAGATCTTGTGTGCGCACAGTTGGGAGGGTTTAATTGGGGGTGGGATAGAAACAGAAAATTGTAAGAATAACAGCATGGGATTACAACAGTGTTGGGTATTCAGTTGCTTTTATTGGCTGGCTTTTAGCCTCTGAATGTTTGCAATATTCAATCAATAAACACGTACCATTCCTGACTTTGCCTATGGAATATAGGTGACATAGCTACATAAGGGTTACAAGAGTCGTTAACTGTGGTTGGCTTTGCTTTAGAGAACGGTTTGGAGGTTATAGGCAGATCTTTTCCTGGAAGGACTCAGGATTGCACTGTTTCCATCTGCACTGACAAGCATGTGAATTTGATGCCTTTCCTACAAGATGTGGACTTCAGTCTCGGATTCTGAGACTGTCGTTTAGAAAAATTTGACATTTTTGGCTTGAATTGATCGGAAAACCCTTGAATTCGTCCTGGGATTGTATCCCGAATGATCCATTTCTTTGGCTTTTCGGTCGGTCAACCAGGAACGTTTTTGGGGTATTGGGTTTCCCCGGAGTGGAATCCATCTTCTTCGAAGACTATAAAAAGACAAAATGGCATATTGTTCTGATCGCCTGTTTTCTGATCGCGTAAAAAACGGAACAGGGCATTTTCAGACCTGCTGAGACTCTATAAGTCATGTCCACGAGTGGGTAGAAAAAGGTCAGAGAAGAGCAGATTTTTATATCTACTTATTAAATGCTCGATTCAATGTACTGATGTACGTTGCAATTATATTTATCATCGGCTGTCACCACAAACGATTTGCAGCAATTTGTTTCCCCCCCCCAGATGCTTTTAAAGGTTATTTTTCTAGTTTCCGCTTATTTTAACCTTCTGACAAAAGGTCCCTGATCTTCTGCTTGTTCCGTCAATATAGAATATTGGTATGTCCAATAAAGTGAACATAAATGCATTATTTTTTTTTTGAAGAGTAGGTTACTGGGCGTTGGTTTGAATTGTTGTAGATACCCCTGCATTCTTTCCCCTCTTGTTCACCTGTGTGGAACATTTCTTGATCTAGGAACAGAATGTTCTGGAGAACCTGGATCCCATGTTATCTGGCATATCATGTCTGGAATCCCTCGACCTGCTTCTGGTTCAGAGGATTTACTTCCAGAAACTTCCAAGCTATTCACAGAATATCAAGGTCCCGGGGGACATTTGGTATAGTTCAGAGGAAAATTGAGAGTTGTGGAGTCCTCCAACATATTCAACAACCCCAAAAAACTAGCACTCTCATAGAATCATAGGACTGGAAGGGACCTCGGAGGTCTTCTAGTCCAACCCCCGGCCCAAGGCAGATGTTCTGTTGCTAGATGGATGAACTTTGCACATCTCTGTCAATATGCTAATATCAAAACATCTGTGATTCTCCTCTGTTTGTCTGCCTTTTCTGTTCTACCTATATAAAGAATTAATTTGAGATTGATAACAAAGCTGTTTGAATGTGTTGGAAAAAAGGTGGAAGGAAGGCTGGCTAAATTTGCAAGATAACCCAAAACTGGGTGGGATAGTTAGACTTGCAGAAGACAAAATTGATATGTCCACAGAAGTTGGGCTAAAAACTAATAGAAGGATTTTTAATACAAACAGATTGTTTATTTGTTCATTTAAGACCAAAAAAAAGGTCTTACATATGGAAAATATCTTGGAGCTGGAGCTGATGACAAACCGGGTAGGAGTCACGGTGGCAACAATTCTTCCAAAAAGAAACACACACTTGTATGGAAGTAGAGGTTCCAAAATCACAAAAATAAATTTCACAATGCTCCATCTGGTGATCACAACTCAAAATTATTTTCAGTTTAAAAAAATGTTTTCAGAGAAACTGAATTCAGGGATGCATAGAAAAAAACAAACAAAACAATCGGGATGAGCAGAGCTGGTAGTCGAAGGCTTAAGGGCACTTTTGGGGAGTTTAGCTGAAATCTAAATCTGAATGAAATTAGATTTCATTTGGGGAAAATCTGACCGGATTTTTTCAAGTGTTCTTGAAAGGGAGGTCAGATAGAAAAGAGTCAACAAATGTTCTCTGTTGGCCAAGGGTGCAAAACTTAGAACGCATTAAACTGTGGAAAAGCAATTTCCAATGAAGATTGGCAGGTCCATCTAGTCCAGTGTTTCTCAACCTTGGAAGCTTGAAGATGGGTGGACTTCAACTCCCAGAATCCCCCAGCCAGCAGCGCTGGCTGGGGGATTCTGGGAATTGAAGTCCACCCATCTTCAAACTTCCAAGGTTGAGAAACACTGATCTAGTCCAAAAAAACTGGCCTTCCTCCCTATGGAGATAAGGTAGATCCCCATCTTTATTTGCACTCCTTTGCAAGGACCTGAAGATCTGGTTTTGCCAACAGGCCAGGTTGATATGAAGATCTGGTCTGCCAACAAAGCCAGGTTGATATGAAGCCCACTAAGTGATTGATTTGATTGTTCTCATCAGGAAGGTGGAGGTTTATTGGTCTTGTATTGGGGTTTTATTTCTGGAAGCCGCCCGTAACGATCATGAGTGAGATGGGCGGTCCTGTAGATTTTCATAATCAGTAGATTGAATAATGGTGAAAATAATAATGCGACTATTGGCTGAAGGAGTTGCTGACCTTCACTTTGCTGATTAAGTTCTCGCAGGGGATAATCGACTAACTGCCCAAGGTCATGTTGGCTCAGATGCCTGCATGGACTTAGGCGTCCAAGGGACTTTGTGACTTAAGAGGATGTTGACATTCACGGCAGTACTAGACACAGGTATCTGCAGAGCAGGGGTTGGTTCTACTCAGTGGTGAAATCTAAAATTCGTTACTACTGATTCTGTGGGTGTGGCTTTGGCGGGGTGGTGGTGGTAATGTGACTGGGTGGGCGTGGCCAATTTTTCCCCCCCTTTTAAAACCATTTTTTCTACAACCTCGAAGAGGTTGGAAAAAAATGCTTTCAAAAGGCTCTGACGATCCTAGCTGAGTTGCCTGATCGGCAGAGGCTTTTTTTTTCTTTTAAATGCCTCTGATGATCAGGCATCCCAGCTTGGATGGTCAGAGGCTTTTAAAAGAAAAAAAGTCTCTGCTGATCAGGCAACTCAGTTGGGATTATCAGCAGATGATCCCTTTGACGATCCCAGCTGAGCCATGCGATCATCAGAGGCTTTGTTTTTTTACTTTTAAAAGCATTTTTTGACCAAAGAGGTTGTAGAAAAAATGCTTTTAAAAGTAAAAAAAAAAAGCCTCTGATGATTGTGCGGCTCAGCTGGGGGGGGGGGGGGTTGGCAGGGATTTTTGCTACCAGTTCTCCGAACCACCCGCCTCCATTGCTACCAGATTGGGCGATCCGGTCCGAACTGGGAACATTTCACCCCTGGTTCTACTTACCTTTACTACCGGTTCGCATTGTGCCTGCGCGCACATACGCAGATCACTTCCGATGATGTCCAGGTCAGTGGGCAGAGCTTCCCACCAGTTTTACTACCAGTTCTTGCGAACCGATCCAAACTGGGGGCAACCCACCACTGCTGCAGAGGGTGGTTTTTTTAAAAAAAATCGAGATGGCAGCCATACGAAGTATGATCAAAGCCCAACTTTGTGTAACACTCACAAGAGCCTCCCTCTAAGGGAGATGGACAGGCTAGAAATAGAAAATATAAATAAATACATTTTAAAAATGGACAGGGCTTTGATCCCACTTCTGTGGTTGCCTTCTTGACGTTTTGGACCAATCCTTGCAGGCACCTCTGGAACCAGGACTGAGAGTTTGCTACTATTTGAGTAAAAGCCGTTTCATACATATGTATTTCCTTCCTTTTGTGAGTATTTAGTCACAATATATACTACTGGCACCTTTTAGCTAAAGCAGCAGGGGATTTTATGTTAATACGCACAAAGAATGCATCTCTTGGGGTTGTTAAATTGCCAGTACAAGAAATATCAACTGAATCATGTCTATGAATTCAAATGCGCGTGCCTTCAATTATTTCAATTCCACTGGCTGCAAACGCATTAATGTAAATATATACATATAGCCTGATCTCATAACTCTTTTTCTTATCTGTCTGCCCAGAAAATGAGAATAGCCTCTTCTGGAGATACACAGTTTGGGTGCAGATCTGTCCTTACAAGTAAAATGTCTTCAGTGACTAAGAATATTTTTGATCAGATTGTTGATAAATCTCCTACAACCTTTTCAGAGTATCAACTTAGACTGGGAAGTAGCCAGAAAAAGGTGTAATTAGTTCCACACAGACAATGTTGAATATTGTTGAGAAGTTTCAGGGATCAGTTTGTCAACTAATACTAATCCATTTTGAGTCACCTTCATCCAAAATCTTGTTGACATCTGATGTCAAGTCCTAGAGCGTTTTTGAAGGAATCTCTTCTTTTGGTAACCTTCTGAGTTGTTCTTTTGTGTATCACTGTCAACTAAGTGTAAGGAAGAGAATGGCACCCCACCTATGAGGCACTTTCTTGGGAACGGGTGCCTGGTGTTTACACAATTGCGCCTTTAGTTGTTGACCTATTTCTCTTCTCCCAAGTTCTTCTATATTAATTTCATGTTTAGTTCTTCCCATTCTACCAGGATAGGACCTTGCATCTCTTTTGTAGTTATTCTTTTTATTTTCATAATTTCTACTTGTCTTTTAGCCCGTAGGGTAGATTTCTGTCCTTTCCATATTATGCATAAATTGTGTTTTAATATTTTTGGGGAGAACTTCATAATTTTCTCGGAGATGCTCAGGATAACCAAACGCTGTCTTTTCACTTCAACATATGCAACAATTTTGTTGAAAAGCATTAAATTCTGCATGGTGTGAAATCTCACAATATCGTGAACAGAGGAGCCCTCGGCCTTCATTCACACATGCAGATTACCAGCAATCGATGTACATGTGTGAACCGGTTGTCTGCCTGCCATACAATGTATTTATTTGGAGACTAAACTCATTAATCTCAGCGAGACGTCGTTTTCTGCAAACGCTTTTAGGTGAAGCTGTGGCTGCTGAAATTAGTTGGTAGATTAGCTGTAATTTTTATTAGGGTAATAGGAAAAGTAAACTTTTCGGTTAAATGGAAATCCTGACTAAGCTGGCCTTGCTCCTAATGCATGAGTACTCGTACAGTCTGTCCAGCTGTCTATCAATCTGTCCATCTATCTGTCTATACATCTGTCTGTCCATCCGTCCATCCATTCATCTCTCTCTCATCTCTATCTAATCTGTCTGTCCATCTATCCATCTCTCTCATTTATTCAGCTACCCATTTGTCCGTCCGTCCGTCCATCCATCCATCCATCCATCCATCCATCCATCCATCCATCCATCTCTCTCTAATCCATCTGTCCATTTGTCCATCTATCCATCTCCCTCCCTCCCTCTCATCTGTCTAATCTATCTATCCATCGCTCCATTTGACCCTATTTCTGTTTTTCTCTCTCTTTCTCTCTCATCTATTTATCTAATCTATCCATATCCCAACTGACTATAAATGCTTTTTATATATCTTTCAAGATTCCATCTCATTCAAATTCATCTCTAAATAGTTTCCACTTTATGGTGTTTCTATCATTCATCTCACTGTGAAATCTGCTAATAGAACCTTTTTACACTGTCGCACTTTGGTAACATGAGCGTTATCTTCTGGGCTCAAGGGACGTCTAGGGCGATGGTTTTTTAAATAGCTAAATGGGTTCTTTGTGTCATGGTAGATGTTTCCTAGCAACTACCCAAATGCTCACTAACATTGTCTGTTTGTTGAGTGGGAGAGGCCTGTCTGTCTCAAAGATCCCTGAGAACATCTCTGAGATATGGGGGACCTTGGTTTTCTTCCAGACATTTCATTACCAAACTAGGTAACACCTTCAGTGCTAGAAGGAAGGGGGAGTTGCTCTCTGTTTATATACTAGTGACTTGCCCTGTCCGTGATGGTGGAAGTGTTCTTGATTGGGTTTTTGGTTAGATTATTGTTTATTGTTGGCTTATTTGTCTGAGTTGACAATTCCCTGACTGGGGTATTATTCATTTCTTGATTATTGGTCTTGTATTAACCTTGGTGCTAATCTCTACATATCTTGAGTGTTGATTTTTTTAAATTTTAATTTTAGTTTTTTAACAGAATAACAATGTTGGAAGGGACATTGGAAGTCTTCTAGTCCAATCTCTTGCTCCATATAGGAGACACTATACCATTTCTGACAAATAGTTGTCCAGTCTCTTCTTAAAAACCTCCAGTATTGGAGCAGCCACAACTTCTGGTGGGAAGCTGTTCCACTGCTTAATTGTTTTCACAGTCAGGAAATTCCTCCTTAGTTCTAGGTTGCTTCTCTCCTTGATTAGTTTCCATCTGTTACATCTTGTAACAGGTGCTTTGGAGAATCGGTTGACCCCCTCTTCCTTTTGGCAGCCCCTCAAATATTGGAACACTGTTATGGTTTCCTAGTCAATGAAGCAATCAAGTGAGAATTGATAAGTTGTACCATTGGCAACCTTGTTCCTTTTATCCAGGCTACAAAGGTGTAGCTGCAAAGCCTCCGTGCTGTCATTCTTCTTACAGGACCTAAAACTTCCTAAGAGGCGAATGAGATCCCAACAGTGAAATGAAGCTGTTGTCTGCCTGTCTGTCCACCTGCCTGATTCTGTAGATTATTCTTTCTACAACGAATGTTGCAAGTTGCTCAGTTCTCCAGCTCTGTATGGAAACCACTTTTTAAAAAAAATGTCCTTGAAAAATTTAACATTTTTCATCTTTTTTGAAAGATTCCTAGAGCCATTTCTGGTTAAATTAATTGGGTTCTGTGCATTGAGAGTACATTTATCTTGGGCATACTTTAATAGCACTTGAATTTGTTACATCTAAATTTGTCCAGCAGTCTACTATGAATGTGTACATCCATACCAATAGACACACATGCGTTTTGTTTTCTTTTAAGCAAAAAGATTTGGGTTTTTTTCACATCTGCCCCAGGGGTGGGTTTCGATTACCTTTGCCACCGGTTTACTCGCTCGCATGCGCTCTCCGTCTATGCGTGCACAGAGGCTTCTGCGCATGCGCAGATTGTATTTGATGACATCTGGGTGGGCGGGCGGAGCCTCCCGCCACCGCTGCTACCAGTAAGCCTGAACCGGGGCAAACCGGTAGCAACTCACCACTGATCTGCCCAGAGGTGGTATTCAGCCGGTTCGTACCAGTTTGAGCGAACTGGTAGCGGCGACTGTGGATGCCCCTGCCCACCCTCCAGGATGTAACGCCGTCCTATTTATCCACATTTTTGAGCCCGGGCGCTTGCGTGGAAGTGCACACGCGAGCAAAGTGCATGTGCTGAAGGCACGCACAGGAAGTGAGTGAGCATTTGCACATGAAGCGAACCGGTGGTAAGAATATGTGGAACCCATCGCTGATCTGTCCAATGTTCCAAGCCATCCAGCTGCTTGATGCAAGAGTCCTTAAGTGTGCAGAGGGTACCTTTGATGTTTCATAGATATGATCCATACTGAAGTTTATCATAGCAAGCCCTCAAATAGGAATAGAATTTTCATTGCTAAGCAAATAAATAAATTTATTTAGGCTGTTACCTAAAGTCCAGGATCTGATTCTACTCCTCGCCCCACGTAAACGATGTTGCGGTTTAGTGGTCAGCTGGCCTAGAAGTTGGTATCTGAATATAGATCTTTTTAACATTCATATTTTATAGGGTTTTTAATTTAGGTCAAATGTTAGTATGTACTGCGAGTCCGTGCATGAAACACCATATGCTAAATAAATAAATAGCCACATACTCTCATCAAATAGAGAAACACCAGGGGGAAAAGAAGTGCCAGATTTACATCCCAAAGGTGCTTTTACAAGAGGCAACTGGACTTTCTGGGTTTTTCCTTGAAGGCATTTCTCTTCTCATCCAAGAAGCTTCTTCAGCTCTGAATGTCAAGAACTGAAGAAGCTTCTTGGATGAGAAGGGAAACGTCTTCAAGGAAACAACCAAGAAAGTCCAGTTACCTCTTGGAAAAAAAAAAGCCCCTTTGGGACAGCCATGACCTGGAGGACTGAGAATCTCCATAGACATTTGCCAGATTTAGGAGTAAATTTGTACAGCAATTGCAAATGCCTGCTTTTTTTCTGAAATGTATTTATTAATGAAAGTTTTATGGCCGCCCAACACATAGGTGACTCTGCAGGACATACAACATTAAAAATCTACAATGTAAAAATCCATAAAACCCTACTCTTTTCCCCGACTGGCCTTAGTGTATTGAAAAAAACTCAAATACAGAATAGAATAGAATAGAATAGAATAGAATAGAATAGAATAGAATAGAATAGAATAGAATAGAA